>JAPXFY010000033.1:29224159-29231659 GCA_030674185.1 Monoplex corrugatus
CATCCTCAACATGCGAGTATACGTCCCATCAAGACTGTTCTTCATCTGCTTTGTTAAGGTGCATGTTTCCGAGTTGTAGAGCAACACAGACTCGACAGTGGATATAAAGAGACGAATCTTTAGTTCTTTTTTCAAGTTAGAAGCCCATGTCATCTTCAGCTTGTGACATGCAGACCAAGAAAGGGCTTTTCGAACAGAATTATCTTTCTGACTGCTCTCCATCCATCCGTCCAGATACTTGAAATTGGTGACTTGCTCGATGTCTCCCCCATTGATAGATTTCATATCGTTTTCACTACTTTCGTTGTACATCATCACTTTCGTTTTCTTAGCATTGCAGTGCAGTCCAACTTTAGCTGTTTCAACTTCAACCTGTTCCAGTAGCCTCTTTGCTTGTGGTATTTCATTGGATAGCAGTGCTATGTTGTCAGCAAATTGTGCGTAGAATAGATCTGGGTTATTCACACGACCCAGAGGCCCTATAACAGCACTGTGTCTCCTGAAGGATTTGCTTTTTCTATGAAATGTTAGGAGTGTCAAACACAGTATCAAATTAGCTTTATGTCACAGACATTTCGTTTATGTGTATCAAAACTAATCAATGTTATTCATCACGTGATTTTGACTACACAGAATGACTGACGTGGGTTTCTCAGGACCAATATATCTTAAAGAGGAAGATGGTAGTTATTTAACCTTAATTGGAACATGCGGGTCGCGCATGATCCATAATTATCAACGAGACACGCAAGGATATACTCTGACCCCAATCACATGGGTTATACATGGGCCCAGTGGGAACATCTATTGGCTGACTGCATTTTGGCGTTCATTGCAACAGTGAAACAAGAAACAACATGCTCTGGCTTTCTGTTTACAGCAGCAGCAGCAGCAGCACACAGCAGCAGCACCAGCACCAGCAGCACCAGCACCAGCACACCACCAGCACCAGCACCAGCACCAGCAGCAACATATTTCTGTGTTTCTTACTTCAAGGCTTGGATTACTTTCCGTGCCAGCTGGGAACAATCAGCAGGTAAGAGCTTGTTAGGTTAGAAAAAGCAATGGCGAGGATGTAATTATAAGTAGATGGTATTCATATATAATAATATAACATGATGAATAAAGTCGCGATGCACTCAGTGTGACACATTGTTGTGGCAAAGTTAAAAGTGATCCCGATATTAATTTGCACTCAGGTGAACTGATTAACATGAACTAATTTTGTCCTTCTATCAAAAACCTAGTAGTATGCTTTTGACAATAAAACACATTAGAAAACTTGATTTTGTAACTTTTTCAAAAGAAATATATTTCGTAAGTATAACAAGAAAAGCTGGAGGGAAAGAGAGCACATGGTAGACCCAGGGAGAAAATATTGGACGGACTTACAATGAGGCTGAGGACAGAGAGAGTGGAAGATATTATTGAGGCAATAAGGATAGATGCATATGGAGGGCCATGATCGCCAATGCCATGTGGCAGGGCACGTGATGATGATGGTGAACAAGAAACTTGACTAACTGCTTAGGCTAGCGTAGTGTCAAAGGAACTGAAGTTATAAATGGAGGTTAGACGAAATGTAATTTGTAATGTTACAAAATCCGTACATACATTAGAGGGTGGCAGATGCTCTGGTTATCATGAAAAATGTACCTTTGCACTTTTGACAGGTTACCAAACTTTTTACCTGGAATTATTACAGGTGCAACGGACAGACCGAAGTTTGTTTCAGGCTGTCGTGACAGCACACAGATGCGGAAATGACGCCTAGTCATGAGCTCCTAGGATATCAGTAGTCTCCCTGCTGACTGCTTCCAAGCACTGAATGATGGAATTAACCAGCCAGCACATGGCCGTTTTAACAACAGTGACATGGGACTGCAACTTTAGACCCACAGACAGAATGGTACGTCACCCATGCCTTCTTCCAGACGATGATGGTAACAACAGCAACGACATGGAACTAGAACATCAGACCCACAGACAGACTGGTACACCACTCACGCCTTCTTCCAGATGACGATGGCCAGGGACGACGACAACAACAATGACATGGGACTGGAACTTCAGACCCACAGACAGATTGGCACGCCACTCACGCCTTCTTCTAGATGACGTTGGCCAGGGACGACGAAAACAACAACGACATTGTACTGGAACTTCAGACCCACAGACAGATTGGCATGCCATTCATGCCTTTTTCCGATGACGACAGCCGGGGACAACGACAACAACGACGACATTGAACTAGAACTTCAAACCATTAGACAGATCAGCACGCCACTCACGCCTTTTTCCAGATGACGATGTCCAGAAACTAGAACTTTAAACCAACAGACAGATTGGCATGCCACTCACGCCTTTTTCCGATGACGACAACCGGGGACAACGACAACATCGACGACATTGAACTAGAACTTCAAACCATTAGACAGATCAGCACGCCACTCACGCCTTTTTCCAGATGACGATGTCCAGAAACTAGAACTTTAAACCAACAGACAGATAGCAGCCACTCACGCCTTTTCCAGATGACGATGCCAGGAAACTAGAACTTCCAACAGACAGATTAGCAGCCACTCACGCCTTCTTCCAAACGACGATGACCAAGAATGACAACAACAACGACGACATGGAACTAGAACTTCAAACTGATAGACAGATTAGCAAGCCACTCATGCTTCTTCCAGATGACGACCATGGCAACAACAGCGACGACATGGAACTAGAATTTCAAACCGACAGACAGACTGGTACACCACTCACGCCTTCTTCCAAACGACGATGGCTAGGACGAAGATAGCAACAATGACATGACCGCTCACCTCGTCTGGCGTAGACATCCCAAGATTAAGATCGAGACGACGACTGACTTATTCTTCTCTTCAACGTCCTAAGACACTAGGCCCCAACGACGACGCTGGCCTTCTTGTGAGATTAACTGACATAATGAACCACTTGCTTGCTAATGTCCACTGCAAGAGCTCAGACTTCTCCTGTCACTGGTTCTGGGATATCCTTCTCTCTTCTCTCTCTGTCTGTCTGTCTGTCTCTGTCTCTGTCTCTATCTCTGTCTCTATCTTTGTCTCTGTCTCTCTCTGTCTGTCTGTCTGTCTCTGTCTCTATCTCTGTCTCTATCTTTGTCTTTCTCTCTCTCTGTCTGTCTGTTTCTGTCTCTATCTCTGTCTCTATCTTTGACTCTCTCTGTCTGTCTGTCTCTTTTCTGTCTATCTCTGTCTCTATCTTTGTCCTCTCTCTCGTCTGTCTGTCTCTTTCTGTCTATCTCTGTCTCTATCTCTGTCTCTGTCTGTCTGTCTGTCTCTGTCTCAGTCTGTCTGTCTGTCTGTCTCTCTCTGTCTCAATCTCTGTCTCTATCTCTGTCTGTCTGTCTGTCTGTCTCTCTCTGTCTCTATCTCTGTCTCTTTCTCTGTCTGTCTGTCTGTTTCTCTTTTATTATTATTTTTTTAAAGTACGCAATTTCTTATTTCTGCACCAAGGGACACAACTACATACAAGTATTCTATCCGTAAGACACTCTCAAGTAAGTTCCCTTCGTACGTCTTGTCAGTCTTCTCTCTGGGTATGTATCCATACTCGGCCGCAACCGCGAGCATGCATCCTTTGACATATTTAGGTAACCTATAGACGAATTTGATACCGGCAAAATTGATAAACAAAATGAATATTTAAATAAGCAGCATGATTTTTGTTTAACTGATGTTATAGTGTAAACAGTCATATCAAGGTCTGTATACGAATTTTGTTAGTTTCAGTATTATTTTTTGTTTATTTTGAAATTAGCCTCTTTTTTTTGTATCTATTTAAATCCATTTTCAGTATTATTTATCTAGTTTTTTTCTTTTTTTAAATTTAAGTTTAGGCAAGAATCATACAATATAAATATAAACTGTTTTTTGTAGAACACATACATAAATGGAGGATATCCTTCTCGGTGTCCCCCACCATTTTTGAACAGTAGTTCACACAACAGACAGCACAGATACACGCGCTAAACACGCTTGTCCAGGAACACACGTAACATGAACTTCTTAAATTTACTAGAAACTCTCTGAAGGTGTCGATACACACACGAATGTGCACAAACACAAATAACTGTAAGTGCACAAGCATTTACAAGAATCCACACCACACGTGGCTTACACAGGGTTGTAGCAGAATTAAGCATAGTGAATTTTAGGAGAAAAAGTCATCTTCACTTGAGCAGGCCTGTCCAAGGCTTGCACAGTGAAAAACACCACCAGCACCACCTCCACCAAAACCACCACCACCACCACCACACCACCACCACCACCACCACCAAACCCACAACCATCACCACAACCACAACCACCACCACCACCACCACCACCACCACCACCACCACCACCACCACCACCAACAACAACAACAACAACAAAACAAAGATGGGAACAGTCGAAGCTGCGCTGTTGTAGAATTAGTGCAACCACGATTCGGATCGCACTGGAGAAAAGGAGTGTCTGTGACACGTATTGTCAAACTAGGCCTACTGTAAGATAATAAAATATATACCACCGCATGTCAATCAGTGCTGCAGAAACGAAAAAAATTCAAACAATGAAATCATACGCTTTTAGCAAGTCTAAAGCAACGAATACGTATACATATATATGTATATACACACATATATACACATACATATTATATAGATGCTGGGAATTCTCCACAAGAATAATGATCACCCTAATCCTCTCAACAAATAACGAAAGAATCCTCATACATTTTTACATCATTTTATACAAATGTCTTCAATGGGTTCATGTTAATGCTCATGTCGCTTATTGCCCAGCCAACTGCGATGGCCACATCAGGTTAATATCACGTTCAAAACAACTCTAAGTCTATGTAAAAAGGCAACAGAAACTAAGCACATTATTGGCATTTCAAGACTAACATGTGTTTAAAAATCTGTCGCGCATGTATGATCATACAGGATTAAATCCATTGATCTAGAGAAACATATCTGAAGAGATTCTATAAGGTCTATCATCATTATCATCAAGTGCCCTGCCACATGGCGTTAGCGATCATGGCCTTCCATCTGTTTCTATCCCTTGTTGCCTCAAGCACCTCTTCCACCCTCTCTGTCTTCAGCCACTCTGCAAGTCCGTTCAATATCTTCTCTCTGGGTCTAAATGGTGCTCTCTTTCCCTCCAGCTTTCCTGTTGTGACCAGGTGCTCCAATTCCCCTTTCCTCATAAAATGGCCTACAAACGTTGCCAGGTCTTTTCCTAATCTTCCTTATGAATGATTTTCTTGTGTCTGTCTCCATCAAGACTGTCTCGTTTGTTTTCTTTGCTGTCCATGGAACTCTCAACATTCTTCTGAGAAACCACATCTCGGCTGCTTCGTTCCTGCTCTGGCTCTGCTTGTTGACTGCCCACGCCTCGTAACCGTATAACATTATCGGTTCTATCTATGTAACATTCAAGAACTCTCCTCCTGATGCCAGTTGATAGGTATTTGTTGATAAGAATGCTTTTCATCTTCTTGAATGCTGTTTTGGCTTGGCCGATTCTGCCGTGCTAAAATAAGCGTTCTAACCAACAAATTCCTATCAATTAACATCAGGAAGAGAGTTCTTGAATGTTATATGGAACCGATACTGTTATACGATTGTAAGGCAAGGACAGTCAACACGCAAAATCAGAACAAAATTAAGGCAACTGAAATGTGGTTTCTAAGAAGATTGTTGAGAGTTCCATGGACACAAAGAAAACAAACAAAAAAACAAACAAACAAACAAAAACAAAACAAAAAGAAAACAAAACAAAAAAGACATGAGAGTATTGAAGGAGGCAGACACAAGAAGAACATTAATAAAGAAGATCAGGAAAAGACAGGCAACATTTATACGCCGGTTTATGAGGAAAGAGGACTTAAAACACCTGGTCACAACAGAAAAACTGAAGGGAAAGGGAACACCAGGTAGACCCAGGGAGAACATATTGGACGGACTTGCAGGGTGGCTGAGGACAAAGAGCGTGGGAGATGAACTTGCAGCGAAAGGGGATAGATTCGTATGGAGGGCCACGATCGCCAACGCCATGCGGCAGGGCACACGATGATGATGTGCTCCAAAGTAGTGCATGTTTCACATCGTGCAAACCAAACAATCAATAAGAAAGTGTTTGATTTCGAGTGGCTTGTAAGCTCCACGGTGCTTCTTCATTTTTTTCGAAACCTATTGAGTGAATGCAGAATGTATGACCTGCGTGTAACCTGCATAACACTGTCTCTTTCCCACCGTTCCCAAGAAGAAAATAAATAGGAGGAACTGCTTAACATCGGAGCAGATAGGGAGAAGAGTGGCAGAATGGTTCAGACGTTCGCCAGCCAATAACTAAACTCGAGGTTCCAGGGTTCGCTCCCAGTAGAGGCCTCGACTTTTCTCCTGTTTCACCGGAAAATGAAACTGAACGCCTAGTCCTTCAGAAGGGGACGAAAAACGAGTCGGACGCTTGTGCCTTCTGGCTGCACACGCTAAAGATCCAACGGCAGTTGAAAACCCCGAAGAGCAGGGCACTGCCCGGCTGCCTTGGTATAAAACATTGGAAAGAGGTTGATTTCCCAGGTCCCACCCTTTGAAGACCAATTAGCCTTCTTGTCTTTCTGAAGTCTTGGTAAGAAAGAAAGAAAGAAAACAACCTATGAATATGAATTTGAAGGAGGAAGAGGGGATGGGCGCCGCCCTTGTAGTGCTGGCCCCGGAAAAGTTGAAGTCTCTGCCACCTCACTCCCCTACGACCCCAGGGTTATGGAACTATCTAGGTAGGACCTCAGGACCTGGCCAGCTCATGGGTTTATGTGAAGCTTAAGGCTTGTGCCGTGATCATTCAGGATCTTCTCCATCAC
The DNA here is from genome assembly GCA_030674185.1 of Monoplex corrugatus. Lineage (NCBI taxonomy): Eukaryota > Metazoa > Mollusca > Gastropoda > Littorinimorpha > Ranellidae > Monoplex > Monoplex corrugatus. Next base: position 29,231,057 of record JAPXFY010000033.1, read on the forward strand.
ATGGCACCTGTGGCGTTAGTGCGTATGGAATTCATTCCGAGCGCGGAGACGTCATCCTGAGAAATTGAAAATAAAAATGAAATGGAGCAGATCGGGAAAAGTTTGTCGTTTGTCTGGTTATTCCAGCCCTCTCATCAGATATTTTTTCCACGCAGGTTTGTGCTTTAGGTTTCGGACCTGTGTAAAAGTATGAGGGATCCAGACATCTTTTCCATCGTGACATCCTTGGCAAGACAGTCCGCTATTTCATTGCCTCGAATACCAACGTGGTCAAGAACCCAGACAAGAACAATGTCTGGAACTGTCAGTTTTAATTAAGACAGGAAAAGAGTTAACAAGAATTAATTTCAGAAGGTCTGGATGGCTGATGTTACCGCCTTCAGAGTGGAACGCCTATGTCATAAACAGTTGTGCATCTGTACAGTGTTTCTATCGTAGCTCACTTTTATGTTTGTGGTGTGATTGTCTGGATTATCCTGATTATTCAGATGCATGAGATTTTGCGAAATCTTTGACTGTATATTTTTGTCTTTTTGTTTGTAAGTTTCCACGCTTTTAATAGGCTACATGAATAGATCATCTCAATTTGAATCTCTCTCTCTC
>JAPXFY010000033.1:29234159-29236659 GCA_030674185.1 Monoplex corrugatus
CACACACACACACACACACACACACACACACACACACACACACACACACACACACACACACACACACACACACACACACACGCCCGCGCGCAAATACACACACACGTAGGCACATAAGCGCAAACACACACGACAAGCGCAAACGCACACACAGAGACACGCATACTTTGTTTCTTTTTGTTTGTTTTGTTTTTGTTTCTGTTTTAGTTTACATGCTTTGAATAGGCTACTTGAATAGATATCTCAATTTGAATCTCTCTCTCTCTCTGTCTATATATATATATATATATATATATATATATATATATGTATATATATACATATACATATACATAGAACACGCATAGGACTGGATGTAGGACTGGATGGTGTTTCATATACCCTTTTAAATCATTTCCCGGAGAAACGGATTGAATACTTACACAATATCATAATAAATGTTGGGAAAGTGGTCGCTTACCTGACATTTGGAAGGCTTTGATTGTGTTACCTACACCAAAAGCTAATAAACCTCTTTCTGATCCAAGTAGTTACAGATGTATCTCGCTTACATCCCACGTTTCAAAACTAATGGAAAAAATTATATTGAATAGAATGACTTACTTTTGTGAGAAAAATAATATAATAACCTATTAACCAATCCGGGTTTCAAAAAGGTAGATCAACATCAGACCATTTAGTTAAATTCACAACTCAAATAAAAATACCAGTTTGCTAAAAGAAAAAATGTCTTAGCTACCTTCTTTGATCTTAAAAAAAGCATACGATCAAGTCTGGCATGCGATACTTTTGTTGAAATTAAAACATATGGGTCTCAACGGTAATCTTTATTATTTTATCAAAGCACTTATAAGTGACCGAAGTATAGTCGATAAAATAGGTAATGCATACTCTGAAAAACGATCTGTAACACAACCCTGAGCAAACCGATGAAGCCTGACCGATCTAATGTTCTGATTGTTTTTCTCTTGTTCGTTAAATTGTTTGATGTTACCTTAATATACACAATGCCTTCATGATTTCATAGATTCATTCATCCCATAGACCTCTTTTTTTTCGTCTAAAAGCGCGTATATGAATAGGCGTTAAAAGAAATAACGAACGAACACGCATACACACACACGCAAGCGCACACATGCACAGACGCACAAGCGCAAACACAAACACACATACGCACGCACACATACATGCAAACACACGCACACGCACACACCACACACACGCGCGCGCGCGCGCGCGCGCAAACACATACGCACTTGCACGCATACACACATATAAACACATACACACACAAACACATGCACACACACTCGCGCACACATACAGACACAAACACACTCATGCTCCAGCCACAACCCGTCTTTTACCTGACCGCCCCCCTACCCCCTGGCTCACTCATGAGATCGCCTGTGCAAAACGTGCCCGCCGCAGAGCAGAGCGCCGCTGGCGCAAATCCAAACTCACTGTACACAGGCAACTTTTCCAAGCCTCTAAAACAAAAGTATCCACCCTCATTGCATCAGCAAAAACAAGCTATTTCCAAACCAAAATCCTGAATGCCTCTTCTTCAAAAGAACTCTTTACAACCATGAATCATCTCCTTGGCACACGAAAAGATTTACCTCTCCCAACAAAACATACAAATGAAGAACTCCCATCTGTATTCTCCAACTATTTCACCACCAAAATACAAACTCTTCGTGACAGGCTTGACAGGACACCCTGTCAACCATGCCCACCTGACCCTTCCTTCTCTGGCACACCTCTTACTACTTTTACCCCAGGCTCACAAGAAGAAATTCTCAACACAATCAGATCCATGTCGTTCAAAACCTGCGAACTGGATCCTCTTCCAGGTTCTCTCTACGCCGACTGTCTCCCTACTCTCCTCCCATTCATCACTGACATCATCAACACTTCTCTTCAAACTGGAACTGTCCCAGATTCTTTCAAGTCTGCTATTGTTCACCCTCTCCTCAAGAAACACAATTTAGATCCAAATGAACTGAAAATTTACCGGCCTATCTCTAATCTCTCTTTCTTGTCAAAACTCCTTGAAAAAGTCGTCCTCAACCAGCTGAACTCTCACCTGTCTGCCAACAATCTCCTCAATCCTTTCCAGTCAGCCTACCGCCAGTGCCATAGCACTGAAACTGCCCTACTACACATTCTCAACAATCTCCTCCTTGCAACTGATACTGGCAAAGTCTCTCTCCTCACACTCCTTGATCTGTCTGCAGCCTTTGATACCATTGATCATGGTATTCTCCTTTCTAGACTTCATCATATTTTTGGCATCTCTGACATTGCTCTGTCTTGGTTCACTTCATACCTATCAAACAGAAAACAAACCGTTCTCATCAATGGCACTTACTCTCAACCTGCATACCTGACCTGTGGTGTTCCACAAGGATCTGTCCTTGGCCCTGTTCTTTTCACTCTTTATACCTCCCCCCTGTCCACCATCATCAACTCCCATTCTATAAAACACCACTTCTAT
>JAPXFY010000033.1:29241659-29269159 GCA_030674185.1 Monoplex corrugatus
AATTGAGGCAAATCATCTAATACACTGTTTAAAGATAAATGGCTCGGAAATCAGTTTATGCTGGGTGCCTTCTCACGTTGGTCTTCACGGCAACAACGTAGTTGACAGAGCAGCTAAATCCAGTGCACTCCGTTTTGAAAATTCCATAGAATTACATGTCAACACCTCGGTAAAAGAAGCTTACAACTCGCTAGAATTAGCATCATGGATTCGATTTCATGAAGATTTAAATGAAAAATTCGTGTCTCAAAAAAGAATCAAACTTTCAGTTCAAAATATCTAAAAAAATGCAGTATTCTTCGATATATCATTTGAGATTAATTGTTACCACATATTTTCGTATTCAACTGAACGCTTTGAAAACAAAATATTGTAAAAACGTTTTATGTATTTGCGGTGAACAATTCACATTGTATCACTGTTTGTTTTACTGCAGAAAGCTTTGTTATTTTTTACCAAAGATGTTTACACAAGGAAACTATCTTGAAAAGCATTTTAAAGAAGTGATATCAGATCAAGTTCTGTTAGTTAAAATTTCAGAATCATTGGTTCACAGTCCTGTTAATGAGTTACTTTAAGGTTATTATTTTAATTATCATTATCTTATTTTGTTTTGTTTTGCTTTTTATGACGATTTTTCTTTTACATTTGATGTTAGCGTTGTTCTAGTTTCATTTCTCTGATCATCCATATCATTTTTCTAAAGACCTTGCCGGTTCCTTTTAATTTTTTTTCCGTCTCTTACTCTGTTCCCTTCTTTCCCCTCCTCCCCCCCCCCCCCCCCAAAAAAAAAAAATCATCCTCCATGCCATTTTTATCCGTCTAATATCACTTATAGTGAAAAGACGTTAAATCAAGGAACGAACACGGGCGCGTGCGCGCGAAAGCAAAGGATTTAATACATGTACTTCATTACTTTTTCTGTATGTCTGCATCATGAGGTTGTTGCAGGATATGAATCTGTCAGTCTGCAGTCAGAGAGGAAACCTGTTGTGATCATATCATGTATACGTGTATGAAAGGTTTGAATGCATGAGGCCCTCTAGGCCCATTTACATAGGACACATAGGGGCAGGAGTTGTAACATGAAATCACTGATGGAAAATGAACACTACCCTTTGACTCCTGCACCCTGTCCACCAGCATCTTCGCATTGTCAACCATGCCAGCAAAGCAAAAACTTAACTCACTTCCGCTCTGGCATCATATTTACTCACAAACACATTCTGATGTCATTTTACTCAGTTTAGTCCTCTTCTCACTCTGGACGAAGCGGCAGGGAAGTTTCAGTTTTTTCCTCCTAATTTTTGTATTTGGTGTTTTGTTTGTTATATCTTCGTGATCTTACGCTTGACCAAGGCCTGTTGGCCGAAGTGTTGAGCCTGTCTTGTCTTGTTGTATTAAATACGCTTTCTGATTCCTTTTTCGTGATTCTTTTTCTGGTTCCTCTTTGATTTCCCTCACTCTATACACCAGCTTCCTGTACATAGCTGGTGGGAAGGGTGCGGGAGTCAAAAGGTTAGGATTTTGCAGTTGATGGACATGGTGAGGAGTCAAAGGGGTGGCAACAAATTATCCAGTAGTTCCTCGCGACAAGGGGTCCCTGTCACGGTATTGAACACTTCGATGTTATATAAATGATAGCAATATTTTATCGTCCATCTGATCTTCGATAAACAAATAAAACAAAATAAACGGAGCATGCGGATGGGTAGGAGTTGTCCTCTTAAATCTGTACGATCTTCACCTTCGCGCCATGGCTTCTAAACTTTCGCATTGGCGTCTCCTCAGTCACGCATACCCTCGACCCAAATGTATTATGATTGTTATAATTATTGTGGTTTAAAGCCCAGCAGACTGTGCAGAGCCATATCAGGGCTGTAACCATCCTCAAATGTACACCATACCTCACTGGAGAACAGAAAAAGAACATATGGAAATGAAAATTTAAGTACATATATCAATGCATTCGCGCTTATAATCTAAGGATATACCCCTGGTGTTGACCACTCTAATGAATTTTATAAACATAACTATAAATACTGGTCTAAATTATTTACCTAAAACTGCTTCTGCACATCCATTTCCTTAGAGCCAAAATGCACTTGATCATCATCATCTTTCAGCCATCGAAAGTCCGTTGTAGGACGTAGGCCTTTCCCAGCTGCTTCCATTCACTTCGTTCCAAAACTTTTCCTCTCCAGTTCTTGTCAAATCCATCTAGGTCGTCTTTCTATCTAGTTTTCTATCTTCCTATATTGCAAGTGATGTCTCTTGGTATCCAGAACGTGGTTTTTGTTGTCCAACCATTGTCCATTCTCCAGGTGAAATGTCCTGCCCAGTTCCATTTCAGTTTATTGATTGTTTCCAGGATATCTCGCACTTTTGTTCTTTCTCTGATCCGCAGAGCCGTTTTGCGATCTTTCCACGTGATACCAAGCATAATTCTTTCATGTGCTCGCTGCATGGTTCTTAGTTTCGTAGCGAATTTTTCCCCCCGTTAGATTCCATGTTTTTGCATCGTAGGTGACCGTGCAGAATGCACTGGTCGTAGACTATTCGTTTCAGGACAGATGGAATTTTGTCATTCTTGAAAACCGAACTTGCTCTTCCAAACGCTTACCAGCCAAGGGTTATCCTACGTTTGATTTCTTCCTCTTGAGAGGAGGATTCTGCTGAGATGCGTTGGCCTAAATAGATGTAGTGGTCAACCATTTCTAGCTCTTCATTTTCGATCTTTTCTTTTCCGTCTAGGTCTTCGATGTAGTTGTTGACCATAATGTTTTTTCTTCAAGTTTACTGTTAGCCCTCCTTTTGTTTTTACTGCACTCATTTAGTTCATTCGGCATATTTTGCATTTGTTCGAGACTCTCTGCAAAGATGATAATGTCGTCACCAAACCTGAGGTGACTGAGTATTCTCCGTCAATTCTAATGCCTTTCAGACCAGTGAAGATTGCGAAAGACCATTTCGAGGCAAGCTGTAAACAATTTAGGGGAGATTGTGTCTCCCTGTCTTACTCCTTTCTCTAAGTTGAAGGGCTCAGAATCTTTGTGTAGCCAGATGAACGATTGGGCAAATCTGTAGATATGCTGAAGGACGTTTACATATATGGGATCAACGCCCTGTTCTCTGACTGCTTCAACGACTTAGCAAAAATCTACAGAATAGAAAGCTTTGAGGTAGTCAACTAGTTTGAGATAGTCAACTAGCTTGAGGTAGTCAACTAGCCCTATGACGAGGGGCTTTCGGTATACATGGCATTTTTCAATTATTTGGCTGGTCGTGTGAAGGTGGTAGTTTGCTTAGGTCTTTCCTGAAATCGGCTTGTTCTTTAGGTCGGTTTTCCCCTAGGACGTTTGAGACTCTTCCTCTAGGACGTTTGAGGCTCTGTTCGTGATTTTGGTAAAAATCTTGTAGACACAACTTAGGAGGCAAATGGGACGGTAGTTGGATAGGTCCCTTTGGATTACCTTTCTTATGAAGGAGAATTAGTATTGCCTGATTTCAGTCTTCCGGTGTTTTGCTTTGTCTCAGGCATTCTTGAAAAGTTTCGCTAGCTTGCCCTTGATGACATCGCGAGCTTCTTTGAGGAGATTGATGGTAATGTTGTCTGGACCGAGTGCTTTGCCTTTCTTTGATTGTTTGACCACAAGTTTCACCTCCCAAGGTGGTATTTCTGGGAAGTTTTCAAATTCGTGGCTGGTCTCATGGTTGTCTAGCACTTGGGGCACGAGGTTTGAAGTGTAAAGATGTTTGTAGAACTCTTGTACACGTTTGACAATTCTGTCTATATCGGTTGTTACTTCTTCATTCGCTTCCTGGATTCCGGTGATTTGAAATCTACTGGGGATGAGTTTCTTCTTCACCATTTTGAAGCCCCTTCTTTGATCTATGATGTCTCTGATGATCTCTGCCGTGTGTCTTCGTTGGTCTTCTCTTGGTTTCATTTGGATGAATTTGTTCTTTTCTGTTGCTTCTATTTTTTCTCCATCTGTTGCTTTTCTTTCTTTTTCTTTGTTTGTTTTTGTTTTTTGTTTATAGATTTCTTCTTTTCGTCATCAGATGTTTCGTTTCTTGAGAGAATTTGCTTTTGCTGATCGAATATTCGTTTTGTATTTTCTCACTGTTTCAACTAGGGGCGTCATGATGGAATTGCAGAGGTTAGAGACATTCACGTCCTTGTTTTCATTATCAGCTTCTGCCAAATTTGGCAACGGTTTTTTTTTTCAGTTCGAGTTGCAATGCTGGGAGGAGTACTGGTTCGACTCGAAGGGGTTGTGGTTTTTGATGGAATAGTTCGCTCCGACCTAATTTGGTGTTGATTCTGAGTTTGCATCTCACCATTCTATGGTCTCTTTCAACATTAACTTAGCTGATGACTTGAACGTTCGTGACACCGCTTGTTTTGTCTATCAGGATGTAATCTATTTCGTTGTGGGTTTCATGGTTTGGGCTTCTTTGTGTCCATTTTCGTTGGTTTTTTTTTCTTCTGGTAGAAGGTGTTCATGATTCTGAGGTTATTGGCAGTGGCAAAGTTAATCAGATCTTCTCCTCTTACATTTCTATCACCTAGCCCAAAATTTCCCATGCATTCTTTATCACCTTGTCTGACTTTTGCATCGAAGTCTCTCATAATAATGTTGAATGGGTTTTATTTTGTTGCATTGTTGCGTTCAGGTCGTCATAGAAGTCACCTAGCTCTTCTTGAGATGACAGAGAGGTTGAAGCGTAGAATTGGATGATGGTGATCTTATATCTCTTTGAAAATCTGATGGTAATACAGGCAACACGATCTGATGTTGCCTTGAATTTTTCTACAATGCTGAGCTGAGAGTTCCATGGACAGCAAAGAAAACAAACGAGACAATCTTGATAGAGGCAGACACGAGAAGATCATTCATAAGGAAGATTAGGAAAAGACAGGCAACATTTATAGGCCATTTTGTGAGGAAAGGGAATTAGAGCACCTGGTTACAACAGCAAAGCTGGAGAGAAAGAAAGCACCAATAGACCCAGGAAAAAATATATTAGACGGACTTGCAGAGTGGCTGTGGACAGAGAGGGTGGAAGAGGTGCTTTTGGCAACAAGGAATAGATACATATGGAGGGCCCTGATCGCCCACGCCATGCAGGAGGGCACTTAATGATGATGATATCTGCAAGTCTCTTGTTGATGAGGAACCCAACGCCTTTTGGTTTTTCTTGGGCTTCTCCGTTGTTATAGAGTAGGTGGCTAGTGTTTAGTTTTATCAGATTCTCTCCTGGTCTTCTCATTTCGCTGATGCCAATCACATCCCAGTTAAAATTTGTTAGTTCTGCTCGAGACAAGCAAGGTGTACTTGATCAGAGAGAGTTCCCACGTTGTACATGCAGATGTTGAGCTTCGGAATTTTGCTTGGGGGGGGGGGGGGGGGCGTGTTCGCCACTTATCAATCACAAGAGAGAGTATGTAAGGGTTTATAGAACACATATAGTTGAATAATAATAATAATAATTACAATATTTATATCGCGCTAAATCTTGGTAAATCAAATCAAAGCGCGCTCACTCACCAATCACACGCAGGATCGCACTCAAAGATGAACATTTGTAAAACAATCAATTAAGTCAAAAATAGGCATAAATGTCCATACAATGCTGAAATTATGAACAATGGAAAAATAGCAGTAAAAAACGGCGAAAAAGGCCTCAGAAATTCATTGACGTGGAAAGAGGTGAGTTTTCAAACCTGACTTAAATGCGGAAAGAGTAGATGTGGTCCGGAGCGATAGGGGAAGATTGTTCCACGCAGCTGGTCCTGAGACAGAAAAAGAGCGCTGACCAACGGTTAAGAGTCTAACCTTGGGAATTTGTAGGGTAAGAGTATCAGAGGAAGAGCGCAAGGTGCGAGCTGATGTACGAATTTTGATCTTGTCACAGAGATAGGATGGAGCAGAATGATGAGTAGATTTATAGCATAAGGTGTCTATTTTGTATTTGATTCTATCAGCGACAGGAAGCCAATGCAGAGACCGAAGGAGGGGACTAACATGATCAATTTTTTTCTTTCTAAGGACGAGGCGGGCAGCTGTATTTTGTAAGCGTTGCAGGCAAAGGAGACGAGAAGCTGGTAGGCCAGATAAAAGAGCATTGCAGTAGTCCAGGCGTGACAGAACAAGGGAAGTTACTAGTTTAGATGCAGCATCGGTTGAAAGGAATCGGCGAATGCAGCCAATGCGTCGAATCTGAGGGTAGCATGATTGACAGGTCTGGGTGGTAAATTTCTGCATACAAAGAGATTTATCAAGAATCACACCAAGGTTTTTGACAGAGTTCGAAAGAGGGATGGTGTTGTCTCCGAGTTGAATGTTATTGATTGAAACAGCATCTAGTTTATTTTTGGTGCCTACAAGCATGGCTTCAGTTTTATCTCCGTTTAACTGTAATTTATTTTGGGTCATCCAATTTTGGATGTCAGTGTAACAGCTGGAGACTTCCGACAGAAGAGAACTAAGGTTTTCAGGGCTAGTGCTATTGTAGAGTTGGGTATCATCAGCATAAAAATGGTGTTTCATTTCATGCTGATTAATGATATTGGCAAGAGGAAAAGTATAGAGGGTAAACAGGACAGGCCCGAGTACAGAGCCCTGAGGAACTCCACAAGAAAGCTTAACTGGATCGGACTTAATCCCGTTAACAAGGACTGATTGAAAGCGATCAGACAGATAGGAGGAGAACCAAGACAGGGCGGTACCGTGAATGCCGAAAGTGTGCTCAAGGCGATAGAGTAGTATTGAGTGATCGATGGTATCAAAAGCGGCAGACAGATCAAGGAGTGTAAGCAGAGAGATTTTACCAGCATCAGAAGCAAGAAGAAGATCATCTACTATATGAACAAGAGCTGTTTCTGTGCTGTGATTTACCCGGTAGGCTGATTGATGAGGGTAGTTAAGATTGTTTAGAGATAAATGATCATTCAATTGTTGTAGTACTACTTTCTCAAGGAGCTTAGACAGAAATGGAAGATTTGAAACGGGTCTGTAATTTTTAAGGATGTTAGGATCGAGGTTGCTTTTCTTGAGGAGTGGTCGAACAAGAGCAGTTTTGTACTCAGATGGAAAAACTCCAGAGGTCAAGGATGAATTGATAATAGATGTGATTAACGGCAGAAGTTGGGGGTATATCTGTGAGAAAAGAGAGGCTGGAATTGGGTCAAGTTCACACGATTTGAAACACATTTGCTTGAGGATGGTTGAAACTTGTATTTCAGACACTGGGCAGAAAGAATAGAGAGAGGTGCCCGTGAATGGAGGATCTGGGAGCGTAGACTGAAAAGGAGTTGAATCAAGTTTTGTTCGCAGATCAAGAATTTTGGAAGAGAAAAATTTGGAAAAAGCAGAGGGAAGAGCATCGAGAGTAATGTTTGACGGCAGAGGACTTGATTTGTCGGTTCCAAGTAAATCGGAAACGGTGGCAAAAAGAATTTTTGTGGATTTAGCTTCAAGAATCTTTGAGGAGAAATAATGGATCTTTGTTTCAGCGAGGAGATTGGTGAACCTATTCCGAAAAGACTGGAAAATTTGACGGTGGATTTCAAGTTTTGAAGATCGCCATTTACGCTCGGCCCTACGACCTGCACGTTTAAGGTCACGAAGTTCAGGTGTGTTCCAAGGGGCACAAGGGCGGTCTGGCAAAACACGGGTAGAAGGAGGGGCATGTTTATCAAGTAGCTGACGAAGAACAGATGTATATAAACTGGCAGGGTCAGTGGAATCATTGACGGAAGAAAGAAGGTTGACTGCTTCGGTGGTGAAGACATTTATGTCAATAGATTTAAAATTTCTACGAATTACGGAACGTTTATTTCTCTGATGTTTTGAAAGATTAAGAATGGCATGAACAGCAAAGTGATCGGAAGAGAGTTTGTTTGTAATTGTAGTTGAAGTTAGCACCTTGTCAGAGTCACGGGCGATAACCCAATCGAGGATATGCCCTTTCTTGTGTGTCGGCTCGTTCACGGATTGGGAAAGTGAGTGGTTGGCCAGAGAGAGAGAAAGGCGCTTGATGTGAGGAGAATTTTTATTGTCAAAATGAAAATTAAAATCACCTAAAACGATTAGTTTGCCTTTTCTGAGAGAGTAAAAATCAAGCAGAGATTCAAATTCTGGGTGGAACATGCTGTCAGTCAAGTTGTTTGTACTACTATGGGGAGGGCGGTAGAGGCATGAGAAATTGACAGTCTGATCTGGGGTGTTGAGGACAACTTCTACAGATTCAAAAGAGAAATGTTGAAAGGGTAAGTCCTGACTGAAAGAAAGAGATGACTCTAAAACATCCCTATACAAAACAGCAATGCCTCCACCAAGAGAAAAACGAGGAAAAGATTTAATTTTGTAACCAGGAGGAGTTAGCTGTTTAATTTTTGGTTCATGGCCTCGTGCTTTTAACCACGTTTCTGTAAGAAAAACTAAATCAAAATCATGTTCAAAAACATAGTCAGCAATGGGCCAGGAAGGCAGAAAACGATAGAAAGAAACTTCAGAAAGCAGAGGAGAACAGCATTTTAACAAAGAGAGTGACAAGCAAAGACGAAATTTCTAGCGTTGAAAAAAGATCGAAACAGAAAATCTCGCTGACGTAACACAGTTAGGTAAGAGACAGACATATATCCAGACAAGGATCATTCCTGGGTAATATGAAGTAACATCCCTGTTTTTAAGGAGAAGCAAAGTAAGTGTATGGGCCATCACGATTGACACAACTCGCAATGGAAAAATGTCTTTGCACTGTAAATCGATCACTAGACATAAGAGTGTTACCATTTATATCCATGAACGACCAAACAGAACATAACTAAGAAACATGACGTAGTAGCTTTATGCATGTACTTTACTAAACGAATACCTGGCTTTGAAACAAAAAGAAAAGTTGGCTACTAAAAGTCAAAATTGGCTATGCACGGATCTCTGCTTCTAGCCTTTCCGCACGAACTTGCCCACTAAATTGTCCGGATCCTTGTGAGGATGTGCGAATCTCGTACCTGCCAGCTACACGCTAGCTGACGAAACATGCGTCTGATTACAGCTTGTCAGCCATATTGATGCCTCACCAAGTTACGAAAAACTGAAGTATATGCAGCTCTCAATTTCGGCCAGAGAGAGGACCCCAGCCCTCAAGGCAATGGCAGAAGCAGCGGAAAAAATCTCCAGCTGGATCTGGAACAGGAGGAACAAAAGTGAACTTCATAAGGCTTAAAATTCCCCCCCCCCCCCCCCCCTATGTTGCTGGCAACTGATAGTCAAGTGGTTAAGACATCCGTCACAAGGGTGACTTTGCCTCGAGAAACCTGACCACCCAGGATGTGCAAGTTCCATTCTCCGAGGAGGCAAAATTAAAAGAAAAACGAAACAAAAACAACAACAGATGGCGACAGCAGAGGGGCATCCAGGAGTCATGACCTGGATGCGGCCCGGCCCCCTTAGAGTGTCAGGAGTTAAGGGCCGAAACATTTGCTTGACAGGGGTTCCTCCTCTGAGGACCTTCAGCTGTCCAGCTGTCTATAGAGGTTTTTTTTACAATTACTATGGTTAATATTTTTTTTTACTCCATTACAGTGCTCAAATCACACACTTGTAATTGTTGCTGGTACTGGTATTTCTATCTTTAATGAACCCCACTTGATCCTCATTTTGGAGATGGCCTGAGGTCACGCGTCAGATTTTTGGGAAAGAATAGGAAACAAATTTGGGTCCTGTTTTAAAAATCTAATCAAATGGAATAACAGTATACTAACTGTAAATGAGGAATATGTAAATATGTATACATATACATATATGTATATATATATATATATATATATATACATATATACCTATATACATATACATATATGTATATATCTATATATATATATATATATATACATTTATCTATATACATATGTGTGTGTGTGTGTGTGTGTGTGTGTGTGTGTGTGTGTGTGTGTGTGTGTGTGTGTGTGTGTGTGTGTGTGTGTGTGTGTGCGTGTGTGTACATATTTTATACTTCACCTCACTTGTCGGCGTCACTGGGTTCGGTGTTGGCTGCTGCACACCTGGACACCACCATCTCCCTCCAGACCGGTCTGTCTTGACTTTTGTGGACAATTTCTTGAATATTTGGCCACTGATGTTGGTTATGTTCTCGATGTATGAGATTGGGGGTCTGCCTTTTTTCCTTTTTGCCACCGCTTTTCCTTGAAAGATGGTTGCCATGAGTCCGTGTTCTTGCTGCGTGACACATGGCCAATGTATTTCAGTCTTCTCTTGTTGATGTCTGCTAATAGTTTTCTGGTAGTATCACGTTTTTCCAGGACACTTTCATTAGTTCTTCTATCTATCCATTTGACAGGTGGTAGTCTCGATAAAACCACATGTATACAAAACACACACCACACACACACACACACACACACACACACACACACACACACACACACACACACACACACACACACACACGCACACACACACGCATATATACAAATATATATATATATATATGTATATGTATATATATATATGTATATGTACATATATGTATATACATATATATATGAAATATCATCATCATCATCATCAGGTGCCCTGCCGCATGGCGTTGGCGACCATGGACTTCCAACCATCTCTATCTCTCGTTGCCCCCAGCATCTCCCCCACCCTCTTCATCTCCAGCCACTCTGCAAGTCCGTCCAGCATTCTCTCCCTGGGTCTACCCAGTGCTCTTTCCCTCCAGCTTTCCCGTTGTGACCAGGTGCTCCAAATCCCCCTTCCTCATAAAATGGCCTATACATGTTGCCTGTCTTTTCCTAATCTTCCTTATGAGTGATCTATTTGTGTCTGCCTCCATCAAGACTGTCTCGTTTGTTTTCTTTGCTGTCCATGGAACTCTCAACATTCTTCTGAGAAACCACATCTCGGCTGCCTCGATCCTGCTCTGGCTTTGCTTGCTGATTGTCCACGCCTCGCATCCATACAACAGTATTGGTTCTATATAACATTCAAGGACTCTCTTTCTGATGTTAATTGATAGGCGATAGGCATTTGTTGGTAAGAATGCTTGTCATCTTCTTGAAATATATGTACATGAAATACCTGAGGGTGCTGGATGGGTCCACAACAACAGTGCCTCACCACCAGCCAGAAAATGGTCTCCCAGTCCATGACGCCACATGCCAAGCAGTAACCATTTTGCCAAGAGAAAAATGGAGCCATCCATGTGCTATATGATCCGTTCGGACCAGATCATCAGTTAGGTGAAGTGGGGTAAATCCACCCCCTACTTTAGAAAAAAGAGAAAAATGTTAAAGTTATAGCAAAGACAGTAGCTTTTCAGTCTCCAAAGTTTTAAAGTCACTCTTTTACACAGATTAAGACATTTATTTCTCTTCATTTAGCACAAAAATACACACAATGAGGACAAAAATGAGTTTTTCACTACATTCTGAAAACGGGGTAATTCCACCCCCACTCCCCTGACCGTCTTACGTATCCTTGCAGACGGTCCAAAGCAGCTTTACCATTCTTACAAGCCTCAGGCACTACAGAGAGGGTCTGTTCCCCCTTCATTCAGTTGGCAGTGACTAGAATTGAAAGTCTTCAAAGATGTTTCTTTGAGAAGGGGGTTCACAGGTTGGCTCACAATCATCACTGTGTCATTGATGGGATGGTTTGGCAGATGTTGAGCAAGAATCCACTCAGCACTTAGATTTGATTTTATCAAGATTTTGCGCTATATAAATAAAATATATTATTATTATTATTATAATCCACTCGTCGTCTGAACTTTCACAGAGATGAGTTTTGTTTCCCTTCCTTTTCCCTTTTCCTTTTTCTTGTTTTGACCTTTTGCAGATGGTTCCTCATTGTCATCGACGGTGATGTGTTTGGGTGGAAGCCACTCCCCATCTCTGTTATCATCATACTCTTCTCCATCCTCCTCCGAGTCTCCATCAAAGAGTGTAGGTTCAACCGGCGATTTCTTTCTGCTCTTTTTCTCTTTCCTGCAGGTTCATTGTTTACAATTTCGAATGGCAAGGTGGGGGAGATGACAAGCCCTAGGACAACATAAGCACATAACACACTCACCAGCCAACTCCAGCCCATATATGTATCAAATCAAACAAATCAAACATTTGATACATTGTATTTCATCCGGCGGTGTTGGTATAAATTTTTGCTGGGTTCCGTCACATTGTGGACTTCATTGGAATGAAGTTTCAGACCAATTAGCCAGAAACGGAGCATCCAAAAATGCCAATACCGTAACATGCCATAATATACGACTATCAGTTCATGAACTTGGTTCTGTGCTAGAATGTTCAGTTTATACAAATTTCTCCAATAATACCTTACTACTGCCCCAGAGAACTAGCGTCCTTGATATACAAACTAAGGCTTAACTCTTGGAAAACAAAATATACACAAAATGTATGTATTTGTTCAAAAACATTATCAGTCCACATCTGCTATTTGAATGTCCTATCTTACTTACGACATATAGAAATAACAATCTTGATTTTTCATGTACTGACTCTAGAGATATTCTTTACAACAAAAATAATGATATTATCTCGTTAGTCCAGCTGATTGTCAGATCCCCTGTTGGCAGATTGTTATGAAGAGTTAATTAATTGTTGTATGTTATTATTTGACACTGTTAATTCATTGTTCTGAATTATTAATTGCACTTGTTCCCCTTCTTACATTCAAACTTCTATTACCTTTCCCCATACTCATCCTCCACCCCACTTTTTTGTGTATGTGTGTGTGCTTGCGTGTGTGTCTAAAATCACTATTGTGAACAGACACCAGCCACCAAACCAAGGGAGAATGAAAGGGCCCTTTCTTACCTCACTTCGGGCCTTTCATTCTTCATTGGGCGGCTCGCCCAGCCACCTGCTTAATTCCCTTATCTATAAAATCCAAAACAAATGTGATTGCCCGCGTTCAAACAAACAGGATCAGTAAAATAAAATCCACACACACACAAAAAAATCAAAACGCGTATTTAATACAACCAGACAAGACAGGCGCAAATTTTTGGCCAACTGGCCTTTGTTAAGCGTAGGATCACAAACAAACAAACACCGAATACAAAAATTAGGAGACAAAAAAAAACAAAAAAAACCAAACAAACAAACAAAAAAAACCTTCCCTGCTGCTTCGCCCAGTGTGACACCTTTTCTCTTAATTTTTGTATTTAGTGTTGTTTGTTTGTGATCTTACGCTTGACAAAGGCCAGTCGGATGAAAATTTGCGCTGTCTTGTCTGGTTGTATTAAATACGCGTTCTGATTCTTTTTCCGTGTTTTTTTTTTTTTTTCTGGTTCGAAACACTTTTAAGTCGGAAGCTTTAATGTTGTTTACTGAAACGTCAAGAGGTGTTTGTTCAATCACAAAAGCGGTCAGACATAATTATGCTCCAGAAATGTGGCTTATGTTCCTTTTTCATCTGGGTCTCAGCAGCCTCCAAAGAGATCCCAAGCTTGCCCACCTTTCCTACTGTCGTGAGGATCTGCCCTGCAGTTATCAGGTATGATTCCTTGAAGCCAGCCACTTCATTCAAGAGAAGATACTTAACCCTTTGACTCCCGCACTGGTCTACAAGCATCGTGCATTGTCAGCCATGCTAGCAAAGCCAAAAACTCAACCCTTTGACTCCCGCATCCTGTCCACCTGCATTCTGCATTGTCAGCCATGCTAGCAAAGCCAAAAACTCAACCCTTTGACTCCCGCATCCTGTCCACCTGCATTCTGCATTGTCAGCCATGCTAGCAAAGCCAAAAACTCAACCCTTTGACTCCGCATCCTGTCCACCAGCGTCCTACATGTCAATCATGCTAGCAAAGCAAAAACTTAACCCTTTGTCTCCTGTACCGTGTCCACCAGGATCCTGCATTGTGAACTCTGCTAGCAAAGCGAAAACGTAACCCTTTAGCTTTGACTCCAGCACCTGGTCCACCTGCATTCTGCATTGTCAACCATGCTAGCAAAGCAAAAACTTAACCCTTTGTCTCCTGTACCGCGTCCACCAGGATCCTGCATTGTGAACTCTGCTAGCAAAGCAAAAACAACCGTTTGACTCCCTCACCCTATCCACCATTTTCCTGTGATAAGATGACGAGTCAAAAAGTTAAGTTTTCTCAGTTGATGGATTGGGTGCGGGAGTCAAAGGGTTAACCAGTGCATTTAATGTCTGTTTTACCAATATTTTGACCCTTAACCTTCCTCTTGGAAAACAATAAAATGACATGATCATATTCACATTGTAAAATTCATCTGTAAATCTATGACATACAACCACATGATGTATGAACACAACACACACACACACACACACACACACACACACACACACACACACACACACACACACACACACACACACACACACACACACACACACACACACACCACGCACACACACACAGTTACAGGACGCCAGGGTGGAAAGGCACGTGATGCGTCGTCACTAACCTGTTTATCTTGACCCAGCGCTTCACAACCGAACGCGGCTTCTGCCCATCCCTTCTGCAATGCGATAGCGCTGTGCCGCGCCCAGAGAGCAAAACGGAAATCTACACTCGTTCAAAAACGTTGTAGTCTAAAATTGAAAGCGACTTAATTTGACGTCACATCATTCACGTAAATGCTGAGAGATTACGCTTTCCATAGACACCAAACATGAAAGAAATATAATACACCCACCACACACACACACACCACGCAGCCGTTTAGAACAAACAAGAACGGTCAATTCTGTTTGACGACGTTGTGCTTGTCCCATGAAAATTGCACAATCGTAATTGATCACTACTACGAGTAGAATATTAATTTTATCGTATTCATTTCACTGGAGTGGAGAGATTTATGCATACACAACACATTACAACACACAGAACAGTAGATCGATTTACCTGATACTGTCTTTGATGCAGTGAAAATACTACCTCCCAGTCCATTGTCAGCTAGCAGCAGCCACGAGGATTAAAGTGAGAAACGTGCGAAGATAAAATAATAATACTGTACTTAAAGGAAATAGTTCTATTCACCCGTTCAGCGCGGGACAAGGGCAGTAGTTGTGTGTGTGTGTGTGTGTGTGTGTGTGTGTGTGTGTGTGTGTGTGTGTGTGTGTGTGTGTGTTGTGTGTGTTTGTGTGTGTGTGTGTTTGTGTGTGTGTGTGTGTGTTTGTGTTGTGTGTGTGTGTGTGTTGTGTGTGTGTGTGTGTGTGTGTGTGTGTGTGTGTGTGTGTGTGTGTGTGTGTGTGTGTGTGTGTAGGAATGTTCCATTATACACTCCATCATAAGTCGTTTGTCAGTCGGTCAAATACCATGACAATTTAAACACTTTCAAAACACACAAACATATTGATCTGGGAAACCAATCACAGGCACAAGTAGCACATACACACAGTGATTATTTCACCCACTGATAATCCAAACTATGTAATAATGCAAACACATATGGGGGAATGTTCTGAGCTGACAGTTTTGTGGCTTTGTGGCTGCTTCTATGCTAGCTGAATGGGTAGCGCAAACTATGTTGGATTTTGAGAAATTCTACAACATGGGAGATAACTCCTTCGTGACTCTCAAGAGTTATAATCCCTGGTTAATGCAAGCACAGCTTGACTTTAAAGACACACAAAAATCGGCATCCTGCTTGCACTGAACAGTAAAGACAAAAAGAAGGCACAGATTTCCTGGCACTGACCTAGATAAGGGCAGCGTGAGGAATGTGGGAGGGGCCCAGCTGTGTGAACATAAGTCAGCTAGCAGGCAGTGGCCAACTCAGTAGACAGAGGGAAAGAAGGGCTGGAACAGCATTGACGCACGCACACAAACACAACACACACACAAACACACACACGTACACACACATACACACACACGCACGCACACTTACACACACACACACACACACACACACACACACACACACACACACAACACACACACACACCAACACGAGAATGAATGTTATTGAAACATTTGGACTCGTGTAGAAGAGTGGCAGAATGGTTCAGACGTTTGCCTGCAATAACTAAACTCGAGGTTCCAGGGTTTTCTCCCCGTGGAAGCCTCGACTTTTCTCCTCAGTTTGACCGGAAAATCGAACTAAATGTCTAGTCCTTCGGAAGGGGACGAAAAAAAATCAGACCCGTGTGCTTTCTGGCTGCACATGCTAAAGATCCCACGGCAGTTGAAAATCGTGAAGAGCAGGACATTGCCCAGCAGCCTTGGTATAAAACATTGGAGAGATAGGTTGATTTCCCAGGTCCCACCCCTTGAAGACCAATTAGCCTTCTTGCCTTCCTGAAGTCTTGGTTAAAAAAATGTGAATATAGGTGTGAATTTGAATCGAGGGAGAGGGCATGGGCGCCACTCTCATAATGCTGGCCCTGAGAAAAGTTGAGGTCTCTGCCACCTCACTCCCCTGTGACCTCAGGGTTATGGAACTATCTAGGTAGGACCTCAGGACTGGGCTAGTTCATGGGTTTATGTACAGGCTGAAACTGAATTGGACTCGTACCTGACATTCAGTTCTAGGCTGACGTTCTGCCGAGTGCCTTTACTGCTGGCAGATAGTGTGTTGGGATGATGAGTGCATCATGCGTCTCTCAAATCACAATCTGTCAACCTAGGGCACTGTACTGATCATCATCATTATCGTGTGTCCTGCCACACGACGTTGGCGATCATGGCCCTCCATATGCATCTATCTCTTGTCACCTCAAGCACATCTTCCACCCCTCTGTCCTCAGCCACCCTGCAAGTCCATCCAATATTTTTTCTCTGGGTCTACCTGGTGCTCTCTTTCCCTCCAGCTTTCCTGTTGTGACCTGGTGCTCTAATTCCCCTTTCCTCATAAAATGGCCTATAAACGTTTCCTGTCTTTTCCCAATCTTCCTTATCAATGATGTTCCTGTGTCTGCTTCCATCAAGACTGTCTCGTTTGTTTTCTTTGCTCTCAACATTATTTCTTAGAAACCACATCTCGGCTGCCTCAGTCTTGTTCTGGCTTTGCTTGTTGAACTGTCCACGCCTCACAACCATATAATATTATTGGTTCCATGTAACATTCAAGAACTCTCTTCCTGGTGTCAATTGAGAGGCATTAGTCGGCTAGAATGCTTTTCTATCTTCTTGAATGCTGTTTTGGTTTGACCAGTTCTGCTGGCTATTTCTCATGTGCGTCTGACGTCTGGTGAGATGATCGTTCCCAGATATTTAAACTTATCAAACTGTACTGATACTGTTGTGATAATGTTCTGTCACAAGATACAACTCGTCCGACATAACTTTAATTGTTGTTTGAAATCTGATTCAATATGAGAGCCTGCGTTCAAGCAAAATGGGCCTACTAAAATACAGAAATAAAATCAGAACGCGTGTTCAATATATCAAAACAAGACAGACGCAATTTTTCGGGAAATGGAGTTTAATTTGTCAAGCGTAATGTGCGCGAAACTTAGAAGAAAAAAAAGAACAGTGGAGAACTTCCCTACCGAGGTACCGACCAGAAGAAGATTGCAGATGTGTGTGTGTGTGTGTGTGTGTGTGTGTGTGTGTGTGTGTGTGTGTGTGTGTGTGTGTGTGTGTGTGTGTGTGTGTGTATGTGTGTGTGTGTTGTGTGTATGTATGTATGCATGTATGTATGTATGTATGTATGTATGTGTGTATGAGTGTGTGTGTGTGTGTGTGTGTGTGTGTGTGTGTGTGTGTGTGTGTGTGTGTGTGTGTGTGTGTGTGTGTGTATGGGTTGCATATGTTCGTGCAATGATTCACTGACATATCTGCCATGTTCTCCCGTTCAACGGTACATTAGGGAAGTTCTCTACTATTCGTTTTTCTGCTATGCGTTGTGCATTTGTTCTTTGTTGTCTTTTCACATAGAACCGATACTGTGGTGAGGCGTGGACAGTCAACACGCAAAGTCAGAACAAAATTGGGGGCAACTGAAATGTGGTTTCTAAGAAATGTATTGATAGTTCCATGGACAGCAAAGAAAACAAAATACACAATCTTGAATAAATCAGACACAAGGAGATCATAAACAAAGAAGATTAGGAAAAGACAAATAACATTCATAGGACATTTTCTGAAGATGGGGGAATTAGAACACCTGGTCACAACAGGAAAACTGGAGGGAAAGAGAACACCAGGTAGACCCAGGGGCTAGGGAGAAAACATTGGACGGACTTGCAGGATGGCTGAAGACAGAGAGGGTGGGAGACGTACTTGCAGCGACAGGGGATAGATTCGTGTGGAGGGCCATAATCGCCAAAGCCATGCGGCAGGCATGATGAGATGATGATGATGATGATGATGATGATGATGATGATGATGATGATGATGATATCTTCTCATACGCTTGACATGGACTGCTGCCGTTAATTTGCGTCTGTCTTGTTTTGTTATCTCACGCTACGTGGTCTGATTCTGTTTTTTTATGTTTTTTTTTTGTTCTTATCGTTCTCGTTGAAACATATTTACAATAATTTTACCATGATGACTGTACAAAAAACAATGTTATTATTGATTACTTTTGCAAAAGCTACTAGTCTACTCATCAACTAGGACCATGACCATTTTGCAGGCTTGTAACAAAGTTAACAATAGCTGAGATGACTTACGGACCATCCCTGGTCAAGCCAGAGGTCGAAATTGGAAAAGAACTTCAAGAAGGAAGATTGGCCTACTCTGCTCATAGTAAACCTCATATCACAAATAAGCTAAGTTACAATAAATGATCTTACAGGCCCATAGCTGTGATATTGTTGTGTAATGACTTATGCAAACCATACTAAACAGATTCACCGGAACCGTATTTTCAGAGTTGCATAAATCTGTAGAAATGAAGAGATCTTAAAGATGTCTAAGAACTGTGTTCCGTCTCAATCCAGTCTTTCTTCTGAGACGATGAACGAAGAGGAAAACAGCTCTAGCCAATCTAATCAGCTTGAGGATATGAGGATATGCTGGTGAGTATAGATTTCACATCGAACCTGAAGTTTATTGTGCTTCAGTACAGAGAGCAGTCTGAAGCATGACTTTTTCATTTGATGGTAATGGCATTCCTCATTTATGGCATACTGACAGACTGGTTCCTTGGTTGATTGTTCGGCTGCCTTTGGATTTTTTTTCTGACTGATTGACTGATGATTAGCAGATAACTGATTGGTTGATCAAGTTGTTGATTTGTTCATCGACTGAATAATTGATTGGATAATTGATTGGATGATTCTATTATTGATTGTATAATTGTATGATTGTATGATTGATCGATTGATTGATTGACTGACTGACTGACCGACTGACTGACCGACTGACTAACTGACTGACAGATGGACAGATTGATTAGCAGATAACTGATTGGTTGATCAAGTTGTTGATTTGTTCATCGACTGAATAATTGATTGGATAATTGATTGGATGATTCTATTATTGATTGTATAATTGTATGATTGTATGATTGTATGATTGATCGATTGATTGATTGACTGACTGACTGACCGACTGACTGACTGACTGACTAACTGACTGACAGATGGACAGATTGATTAGCAGATAATTGATTGGCTGATCTTTTAGTTGATTAACTGACTGACTGGTTGGTTTTGATTTGTCATTTTAGTTGTCAGCCAGTTGACTGGTTGTTGTCAGTAAATTGGTTGGTTGATTACTTGATTGGTTGATGATTGATAGACTATTGATTCATTGATTGATTGATTAGCAGAAAAATGATTGGCTGATCGATTAGTTGATTAGCTGACTGACTGGTTGGTTTTGATTTTTCATTTTAGTTGTCAGCCAGTTGACTGGTTGTTGTTAGTAAATTGGTTGGTTGATTGCTTGATTGGCTGATTGATTGATCTGCGTTTTCTTTTATTCATTGATAGTTTGGACAGTTTGTTGGTTGATTAATTGAAGAATGGATTTATTGATTAATTTTGATTTGAGTGATCATTGCATATTGTCCATGATTCACATATACATTGTCTACTGAAGTTGTGCATTGTCCATGACACACAGGTACGTTGTCCACTAAAGTTATGCATTGTCCACTATACGTCTCCTCATGCAAAATAACAGCAACTGGAACAACATCGAGACAAGCTGATAAGTCTAACTATCTGGGAAAGGGTCATCTACCCAGACGGCAGATGGACATGAGAAATAGCCAGCAGAACCGGCAAAGCTAAAACAGAATTCAACAAAATGAAAAGCGTTCTTACCAGCAAATGCTTATCAATTAACATCAGGAAGAGAGTTCTTCGGTGTTATATAGAACTAGTTCTGCTGTACGGATATAAATCGTGGGCAGTCAACGTGCAAAGTCAGGACAAGATTCAGGCAGCTGAAATGTGGTTTCTAAGAAGAATGATAAAAGTCCTATAGACAGCAAAGAAAACAAACGAGACAATCTTGAAGGAGGCAGACACAAAGAGAACATCAAGGAAAAAGATTAGGAAAAGACAAACAGCACTCATATGGCATTTTATGAAGCAAGAGAAATTAGAGCACCTAGTCACCACATGAAAGCTGGAGGGAAAAGAATCCCAGGCAGACTTAGGGAGAAAATCTTGGACAGACTTGTAGATTGAATGAAGCCAGAGAGGATGGGAGATGTACTTGCAGCAACAAAAGATTTGTATGGAATGCCATGATTGCCGACGCCATGCGGCAGGGCACATGATGTAAATTGTCCATTTAAGTTGTGCATTGTCCCCTTCATATAGTTTGTCCACTAAAATTATACCTTCTCCATGACACACATATACATTGTTTACTACAGTTATGCATCGCCATTCTTTCGTTTGCTAAACTAAATTAATACTATACATGTAGTGATTGGTTCAAATTATTGCAAATACTTGGGACTGTTTCTCTGAAATATCTGGATGTCGTGTTTTGCCACAAGCCATAACTCTGTGCTGAACATTAAGGTCTATGTTCTTGTTGTGTGCTTTTTTCTGCTGCACAATTCCCAGAATGTTTCCCTGTACCTAGAACCCATGGCATAATAGATGAAAATGTTGAAAGTGGAGTTGATGAGACCGAACGTTTCATTGATCCAAATGGAAGACATGAACAAGTTTTGATTCCGTCCCCCAGGTCTCATTCCTGGTACAAACAGCCAGCTAAAACGGATCACAGCAATAGGAAATGCACAGATGATAAAGAAAACAGAATTACCGATCAACATCTTAGTCAATGTTATTTCCCGGGAGCTCAGTTGTGACGATGTATCAGCTCGCCATTTCACGATCTCACGAAGTTTCACTGAAGTAGCTATCGTTGTCGTTATCACCACTATCATCACCAACCCAGGCAGACCGGCACCAAACACAAAGCTGTCCAAAGGGTCGATGAAGTCTTTGTGAGCTTTATAAAAGTCTCCAGGAATATGCCTCTTGAAGACCTCCCCGGACATTCGATCGTAAACACATCCGATACGATATTGGAATGCCACGACAAAAAACAGACCTACCACAGTCACATATACGACAATGATGATAGCAGCCATCGTCCTGGTTTGTAGCAGAGTCTGAAACTTCAGTGGATTAAACACACAAAGACATCTCTCACTAGCAATGATGGCAGAGAGAATAATGGAAACACAGGCACTGCCTGATAAACCTGGGGCATTGATGTTGGTCAGTACAGTCGTCAAAGGACCATACTTCTCTTTGGTAGTGAACTGTAAGTGCAGTTGCTCACCGTGGAATAGCATTCCTGCGAGTAAGTAGATTCATCAGCCAGGGACAAGGCAAAGAGACACAGGTTGACACGATCCTTAAGGCCCTGTTTATAGAACACCGCCATGTTGATGACGTTACCTGGTCCACCAATCAGAAACAGGAATACCAACAAATTGTTTTTAACTCTCCGAGTAATTTGTTCCATTTCTGCATTTTGAGTAATATCTGGATTGTCTGCAGATAAATTCCCACTGAAATCCAGTTCAATGCATCCATCATGCAGTGATGATTTTTGGGTGACTAACTGATCATTTGAAACATTATTTTGGATGATTGCACGGTCATTTTCATCTATAAGCTGAAGAGAAATATTAAACATGGTATCCTAAAGATTGAAACTAAGAAAATGTGTAGATAGGCTCTCTCCTCTCTCACTAATAAAACCTAGTCGCTTGAAATGATGTTTTCAGATATATTTGGTGTGACGAAACCCAACAGATCTGTAACAGCATGCACGTATATTCAGGCCAAAACACAGAAGGAAAATATAATGTTAATGCAATGTTACCTTCAACCTGGAAGGTCCAGAAGTATCAAAGCGATTGTATGCAATAAAAATGTGACTGTAGAAAGCTTCGTGTCTAAAAACACTCAATGTGATTAAAACCTTGAGGTATCTAACAGTCCTGGTATCTTACATAACAAACAAATGCGGCTGTGAGCCTGGTCACATACCTCTCCAAACCACAACTGGTGCTGCAACACAAGAACCAAAATATAGTTAATACACACGTGTACACTCTCCAAGTCTGTTTTGTCATGAAATGTAGAGCAGCGGTAATACATACACATTTACATCATGTATACATTTATTATCCCTATACAACTTACTCTCAGAAATGGTACATTAAGTCTCTGAATGCCTTAGTTTCTACAGGTCTGTGTACTGTTTTGATCCCAACTGTGCTGACTTTTTTGAAGCATTTACTCTTCTCTAATCATTGCGTGCTCAAACCTCAAAATGTCTGGGCTTGTTTTAATCAATTAATTTGTGAAACATACCGTTTTGTAGAACAACATTACTCAAATTGAGAATATTTTTACTCACTTCAAATGGCAGTTTCTCAAAATGGCCACTTTCCAGTTGCCATTTTCAAACTACTGTAAGGAGTGTTTTACGTTGCCTACAACAAACTTTCTTACCTCTTTCGAACGTTGATTTTCGGTCAGTTTGTAACAAGGCCAATAATTCAAGATCTTCAAAAGACACTTCATGTACACTTTCTGGAAATGCATCATGTATCGTCAGGAAACCCGTACACAAAACAAAATAATTCATGGCATCATCATTATCACCAACATGACGAATATCACTCACTCCACAACAGCACACACATATCCCATTTGGCTACACAACAATCATCACCTGACTTTTTAACCAAGAATGAAATCATTGGACGCATTTTTTTGCCCAGTGTGAACTGTAAAAATTCTTTTTCTCACTCATTTCTTGGACGGCTCATTTTGGGTGTTGCTGAAGTCTCTAGACAAACACTGCAGGTGTCTGTATCTCTTGGGTCTAGTTGATGCTAGGATATACTACTCAGTCTCAAGCCAGAATGGAAATTTCAAATCATCATGGTTAGCATCCCTATCGTCGTCATCGTCATGGCACCGTGAAGAACTGTCCCAGACTGTGTGGCCATTTACATGCCATTGGAAATAGGACACCAAAAAAGATCTTTCCCATAAAATACTACAACCATCCCAACGTCTCACAAACCTAATATCCGATAATCAACCCATATTCTAAAAAACTGAACCTTAGCTTAGCTGAACACTTCAACCATACAAATTGACTGCCATCAGGAGGACACTTTTCTTCTTGAGCGCACACAGAGCCGTTCTGCAGGTAAGTCGAGAGAGTCTGCACATGCACAGCACTTGCATGAGGTCCCCCGATTAGCCTTATCCAGGTTTTGTACTCACTAGTCACTATAATTCTCTGAATAGCGTTCCACAGAGAGTGAGCTAAACTGAGAGTGAGCTAAACTTATCTTTAGCTTTAGAATTCAGGAAAACAAAGCAATACTTATTTTACTTGGCCATGATAACTGGTTTTGATATATTGTTTTGCCTGCAGCTAGGAATGTACGCTTCCTTGAAAATTACGCCAACAGCCAGTCACGTGAGATGGGGGTTCGCTCAATGAATGATAAACCACTACTCTGAATTAGTCAGCAGTCAGCGCGATGAAGTGGGTTAGTGAAGAGACTACTGTCTGAGTGGTCGTGGATTCGAACCCCCTTAAGAAATTGTTTCGTTAAGACTGAGAACGTAAATCAAGACAAGCATAATTTTGGCCATCTGGTCTCTGTCAAGCAAGCAAGCAAGCAAGCAAGCAAGCAAACACACACACACACACACACACACACACACACACACAGCACACACACACAACACACACACACACACACACACACACAACGTACAGACTCACTGCTCTGGGACTATGTGTCTACACCCTTTGTTCAGGTCTGTGGCTGAAATCTTTTGCTGACCAACTACGCTACACCGAAATATGATCGTTCAAATCGGTACTGAACATCCAACATCGTCCACAAAACGCAAGACAGAGTGGCCTGGTGGGGGGGGGGGGAGGAAGAGAGGGGAGATGGTGGTGTCAAAAAATTGCAACGGTCAACACCGAACCCGGTGACGCCGACAGGTGAGGCAGATGAGACCGAACATCAGCCCAGGAAGATGAATCCGACAACACCGTCAGCCATATCCAGAAGAAGAGCACCATCAGATTGCTCTTTAATTTATTTAAGCCACAGACAGAAAAGGACGGGACTGCCACCTTCCGTCCAGAGAGCAGCGAGTGGTCCTAATAAAGCTCCGCACCAGCCACAGCTGACTAAATGTCCACGTGAACCGCCACGTTAAATCTGACGCCATCACGATCACCACAATCTTCCCCTGCAGCCCCAAAAGCCCAAGCAGCTAAAGACATATTCCAGCGATGTCACCCCTATCACGTAGAGCGACGGTCAGATAAGGGTGACAACTCTTCTAACCACCAAGCTCCATGGCAATGACTGGAGTTGAAAAAAAAAACAACCCTGGCCACATTCATCACCACAGATAGTCTGACAATGTGGACAGTGAACGGAAGAAGAGGATTTTGTTGTTTAAATTTCATACTTTTTTTTTTACAAAACAGTAGCTTCCTGTATGCATATATGTAACAAGAATGATAATATACATACATACATACATGCATACATGCATACATACATAACACATACACATACATACTGCATACATACACATACATACATATATAATATATATATATATATATATATATATATATATATTCATATACATACATATTATATATATAGAAATATATGCGTTTGTGTGTATCTGTCTGTCTGTCTATCTACCTACCTATCTACCTACCTACCTACCTACCTACCTACTATCTATTTTCTATATATCTTTCTATCTATCTATCTATCTATCTATCTATCTTTCTATCTATCTATCTATCTATCTATCTATCCATCTATCTGTCTGTCTGTATGTCTGTCTATCTATCTACTATCTACTACATCTGTCTGTCTGTCTGTCTGTTGCCTGTCTGTCATAAGCAATATGATCTGTCTGTCAGTACGTATTTATGTATGTATGCATGTATGTATGTAGTATGTATGTATGTATGTATGTATGTATGATGTATGCATGTATGTATGTATGTATGTATGTATGTATGTATGTATAGCATGCATGCATGTATATCTATCTATCTATCTATCTATCTATCTATCTATCTATCTATCTATCTATCTATTCTATATCTATCTATCTATATATATATATATATATATATATATGTGTGTGTGTATGTGTGTGTGTGTGTGTGTGTGTGTGGTGTGTGTGTGTGTGTGTGTGTGTGTGTGTGTGTGTGTGTGTCTGTGTCACATGCGTATAACGTAGAGTGAAAAACATAAACAAAGCACACATCAGATTCTCGTTATCTACAATAAATGTGTTGAGCAGCTCTGTTATCTAATAAAAATGCTTTGTATACAAACCATTCAGCATGAAAGAAATTATAAGACATTTTCTATTTATGCTACAACTTTTTCTGTGTCATACAAGTTGGTGTAGATATTTCTCGAAAATATCGATCTATAAAACATTGTCTTTGCATTTGCATTTATGAATTTAAAATGCCCACAGTAGATCAGAGTTATTTAACAAAAAGTGAATCCTGATAAATGTCACTATCAGAAACAAGCTATTTGTTCTTGTGCTAGGAAAAGACAAGCAACGTTTGTAGGACATTTTATGAGGCAACAGAAATTGGAGCACCTAGTCACAACAGGAAAGTTGGAGGGAAAGAGAGCGCCGGAAAGACCCAGGGAGAAAATATTGGACGGACTTGCAGAGTGGCTGAGGACAGAGAGTGTGGGAGATGTACTTGCAGCGACAAGGGATAGATTCGTATGAAGGGTCATTGTCACCAACGCCATGCGGCAAGGCACATGATGAAGATAATGATGATGATGATGTGCTAATATATGTGATGATGTTGGATATCTGGGAAGATATAAAGGGAGATTAGCCACGCTGTAGAAAATGTAGAGTGGCCTTTCTTATAAAGAGGGAGGAGATTTTAAAAAGATCTGGACGAAATGTGTTTCTGAATTTGAAAGTCTGAGAGCTGAATAACTGAGAAAGCAGGACATGTTGTTGGCCTGTTTATTTTCTGTTGTGTTGTTGAGTATTGTGTGTTGATAGATCCTGGATCCATTTGGTACTCATGGCAGTGAATTATTATTGTTGCTTTGACTGTAAAGATTTTCATATAATAATGATTTATCTGTAATACACTCTTCTTTTGAAGAAGAAGATATTGACTGCAAGAGATTTTCATATAAAGGAAGTTAAAGGTCATAGCATTTATAATATCTAATCTGTAACCAGAATAGATTCGAGATAAATGAAAAAAGAAGTTTAAAAAGGTTTTTGTAATGTCAGGGTAATTTTGATTATCTCGTTGTGAATGAATTTTGGTGTTTGTGCATTGTGGCAATTGGTTTTGAGATGCGAGTATTTCTATTCTGTGCTTGTTATTTATTTATGAAATAAAAAAAGTTTATTTTGATGAAAGCCCCATCGGCTGCATGATTGATGTGATGACTTAATTGACTTTTCTTTATTTTTTGTTAAATGAAACAAAAGGAATTTTACTACTGATTTTGTTGTTTTGTTGTTGTTGTTGTTAGTTTGTTGTTGTGAGTTTCTTGCATAATGAGAATCTCGACAGTCATTCAACAGCTAGAAGCCATCTTTTTTGCAGTTTTTGGTTTTCTCACTGCTGTTGTAACACCAATCGCTCATGATAAACACCAAAATATATTTGTGGTTTTTGTTGTTTGTTTGTTTGTTGTTATAGGCTCCTTCCAAAATATCAAAAGGGGAGTCAGGCAAGGTTGTGTTTTGTCACCAGATCTGTTTTCACTTTACAAGAAAACTTCATGAGGAACACAGAAGACCCTGGATTGAAGGCTGGAGGAAAAATGATAAACAACACTTGATACGCTGATGATACCGTGCTAATTGCAGAAAATGAAAGGGACCTACAAAACCTTGTGAATATAATAAAAAGCAAAACTAAATGGTTGGAGCTAAACAGCAAGAAGACTAAAATCATGGTGATCAGTAAAAAACATGAAATCCCCTTATGCAAAATTACAGCAA
>JAPXFY010000033.1:29281659-29325315 GCA_030674185.1 Monoplex corrugatus
TCGCGGTACAAGATTGCTTGTATGTGTTACAATGTTGTCTCTGGTAAAAGTTCCTGTTTGTATCTCTGACTTACTTAAATGCCTATTGTTCTTCCCATACTCTTCGCTCTTCTTACGATACTCGGCTGTTCACGCTAAAGATCCCATGGCAGTTGAAAATCGTGAAGAGCAGGGGCATTGCCCGGTTGTCTTGGTAAAAAAAAACCCTAGGAGACATAAGTTGATTTCTCAGGTCCCATCCTTGAAGACCAATTAGCCTTCTGCCTCTCTGAAGTCTTGGTTAAAAATTGAGAATATGAATATGAATTTGAAGCGAGGGAGAGAGAACGGGCGCCGCCCTCGTGGTGCTGGCCTCAGGAAAATTTGAACTCTCTGCCACCTCACTCCCCTACAGCCCCAGGATTATGGAACTATCTAGGTAGGACCTCAGGACCTGGCCAGCTCGTGGGCTTATGTGCAGGCTTAAGGCTTGTGTCATGATCATTCTGGATTTTCTCCCTCATACGGCACATGTGACGTTAGTGCATATGGAATTGATTCCGATCATGGCGGCATCATCTTGAAAAACTGAAACTGAAGCTGAAACTGTCATGCGTGACGATGATACGCACAAAAGGTGAGTGCGTGTGTACCGTAGCGTAGTGCTGGTGGCAGTTGATCGGTGTTTTAGAGTTGTCGTCAAGCGAGACTCATGGAGGGAATAGCGCACTTGTCTTCGGAATTGTCATATTCTTGTCGCAGTCAGGTTGAGTTGTCGGCTGACCAAGGAAGGGCCAGTTTACAACTGAAAATTTTAGAGAGAAAAAAAAGACAACACACAAGAACTGAAAAGTAACAGGTGAACAGATATTTGTAACAGACCATGGTAAAGACAACAACATTTTGACGACTGTCACAAAAAAAATTCCACCACACACACACACATACACACACACACAGACACACACACACACACACACACACACACACACACACACACACACACACACACACACACACACACACACACACACACACACACACATACACACACACACACACACACACACACAATCGCGAGAGGTCAGAACATTCCAACCAAGTGGCAAGGGAGCTCATTCACCTATTCATCATCATCATCTGGTGCCCTGCCGCATGGCGTTGGCGACCATGGACTTACAACCATCTCTATCTCTCGTTGCCCCCAGTATCTCCCCCACCTTCCTCATCCCAAGCCACTCTGCAAGTCTGTCCAGCATTCTTTCCCTGGGTCTACCAGGTGCTCTCTTTCCCTCCAGCTTTCCTGTTGTGACCAGGTGCTCCAAATCCCCCTTCCTCATAAAATGGCCTATAAATGTTGCTTGTCTTTTCCTAATCTTCCTTATGAGTGATCTACTTGTGTCTGGCTCCATCAAGACTGCCTCGTTTGTTTTCTTTGCTGTCCATGGAACTCTCAACATTCTTCTGAGAAACCACATCTCGGCTGCCTCGATCCTGCTCTGGCTTTGCTTGCTGACCGTCCACGCCTCGCATCCGTACAACAGCATTGGTTCTATGTAACATTCAAGGACTCTCTTTCTGATGTTAATTGATAGGCATTTGTTGGTAAGAATGCTTGTCATCTTCTTGAATGCTGTTTTGGCTTGGCCGATTCTGCCAGCTATTTCCGATGTGCATCTGCCATCTGATGAAATGACCGTTCCCAGGTATTTGAACTTATTAACCTGTGTCAAGGTTGTGCCATTTGCTGTTATTTTGCATGTGGGGATTTCATGTTTTTAGCTGAACACCATGACTTCAGTCTTCTTGCTGTTTAGTTCCAACCCCTTACCTTTGCTTTCTGTTTCTAGTATACATGTGTTCACAAGGTTTTGTAGGTCCCTTTCATTTTCTGCAATTAGCACGGTGTCATCTACGTACCGAATGTTGTTTATCATTTTCCCTCCAACCTTTAATCCAGGGTCTTCTTCTAGGTTTCTCATGATGTTTTCGCTATATAGTGAAAACAGATCTGGTGACAAAACACAACCCTGTCTGACTCCTCTTTTGATGTTTTGAAAAGAGCTTATATTGTTTTCTATTCTCATTGCAGCTGTTTGTTCCCAGTACATATTCCTGATTATTCGTAGATCTTTTCCATCGACATTGTCTCTCCAGTTGGTTGATCAATTCATCATGTCGTACCCGATCGAAAGCCTTGGTATAGTCAACAAAGCATAAATACAAATCCTTATTCATCTCAACTGACCTCTCTATGATAGTTCTTAGGATGTATATGGCATCAATAGTTCCTTTCCCTTCCACAAATCCACACTGTTCTTCTGCTATTTCTCTTTTGATTCTATTCCTTGTCCTCATCATGATTATTCTTAACAGGATTTTTGTTACATGACTCATTAAACTGATTGTGCGATGGAGTTCGCATTCTATAGCCCCTGTCTTCTTTGGAAGTGCAATGAAAATTGATTTTGACATATCTTTGGGGATTTTTCCAGTGTCATAAATTTCATTTAGGAGAAGTTATTTTTTCTATGTCAAATTCCTCCAGGGCTTCAATCATCTCTGTAGTAATGTTGTCTGGTCCTGGGGCTTTTCCTGGTTTCATTTTTTTCAGTGCTGCTCTAACTTCATCTTTCATTATGGGTGGTCCTTCAAAGTTCTTTTTTATAATGTGTTCTTCGTTTCTGTCATCCTCAAAAAGGTCTTTAATGTACTCTCCCCATCTGTCTAATATTTTGTCTTTTTCCATGATAAGCGTGCCATCTTTCGATTTTAAGCAACCAGTTGATGTGCATGTAATTTTCTTGTGGACAATTTCTTCAATTCGTCTGTACATACCCTGAGGATCCATTTTGTGTCGTTCTTCTATCTCTTTGCATTTTGTGTTCAGCCAAGCTTCCTTAGCTTCATTGCAACTATACCTGATTTCTTTGTTTATCTTCCTGTATATCGATGCCTTAGAGCAACAACGCTATGTCTCGAAGGCCACCATTTTGAAAAGTTCAGAGCGACACTCACTTGAAATGTTTGGAAGCTCACAAAAAATCAGATTGTCAAGCAAAACTTTCACAATTTTGTGAGAAAGTAAAAGATGCTGTGTACACTTGTACATCTCAAAATGGTTGCCACTTATGAATTGCACATAGATTATAAATCATTTTGAAATCGGTAGTCCATTGTTGCTTAAATATTGTTTCAGAAAGAAGGCATAAGTTTTGAGCAACAAAGGACTACTGTGAGATGTTCCAGTTCTGCATGAAAAGAGACTCCAAGAATACAGACACAAATTTAGGCAACAACCCTATATTTACTCACTAGCCCGTTGTACCATATCATGATGTATAAAACTGCATACACATAAATTACAACAAACAAAACTACTGTGTCAGATCTGTGAGAAAATAATTATGGCAAAAGCAATTAGTCTGTGTACAGTGAAGTTCACAGGCAAAAACCGTTCAACACAGCGATAGCTCAGTGTTGCACGTACAAGCAGAGCAGCTGAGCCATGTCTTTCAGGGGCAAAAACAGTTTTCCTGAGAAATAGTCCAGTGTTGCCTGGGCAACTACAGAACCATAGCTGGTCTTGGTGTGGTAAAAACGGCTTTACAATATTATTTTTTATAGACTGATAATGTTAGACAAAAAATGTAAGAACATGGGCCCTCTTAGAACAGTAATCCAATTTATCATCATTTCTCTGGTGCCTTTGAAACTGGGGCTCTGCTTACTAAGAAAGTAAAGGCCCTTCCAGTGCTAGGAAGCTTTCGAAATTTATCTGTTGTCTATTATCTTGTCTGCAAATCTTTTCTTCTATCTTCCGTACAAAACCAGTTACATTTTGTTTTGTTTTTTCGTTTTTTCCAGATTTGGTCTTTGCTTCTGCAAAATCGGATTAGTGAATTATAATTGTATAATAATCACATTATTAGTAAAAGATAAGAATTTATTACTTTCTTTTAAGTATATTACTTTGAAACGTGCAAATTCATGTAAATTCAGACAAGTAGTGACATAGCTTCTAACCAAGGCCTGTGTAAGCGAAGAGGGTAAAATTCATGGAAGGAAAAAATGCACATATCTTTTTGCATTGACGATCAGCACATCATTAGTTTACTTGCACAAAACTTGAAGCACATAAACCCTCAAAACAGTAATTAAAATGTTTACAAACATTTAATCACACAGATCAGCCCAGAGTCCAGAAAGTTCAAGAACTCTTCCACTAAGTCATAAACTAGGTTTTCACTGTTTGTATACATGTAAATCCAAAGTAAGGAAAAGCACAACGAAGATTTGAGGCACACAGATTATCATTGATGAAGTCTCCAGTCAAACATCAGAACGTGCAACAAGAAATATGTTGATGTTCACTATGTCACCCTTTACAGTCTTCTGTCCTCATTGCAGAACACCCCATCCACTGGACGATACATACTGATTACCACAGATCATCCAGATAGTCAGTGGTGTGCGTTTGTCTCCAAGTCATTTCATTCGTTGTCCGTGTCATCCTGATCTTCTGTGATGTCACCTTCATGCAGACAATCCACCACAGCAGCTGAGCTGGGCAAAGTTTGGTAGAAATGATG
Organism: Monoplex corrugatus; assembly: GCA_030674185.1. Lineage (NCBI taxonomy): Eukaryota > Metazoa > Mollusca > Gastropoda > Littorinimorpha > Ranellidae > Monoplex > Monoplex corrugatus. The sequence continues at coordinate 29,286,231 of JAPXFY010000033.1, forward strand.
GTGGTGTTGGGGTATGACACCCGCATTGCATGATTCAAGCAAGTCCTTTTTCTTGGCTTGTGAGATCTGTCGTCGACTTGTGTATAGTACAGGCAGCGTTGCAATTGCAATCTGATGGCGCCCACGGCGGGTTGAACCTTTAATTTTCAGCTGGCGAAACTGATCTGACATTTTGTGTTTGAAGTACACTGTGTCAGCATCAGCTTTGGTGACCCGTATCCACTTGATTTTTAGCCAGTTCACCTTGGAATTGTCAATGTCGGTTTTGGTGTTTCTCTTGGTCTTTCTGGCGACATCTTTGAAGTCATAGAACGAGTCATGTTGAAGAGGCACTACAGTGAAGGGATCACTGGCACACAGTTAGCCATTGGTCTGGGTGATAGATTTTCACATTCCATCTGGGTGTGACCGCTTTCAAGGAACTTCTGGTCGATAATGTAGATGCTGGGAATATTCTGCACTGCATGATGGAGAGCTGCAGAGACAAACTTATTTCTGTTTTGTCCTGTGCAGGCAGAGAAGAGGATGACATGGTGTACTGGCTTGGGCAATGACTCCAGGTGTTTATACAGACAAGTGCCGATTTCATTGGAGCCTCTTTGTCCTTCCACCTCTGTCCACACATAGCAGGCAGCTTTCTTGTCGCCTAGAGAAACACTGACAGGTTGAAAACAGATAGTTTCCTTTTGAAAAAAGTTGGGCCGGACGGATCAAAAGGTGTAGACAGCACTGCCTCCAAGTCAAATGTCGCCAAATACAGATCGTTCGTCTCCTGTGCCTCTTTCTTGTCTTTGGCTTTTTCTAGTCTAGATACTCTTAGTATTCTTTTTCTCTTTGAGTCAGAAGATCGTTCAACCTTTTGTTATGTAGTCTGGTAGCAATCTGGCGCAAGGAATGTATCCTGTGACTTTGTGTGACTGCTGAAATCAATGGATAATCAATCTGCTCCTCTGCAACATATAAAACACATGGACATTGTAGTCTGTGTAGTTATGCAGAGTATCTGTCTGTCTGTCTGTCTGTCTGTCTGCTCTCTCTGTCTGTCTGTCTGCTCTGTCTGTCTGTCTGTCTGTCTCTCATACACACACGCACCACACACACACACACACACACACACACACACACACACATACACACACACACACACACACACACACACACACACAGCGGATGCATGCATGCAAGCATCTAATCAACCAGCAAGCATAAGCATACATGCACACAACATAACAGAGAGAGATGAGTAAAAGACAAAGTGAAAGAGAGGCAAGTCCTTGAGATGTTTCTGCTACATGGAAATCTTAAACAAAACGATACAGGTGTATGATGTAATTTTTAAAAAAATACATAAAAGAAAAGAAAAAATGTATACATTATAATGTTCACTGATCACAAAGAGAGAAATACTTACCTGTGTCGCAAGATATGTCGATAAAATTGTCATCATCTGCATCAGACCAACAGTCGTCATCCATCATGACCGATTCCTAAAGCAAAGAAAAGAAAAATCAATTTGATAATTATGAATTCAGTGATGATGGTGATGATGTGCATGTTATATGACAGATCAGATGCTAACTGATCATAACAATTTTCTTCTGAAAAAAGTCCTTATCATGTAAAGTCTATCAGACTGCATTGTTTTAGTTATAAGCAAAAAGACTATTCTAAACTTGACATTATTAAGCAGCACTGTATCAAGCACTTTGCTAAGAAGTCTGATAATGATATTTGCAAAAGAATGTTGTTCTTGCCCTCTAGATTAACAATAAAGAAGTGTTGATGCAGAGTATTTCTATTTCTTGTGTTACTATCACCACATATGTGGATATGTGTTGTGTTTATACATTACTACTACTACTATTGCTATTACTACTACTGTTCTACAATTACTAAGTCTACCACCACTATTATCATTAATATTAATGATAATACTCCCAGCTACCCAGAAGTTCTGTGCGCTTTACACAATAAAATAATTAATCATAATGATAATAACTCTTCCAGTTAACTTAGAGCCCAGCGTGATGTACACAATCATAAATATATACATAAAATAAGAAAAATAAAAGAATGAATGAAAACAAACAGAAAATATATAACTATATAAATAAACAAACAACATTGAATAGGGCAAAATTATAGTCATATGTTTACGATAATACGAAATGGTAAAATGTGTGATGTGTGTTTATTTTGATGCATGTTCATTTTGCGTGAATGCGTGATGTGCATTCAGTTGTGTATGTATACATTGAAAAGAAAAGAGAGAGGAGAGAGAGAGAGAGAGAGAGAGAGAGAGAGAGAGAGAGAGAGAGAGAGAGAGCACATACCTTAATGGATGACTGAATCCAGATAAACTCCAAAATGTATATCGCAGATAGGTAAAATGAAGTCTTGGATTTAAGTTGTTCCTTTTCTGACAATGGCTGAGAGGAGAATGAATCAGTCTTTGGTAGCCTAGAGCAGAGGTATTATGTGGGATCTCCAATCCTTTTTTTTCTCACAGTGCCAAAGGCAGTCCACGCAGAGCCAGAAACCATTTTTACAGATAAGAGGCTGGCCATTTAGGGGTTCACACAGTGCCAGATACCATTGTTTACAGATAAGAGGCTGGCCATTAGGAGTTCACGGCTCAGGTACCAAGGCTGTATATGCTACATATCCCTGTTTTGCAACTGGAGCGGCACCAACTGGTTCTCTCCTTACAATGCAAGCATTGCCTATCTTAGTAATAGACCTGAGTTGCCCATAGGGCTCGTTATCACTCAGTTGTCAATCTTTCAGGCCACACCAGTTTACAGTTTTAGTAGTCTGTTGTTGCAGAAACTATTCCTTCCCTGATTTTATCAAGATTTTGCGCTATATAAATATTGTAATTATTTTCTGAAGTGTGGGGGAAAGAAGGCAGTATTTCACAGTGATCCATTCTACCCCGTGAAAAGCCCGTAAGCTCGTTTTGTGCAACAACGGTTTTTATAGTATAACTTTCAAATTTGATAAACAACTTCTTTGGTACTTTGTTATCATGAATTTTAGAGTAATATCTACCACATATAAAAAAATTGAAAAATGCAATATTTTTTAGATATAGTGTTATTGCTCTAAGCCATCGATTTATCTCCTCGTTTCTCTTTGCCTTCCTCCTTTCCTCCACCAGGCCCAAAATTTCATTAGTCATCCAGCTCTTTTTTGCTTTTCTATTTGCCTTAGGGACTTCTTCACAAGCTTAATTTTTAGAACTTCTCAACTTTGTCCATTGTTCCTCACTGTCACCAAAGTCTTCCAGAGCACTGAATTTGTTTTGAACATGTACATTAAATTGTTGACGTATCATTTCATCTGACTTTAAGAGTCCAAGGTTTAGTTTGATGTTGCTTTTGGTCTGTTTCCTTTTCCTCAATTTCAGCCTAAACCTTCCCACTACAGGATTGTGGTCACTGTTGCAGTCTGCGCCTGGTAGTATTTTTGCTGACAGTAAAGAATTTCTAAATCTTTTGTTGATCAGAATGTAGTCAATTTGATTTTTGGTATTATCTCCTGAACTCATCCAAGTCCATTTTCTTCTGTTAGGCTGCTCAAACCAGGTGTTTCCTACTATGAACTCATTCATCTGTGCCCATTCTACAAGCTTCCCCCCTCTTTCCTTTTGTGTACAAAGGCCATGAGGTCCAACTATAACCTCCACCCTATCCTGTCCCACTTTAGCATTAAAATCTCCCATTATGACTGTAACTTCTTGTGATTTACATTGGACCTTGGCCATCTCTAAAACTTCGTAGAAGTTGTCGATGTCTTCCTGAGTACTTGCGGATGTTGGTGCATACACCTGTATGATGTTGATATCAAAAGTTTACCTCCGAACTTGACCAGTAAAACTCTGTCGTACATTGCCCAGTATCCTTTAACTGCTTTTGATTTGTCTTTGTCCATTATGATGCCTACTCCTCTTTCATGTGAATTACCACCAGAGTATATCACTGTATTTTCTCCTGATGTTATCATGCCTGCCCCCTCCCATCTCACTTCCCCCAGTCCTAAAATACTGATGTAAGCCTTTCCATCTCCATTTTGATGTTGTCTAATTTACCTTTCTGCAGCATTGTTCTAATGTGCCATGTTGCTATTTTGGTGTTGAATTTAATTTTGGTCGCAGTAGCTGGCTGACGGTTTGGTGTCACCTGCGCCGCATGACAGTCCCTACCGGACGAAGGTGCTCGCAGGAGCACCTATTGACGTCGTTAACTTTCTTCTTTCTCTTTCTCCTGTCCATGGTTTTCCTGGGGAAAAACTACGATGGTGGTTTCCCCTTGCCTTCCATTGGTTTATTTTAGGGTTAACTCCCTTAGCCTTACTCTCTCCCGAGATGTCCACAAGGCAGTGGAGCTATTTACCCATAGCTTGGGGATCTGGATCGTGGGCACCAGGGCGTGTCCACACGCCAGTGGGCCTGCATGCCTCACGTCTGGGGGCCAGACCTCCTCTGAGTCCTACGAGATTCAGCCTATTAACGACAGAAAAGAGAGAGAAATCTTTCATGCTCAGGCACACACACACATAAACACACACACACACACACACACACACACAACACACACACACACACACACACACACATACACAACACACACACACACACACACACACACACACACACACACACACACACACACACACACACACGCACGCACACGCACACACAAACGTACGTGTCGTTTTTGGGTCTTGTATGAACCAATCAATCTATCATAGTCTGTTAGCGGTCAATCATATCAGTATGGGATTTCAGCCATTCTAATAGTTTAGCTTCTTTAAATTTTCTCCGCTTTTCCGCCAGTGTGTTGAAGGTATACATGAAGGGATTAAGAGCAGAGTTTAAGGGCAATACAAAGACAGCTAACGCCACATTCACTTCTCCAGGAATGGGAATATCAGCCTGTGCTAACATTCCACACAGTCCAACAGGAAACCAACACATGAAATCTGTTACAGCCACACTGATCAATCGCCGAGCTATGGTTATGTCACGTGACACTTTGTTCGTGTTTGTAGTCAAAGCATTCTTCTGTATTGACCAGTAAATGAAGGCTTGGCCTGCAGAAATCAGCAAAAACAGAACAAAATTGAGAATGATTAATATGCTGAAAGCATAAACTCTTCCTTTGAAAGTTTGTCTCGTAACTGGCAATGGAATACAGATACTTGTCTGGCTGTAAAATTCCCAGTGTGATGTCACTGGAAGTAAAGGCAACACAGCAAGAAACCAACCGACCAACCAAATCAGGAAACAAGCTACAACTGCTGATGATTTCTCAAATCGCATGAAACTGAATGGAAAGCGAAGAACAATAAAACGATCGAGTGTGATAAGCCAAATGATCAGAGCTGAGACCTCACTGGACAATAAAGACAGAAATCCAGCCAACTTACAGGACACACTGTTTTTCCATGTGTCATCATAGTGGAGGTATCTACCACGGTACAATTCGTCAGCCACTCCGATGATAACAATATAGACACCCATCAGAAAATCAGCCATAGTAAGGTTGGTGACAAACACGCTAAACCCACTTGAAGAAGTTGTCTTCCATGTGTGCAAACGTATGAAGAAACAGAAGAGATTACCAGTCACTGACAGACAGCCGACCATCCAGAGAAAGCCTCGGTACATTCCTGATTGCAATAAATCTTCACATGACGCAATTTCATTTTGGGGAGAATAACAAAACACAGCGTCGAATTTCTCTGGAAGTATTTCTTTACAGCACAGTTTATAGTTTAACGTTGATATGACATGTAGAAACGATAGGTCTTTAAACACATCTGGGGGGAATGTTTTTATAGGACTACCATCCATGTACAATTCAGCTAAGCGTGGTGTGGACTTGAAACCACAAGGACTAATAACCTGGATAGTAGTAAAAGATAAATTAAGCTTCTTCAGGCGTAAAAATTTTGACAAGACTTTGGCGTCAAAAATTAATAGAGTAGTGTAAGATAAGTCTATCTCTCTTAACGCCGTTTGTGTAACATAAGAGGAGTTTTCAATTTGAAGTGAGGTAAAGGGATTGTTGGACAGAAACAATGTTTGTAAATTTTGTAATTTAACAAAATGAGCCATGTTTACATGCTGCAGTTTGTTGCCACTGAGATCAAGAAGCCTTACATTGAACAGTCTAATGTTAGTAAGGTGGGTCAGAGAACAGTGAGCAAGAACCAGATGAATAAGGTAGGCATTGTTATTCACAGCTGACAGATTCATTCCTGAACCCGTGGCATCCAAGGAGTGGAGATCAGGGAAGAGAGATGCAGAGAAAGGCTGAAAACACAGAAAAGAGTGACCTTGACACAGACATTCCATAGGGCAGGTCACGCCACATGACATTTCATCATCATGCATTGGACAGTGAGGCCAGCCATCACACAGGTGGTCGCCATGTACACATATTTTGGAAGCTCTGCATCTGAAAAATCCTAGACACACCATGTTCTCACATCCCTCTTCGTCCTCATGGTCGATACAGTCATACATTCCATTGCATCGTGTGTACACAGGTAGACAGTCATTAAACTTACCTGGACAACGATAGTGGGTGTCAGGACAGGAATCGTTGGACTTCATGGGGGTTGATGTGAAAATCCTGATGCCATCAAACTTAATAAGAACAGGAGATGGAAACGCTCTATAGTCTTTCATATTCATATTAAACACATGACAGTTTATTTCATCTGATCCATCTGGACAATGAGACAACCAGTCACACATGCTGTCATAGGAAACACACTGACCGTCAGTACAGGTGAACATATTGACACAAGGAGGATGTTTACAGAACGACTCATCACTCTCATCTTGACAATCTGGTCTGAAGTCACAAACTAGTGTGTATGACAGTGTGGTGGCATCATCGTCACACGAAAACAAACCTATGTCTGATTCATGCATATTTGATGAATTCATAGCAAAACCACAAGGTAACGTCTGTCCTTCACCACATACATTAAACATATGTAAACCACATAACAGAAAGTCGTGTGTGGCTTGACCATCAGAGCATGTCATCAGAGATGGTTGCTGTGTGTGCAACAACAACTGTATGCTAGGCAGTGAGATGGCTTTTGAATAGTGAAGGATCTCGTGCTTTTTCTTTTTACTGAATTCGCAGATTGTGCCAAAACCTAATAGCCCATTGTGACACTCGAGCATGTGATACGCATCAGATAACCAGGCGCATAATTTCACTTTAGTGCGTACACTTCCTCCTGGTACAAAAGGGTGAAAAACAACAGTTCTGTCTTCGTGAACAATATTGTGTCTGTACATGTTAGATAAAGTTCTATCACCGATGTACATACCAACCAAAACTACTTCATAAAAAATGTGAAACAGTTTGGTCAGCCTTTTCACTGTAGTCATCCATTCATGGCCACATTTAGGCACACCCATTATGCCCCCTAAAGTGCGACAGTAACGGCTTGCTCTCGTGTCAGCAGGTGTTCCTGAACTGTCAAATCGATGGAGAACTTTACTGCTGACATACTTGTAACAACGGTTGCAAACTGGCTATCCACCCTGACAGTCAGGACTGCTGAAGGGACAGTGTTCTGTTTCATCCTGTCCATCATTACACTCTGTCTCCAGATTACAGTCCAGGTGGTGCTGAAAGCTGGAATAATACTCCACTGAACAATTGAATAGACCACTAGGTAATTCTTGGGGTGATATATTTTTATGATGAAAAGAAAACAAAAACTGAAAATGTTCTGCGTCTTTGCGCCAACGATGATGCCGCACTTCGTACTCCACTTCTACTTTTGTAATCCTGTACACATCAGAGCCTTTCTTTGCAGATAAGTTCTTTCGTTTGGGAAATTCAGCCCCATGAACATACAGGTCAAGGAGTGTCAGTGAAATCGATTTTACACTGATCATGACAACATGTCCAACGGGGATAGACAAACTTGTCTTCACATAAATATTGCGTCTTACGGTGACATTCCCTTTTAATGTGATATAACCAGTTGATTCTGATGTCATCACACATAGCAGATACATGGACGATTCGTTCTTTGATTTTAAATCACCTTAAACAACGAATATAAATTGAAACAGTAAGCAAGTACATACACAAAGAAAAAAGCAGACACATTAGCAATCCAAAGAAATGAGAAAGTATGTAAACAGAATATGTGCTGATCACAAGATAATTTTCAAGGTGAAGTCAAAGAACGAAGTATAATTTTTTGTACTGAATCCCTATGAATCAATGTACGTCCCACTTTAGCATTACAATCGCCATTATTACTATAAAAATTTGGGCAGGAGAGGGTGGAGAGCGTAATTGGACCTCATGGCCTCGGCGCACAAAATGAAAGTGGAGAGAAACCTGTGGAATGGGCACAGATGAATGAGTTCATAGAAGGAAATATTTGGTTTGAGCAGTCTAACAGAAGAAAATGGACACGGGTGAGTCCAGGAGATAATACTAAAAACAAAAATGATTACATCCTGATAAACAAAATTTATAGAAATTCTTTACTGATAGCAAGAATACTACCAGGCACAGACTGCAATAGTGACCACAATCCTGTAATGGAAAGATTAAGGCTAAGACTAAATTAAAGAAAATAGGCAAAAGTAACGTGAAACGAAATCTTGGACTCTAAAAGACAGATTTAGTCATCCATGAAAAATTTAACGTACATGTTCAAAACAAATGCAGTGCTCTGTAGGATGTTGGTGACAGTGAGGAGCAAAGGTCAAAGTTGCCAAACTCATGAATAAAGCTTGTGAGGAAATCCCTCGATTTGAAAGAAAACCAAAAAAAGAGCTGGATGACAAAATAAATCATAGATAGGCTTGATGGAAGAACGGAGGAAGGCAAAGGGAAAAGAGGAAGAATACAAGAAGATAAAGAGGAAAACAGGAATAGGTGCAATGAAGCTAAGGAAGCTTGGATGGAAACAAACTGCAAGGAAATAGAAGACCGACACAAACAGATCGTCAAGTATGTCAAGAAACATTGAAGAAATTGCTCACAGGAAAAAGACCTGCACAGCATTTGGATGCTTAAAATCGAAAGATGGTAAGTTTATTATGAAAAAAGACAAAATATTAGAGATGGGGGAGAGTACATTAAAGACATTTTGAACGATGACAGAAACCAAGAAGACATACGAAAGAACGTTCAATGACCACCCATAATGAAAGATGAAGTTAGAGCAGCATTGAAAAAGATGAAACTGGAAATGCCCCAGGACCAGACAATATTACTACAGAGATGATTGAGGCCGGGAAGAATTCGGTATTGGAAAAATAATAGTCCTCCAAAATGAAATTTATGACACCGGAAAAATTCCAAACGATATGTCATAATCAATTTTCATTGCAGTTCCACAGAAAATAGGGGCTATAGAATGCAAATTCCTTGTACAACAGCTTGATGTGTCACGTAAAAAAAATCCTGTTAAGAATAATCATGATGAGGACAAGGAACAGAATCAAAAGAGAAATAACAGAAGAACAGTGTGGACTTGTCAAACGGAAAGGAACTATTTATATAAGATATACAACCTGAGAATTATCATAAAGAGGTCAGTAGAGTTGAATAAGGATTTGTTTTATTCTTTATTGGTTTTACCAAGGCATTTGATCGGGTAAGACGCGATGAATTGATCAACCAGCTAGAAAGGCTCAATATCGATGGAAAAGATCTAAGAATAATCAGAAATGTATATTGGGAACAAACAGCAGCAATGAGAATAGAAAACGATATAAGATCTTACCAAAGTATCAAAAGAAGGGTCGGGCAGGAAAGATCTAAGAATAATCAGAAATACATATTGGGAAGAAACAGCAGCAATGAGAATACAAAACGATATAAACTCTTTCCAAAGCATCAAAAGAGAGGTCAGGCAGGGTTTGTTCTGTCACAGATTTGTCTTCACCTTACAGGAAAGCATCATGAGAAACCTAAAGGAATGTCCTGGGATAGTGGTTGGAGGAAGCATGATAAACAACATTTGTTACGCAGATGACACCATGGTGATTGCAGAAAATGAAAGGGACCTACAAAACCAAAACAGCATTCAAGAAGATGAAAAGTGTTCTTACCAAAAATCCTATCAATTAACACCAGGAAGAGTGTTCTTGAATGTTATACAGAACTGATACTGTTGTACGGCTGTGAGGCGTGGACAGTCAACACGCTAAGTCAGAACAAATTGAGGCAACTGAAATGTGGTTATCATGAAAAATGTTGAGAGTTCCATGGACAGCAAAGAAAACAAAACGAGACAGTCTTGAAGTAGACAGACACAAGAAGATCATTAATAAAGAATATGACGACAAGACAAGCAACATTTATTTGACATTTTATGAGAAAGGGGAATTAGAGCACCTAGTCACAACAGGAAAGCTGGAGGGAAAGAGAACACAAGGTAGACCCAGGGAGAAACTATTGGACAGACTTGCAGGGTGACTGAAGACAGAGAGGGTGGGAGATGTACTTGCAGAGACAGGGGATATGTTTGTGTGAAAGGCCATGATCGCCAACGCCACTCGCAGGGCTGATGATGAGATGATGATGATGATGATGATGATGATGATGATGATGATGATGATGATGAAAGTATGTGAACAAAATATCTTATAAACATCTTAAACGATGATGCTGAAAGTGATGTAGAAGAATACATCAAAGCATGCATCAAAATAGAAAATTAGCGATATTGGCTTGTTATTCTTTAAAGCACAGAGGAAAATTCTAAGAGTTTTTCCCTGTGCTTTGAACAGTTGCAATGGAGACAAATTTGACTAAGAATGTCTTTAATACCTTAATATAACGTTGCTGATGTGGACCAGTCTATCTCGTAGTCTGCGAAGAATGATTTATACTACTTGCCATAATGTATGCATAATCTTGATTTCAAACTCATGGAGATGTATTTCAGCTCTTTCTTCCAGACTGCTTATGTCTTCCGTACCTGAGGGCTGTCATGGGTAAATAACTGAATATGTGTGAAAACTGTGAGGATATCTTTCTTTGTTGATTGTTGATGTTGTTGCTGTTGTTGTTGTTGTTGTTGTGAAAAACGTGTGACTGCCCAACGATTACAAAACGTTTGTGAACTACACCCGAGCCCTACATATACGCTGTCTGTCTGTCTGCCCGTCTGTCTGTCTGTATGTCTTCTCTGTCTCTGTCTATCTCTTGTGCGGATGTGTCTGCATGAGTTCACACATTCTATGCATGTATGTCTCTATGTCTGTCAGCCTGTCTGTCTGACCGTATGTGGGTAGTCTTGTTGAGTGCGTATATTCCAGTCGTCAGTCTGTCTGTCTGTACATATGTGTGTACGTATGTAGGTATGCATGCATGTCTGTTTGTCTGTATGTATGTATGTATATTTTATGTATGTGTGTATATATGTATGTATGTGTGTATTATGTATGTATGAATGTATGTAGTATGTATGTATGTATGTATGTATTTGTATGTATGTATGTATGACGGAAATATGTACATACTGCACTTTAGTATGAAGATATTGCATCCAAATATGTAAGGTATTAGTACACACGTATATATGCATGCACACATGCTGGCCTGAATGTACTTTTGTGTGCATGTATGTAAGATGGATGGATGGATGGATGGTGATGGGGGATGGATGGAGGATGGAAGGAAGAATGGATGGATGGATAGATGGATGGATGGATGGATGGAATGGATGGATGGATGGATGAGGATGGATGGATGGATGGATGGGGGATGGAAGGATGGAGTGATGTATGAATTTCGTGTGAATGTATGGTCCGTATGTGTGAAAGCATGAGTACAATCATTATGTGTCAATACACATACAAACATTCCGTCAGTGTACAGACAAAGAGTCAGTGCACACACAACCTCTATGTATTATTGTGCTCTCATCACATGTCAGTGTCATCAGTCAACACTGAAAAATGACGCTGCATATGTTAGTGTACATCAACTATCATTCTTGAGCATCGAATGATGTAAAAGACAATTGAGTCCTGTATGTATCATCGGCAGGTCAAGGTGTTTTGTGGGCAACAGTTGAAGACTGTATCTACCATTGATAGGTTACCTTGACTTGTGGTCAGTAATAAAGTTCTGTATCTACCATTGATAGGTTACCTTGACTTGTGGTCAGTAGTAAAGTTCTGTATCTACCATGGTAGGTCAACTTGTTTGTGGTCAGTAGTAAAGTTCTGTATCTACCATTGTAGGTACTTTTGTGGTCAGTAGTAAAGTTCTGTATCTACCATTGGTAGGTCAACTTGATTTGTGGTCGTAGTAAAGTTCTGTATCTACCATTCCGGTAGGTCACTTAATTTGTGGCAGTTAACTGAAGCTTAGTCTGTATCTACCATTGGTAGGTCAATTTGGTAGTGGTAAGCCATAATCTACATGTTTTTGGTAGTCAATCTACATGGTAGGTCAACTTAATTTGTGGTCAGTAAAGTCTGTATCTATACATTGGTAGTCAATTTGTGGTCATGAAAGTCTCTATCTACATTGGAAGCCCACAATTTGCAACTAAAGTCTGTATCTGCCATATGAAGAGACAATTAATTATTGTATAGAAGATAGGAAGTGAACATCAATTGTAATCAGACGTGTTTGGTCAAATTGAGAGTCTGCTATCTTTATTCAACAGGAACAGGAAATTGCACACACCAGTGACCAGTAGAAGCAGAACAATAATTATACTAGCATGCAGACGTGGCTTTTGAGAAGGCCTGAGGAGGGTGGGAGAAAAAGTGACTATTTACTGCAGTCTGACAGAGGTGACCCTGAGGGTTCGTATGGAAGGCCATGATCCCTCCATATTCTTTGGACCAATATCCACAACTGGCTATTTCATCTGAGAGTGCATGTGTGTGTGTAAAATTATCGTACTTTTTAAAAAACCTTACCTTGAACTACAGATCTGGTGTCGGCATTTGGAGAGGTATGCCTATCTGTCTGCTGATGTGTTTGTACACAAATTCCAAAAGTTTGTGGTTTGCTGTTTTTATTTTGCTTTTCTGTCATTTCTCCATGTAGGTTCTGGTTTTTTTGGTTTGTTTTGTTGTTGTTTTTCTTCTAGAATTAAAACAATATCAAATTGCAATTTTACAGAATACACAATCCAAATATACAAATAGGCGTGTATGTTCATTTGTAATCACACACACACACGCACACACACATACACTTAAGTTCTGCCCATCACTAAACAAAAATGATAAACAAGCAAACAAACAAAAACAAAACAAAAAGAGACTGCGTATTAAACGAAGGTGTGCTTTGTGTGCCAAAAAGAGGATAATAGTGTTTTTCTAACGCTGTATATTTCTTTGCGTGTAAATATCATACACGAACTGTTTTCACTGGTAAGGAAAGTCGTGATTTCAGCATGTTAATACTTTTTCTTCTTGTGCCTGTTGTCGTTGCTGTATCGCAACAGTCCACATATACAGCAATGGGCAGAATGCAGAGTTGAATGGTAACATGAACACAACCATGGCCACGTGGACCTTGTCTGATACAGCAACACCACACAAAGTCAACACACTGGTCAGGCCAAACGATAACCAACAAATGGAGCCTGTCACTGCCACTTTTATTATCAGGTTTGCTGAAGAATAAACTGACCTTTGGTAGGATCCTCAACAACTTGGTATTTTGGCATTCTGTTGTGAACAATGACGTTACCAGCAACAACTACTAGGCACAATATAAAGTTAAACATCACAGTAACTATGAACCATCTGAATCGTTGATTGCAATTGTAACAATCAAACTGCACAAGACGGCATAGACCAGACTGACCATCGAAGCCCCAGTGTGACAGTCCAGGAATGAAAGGAACCACTGCTAACACAGTTCCAAATATCCAGGACATCACGCACATTGCAGCTGTTGAACGTTGATTCATTCTCCAGCCGGTCAAAGGAAACAAAGGACAATGACACGATCTAATGTCATGAACCAGATGATCAGAACTGACACCTCACTGGAAAGAAAGTGAAGAAAAGTAGCCACCTTGCAAAACACCACCTTGGTCCACGTAATTTCATTAAAAACGTAATTTCCATGGAATGCCCGATTGGCCACTACAACAATGCTGGTTTGAATTCCCATGATTATGTTCGCAATCTGGAAAATGAATGAGACACATGATAACATTGCCTTCATATATTTTCTTGTAACAAAGGGAATCATGAAGCAAATCCCATTACCTACAATGGCCAATATACTAACCACCAGTAGAAAGTCCTGGACACATCAGTTGGTAACAGGTTTTTACATGAAGAAAACACAGGCCGTGGCGACAGGCACTTATAACACTGGACCGTTTCTCACAACAGAGTCTAAAGTTTGACGAACTAATAGTCTTTATATGACTTAGTCCCAGTAATGCATCAAAATGAAATCTGACGATTGGATTACCTTTTAAGTCCAATTCGGTTAGTCGTGGTACTGTTTTAAATCCATTTGATCCTATTGTTTCAATGGCACATAAAGATACATTCAAATTTGTTAACCAGGTAAGTGCATAAACGGTTTATCGTCAAACGTTTCTAGATGTGTCCTTGACAAATCAATTTTACTCAAAGCATAATATACATTAAATGGTTTACTTGTAAGTGTAGACAAAGGGTTGTTTGCTAAAATTAGAATCTTTAAATTTGATAGCCCCCAAAATATATTCATATTGACGTACTTTAGTTGGTTACTGTCCAAATCGATGAACTGCAAATTTAAAAGCTTGATACTGGGTACATCAAATAATGAAGAATGGGAGAGACTGAGACGAATGAGATATGCGTTAGCACTGACGTTAGCCAGTGTCATTCCCGAGCCTTTGGCGTCTAGATAACGTAAATGAGGACATAAGTCAGCAGAGAACGGTTGAGGACATAGATTAGAGTGACTTTGACACAGACAACCCCCAGGACAGGTTATATCACACAACCATTCATCATCATGTTGTGGACACTGACCCCAGCCATCACAGAGATGATCTCCATGCACACAGACTATGGAACTTCGACATCTGTAGAAACCAGGACAAGACATCATTTCACAGTCCTGTTCATCCTCTCCATAAGTGCAATCAGAAAATCCGTTGCAACGTGTGTAGACAGGGAGACAGTACAACCAGTCTTCTGTACAACGATAATGAGTGTCAGGACACGGGTCATCAGATTTCATTGCCTGCTGAGTGAAGTATCCTGCACCATCCAGGTTGATGTAGAGCCTCTGCATTTTGCCTGACTCTCTGTGGACTATATCTGATATAGCAGGGACAAATACACCAAACATGTACTCATCACAGTTGATTTCGTCAGAATCGTCCAGACATTCTGACTGTCCATTACAACGTTGACTCTGCAATGCACACTGACCATTGGTGCATGGAAACCCGTTACATGCAGGATGTTCGCAGAATGATTCATCACTGTTATCTGGACAGTCATGTCTGATGTCGCACACTAGACTGTATGGCACTGTTGTTATATCATCATCACAGATAAACATGGCAAAAGTATATGCAGCGCTTTTTCCAGGAAGACGAAATACATTGTCCTTAGCACCCATGTCCAAGAACACACAATATTGTGAATATTTAGTCCTTCTGCAATGACTGTTTGCATCACACGACAAAAACATTTGTGTCAGATGACAACCTGGACACTCAAATAAGTTCTGTTGTGTTCGTATCATAGTGGATAAAGGTGGACGTAAGCAAGGGAACTCAGCTGTTTGGGCTGTAATCTTACTTTCTGAACGTGATGGTGTTTCACACACTAATTTAGGGATGTAAAAGACCATATTAGTATAATACTTCAACACCATATTTTCATTCATTATAATCATAAGCTTTCTTGAGGGGGCGTATGGTGTTACTAACATGAAGTGAGCTATGTTTTATATTAGTGTATTGTCAGACCACTTTAAGAACATACTGTAATGACAAGGTACAGAATCCCAACCTGCATTTCCTACAATTACACGAAACCAGTACTTTCTTTCAACAATATGCAGAAAGTCTTTTTGTTCCTTTCTTGTTTTTATTGAAATCACTTTTCCACCTATTTTTAGACACCGGTGTATTGCTTTTTGTTTATGCATACGTCTACTAGATTGGATATACTGAAAGCACTTATTACGTGAAGCCACCAAACCTTGACAACCAGGATTGCTGAAGGGACAGTGTTCTGTTTCATCCTGTCCATCATGGCACTCTGTCTTCAGGTTACAGTCCAGGTGGTGCTGGAAATGGATGTAGTTAACTACAGAACAGTTAAACAAACCAGTGGGTAGCGTTTGGGGTTGATTGTTTTCAGAATGAAAAGAAAAGACCAATTTCTGCTCTGTCTGATCAAAACTTAAGCCTGCTGAGACACGAAAAGAAATGTGAATACGTGATGTTGAGAACACTCTTGAAGGTGTGTCATATTTACTGCACACACACGTATGTCTTTGATGATCTGTACCTAGTTCTGTGTAAAGCAGTTCTATACATGGATGATCTTTGTCATGCTGGTATTTTGTCTGAAAACTGACCATGATGACCCATCCAACATGAGTTTTCAGTTCTTCATAGATGTTAAGTGAAGGTAAGTCGAGAGAGGAAATCAGATCCGGTAATATCAGATACCCTGAACGTGTAGATGTATACCCCATGACAAAACCATGAGCTGAAATGGCTTCTATTCTAATGTTAATGCGAGGAATGTTTTGGTATGAGATAAAAACATTATTTGTATTTGATTCAAGGACCATATCTTCTGGTGAATGAACGTCGCATGGCATAAAGTGAGGCCATTTATGTACACTGTCAATACGTACCTCTGCTTTCCATGGAGTAGACTCACACCAATAAGCTAGCCTTTCGACATGAACACGTATCAACAGCTCTTGCGGCACCTCTATATGCAAACGACAGAAGACAGTAGAAAGACCACATATACCATAAACTGCTCCATGATGTGCTGTAAATTTTGGCAAGTAATAATCCCAACAGCTTGACGCATTGGCCTGCTGGAGGGTAACGTGTGTTTTGTTATAAAGATAGTCTACACCTGGACATATGTCACTGATGTTCATTGGACTGTCAGTGCTCCTCCTGATAAGGGTATTGGCTATGTCCATGTGATATGTGGAAATGTCTGCTTTCACCAAAATAATCAACTGCATTAAACCAACTACTGACAAAAACGACTGTCGACCCACACAGATTCTAAAAGGCTTTGAAACTGGTACAGTAGCCATGTCGTGTCTTCGCAGAAAGCATTGCCATCGATGTATGTTAAACGACATCTCTTTTTTGTCTTTAAAAGACACAAGTGTTATGACATTTTTAAAAATGGCTATAAATGTAACAGCGTGTCGGTCTCAGCACCATCATGAAATAACAGTATTACCTCTACACATTTGATATCACAGTCTTGTAATCTGTACAGCTGTGGTGTTGCATTTGTGTTGTCTGTTCTCGTTCAAATCACTGGCAACAATGATGACAAGGATGATGATCCGGTAGCCACGGCACAGTGGTTAGCACAACAAACTAGTGACTGGAAGGTTGTAGGTTCGATTCTTCAGACATCCTGTCAAAATCATTGCGGGATTTTCCAGCCCCAACCAGGACCTACCCAGAGTTGAGTGTGTCATGAGCTTTTGGGGAAAACTGGGACCACACAGTTCAGTCTCATTCACTTCACAGATATGTCATTGAGGATGTTGCTTAGACAGCAGATCACATCAGAAATAGCCAGCAGAATCGGCCAAGCTGAAACAGCATTCAAGAAAATGCAAAGCGTCCTTACCAACAAATGTCTATCAATTAACACCAGGAAGAGATTTCTTCAGTGTTATATAGAACTGATACTGTTGTACGGATGTGGAGCATGGACAGTCAACACGCAAAGTCAGAACAAGATGGGGGCAGCTGAAATGTGGTTTCTAAGAAGAATGTTAAGAGTTCCATGGACAGCAAAGAAAACAAATGAGATAGTCTTGAAAGAGGCAAACACAAAAAGAACATTGATGAAAAAGGTTAGGAAAAGACAAACAACATTTATAGGACATTTTAACATTTATAGGACATTTTATGAGGCAAGAAACATTAGAGCACCTATTCACAACAGGAAAGCTGGAGGGAAAAAGAACACTAGGTAGACCCAGGAAGAAAATGCTGGACAGATGACGACAGAGAGGGTGGGAGATGTACCTAGTCTTGACCCCAATAACCTCAAAAACTATCGACCTGTTTCCAACCTACCTTTCTTATCCAAAGTCCTTGAAAAAATTGTTCTCGCACAGATCTCTGATCATATCACCGCCAACAACCTCTCTTACCCTTATCAGTCGGCTTATCGCACTGGACACAGCCCTGAAACTGCTCTTGTAAAAATTGCAAATGATATTCTGACTGCTCTTGATCAAAATCAAATCTCTCTTCTATCTCTCCTTGATCTCTCGGCTGCATTCGACACCATCGACCATTCTATCATGCTCACACGTCTCCATAAAGTGTTCGGTATCTCTGACATCGCTCTGTCTTGGTTCCAGTCCTACCTCTCCAATCGCACTCAAACAGTCTCTGTCTGTTGTTCATCCTCTGCACCCGCTACCCTCCAGTTTGGTGTGCCCCAAGGCTCTGTTTTAGGTCCCATCCTATTTGTGCTGTACACACAACCCCTCTCTGAAATTATGCGACTTCACTCTATGTCCCATCATAGCTTTTCTGATGACAACCAACTCTATACTTCTGGTTCCCTCCCACAACTGCCCTCTATAATCAGACAAACCCAAGGCTGCATTTCTGATGTTCACTCCTGGATGACTGTAAACAAACTTCAACTCAACCCCATTAAAACTGAACTTAGCCTTATCTCTCCCACCACATTGGCTAAGTGTTCTTCCCTTCCTCTGTCTGTCTCTCTGCTTGGATCTGACATTCCACTATCTTCCACTGTCCGCAATCTTGGAGTCACTCTTGATAACACCCTGTCCTTTGAAAAACACGTCCAGAATGTTTGCAGATTATGCTATCTTGAGATACGCAGAATTTCTTCTATTCGCAATATCCTCTCTGTCGAAGCCACCAAAACTCTCCTCTGTGTCTTTGTTCTCTCTCGTCTTGACTACTGCAACTCCCTTCTCTCGGGCTGTCCTTTCTCTCTCATTCAAAAGCTTCAAAAAGTTCAAAACAATGCTGCTAGGCTCATCTTCAGAAAATCTCGTTCCTCTCATGTCACTCCTCTTCTCAAATCTCTTCACTGGTTACCTGTTGAAAAGAGAATTCGCTACAAGATTGCTTTGTTATGTTTTAAGTCTCTCAATGGTCTTGCACCCCCTTACATCTCTGACCTCCTCCATCTGTACACCCCCTCTCGTCAACTTCGTTCCTCGGCTGATACTCGTACCTTCCGCATACAATCCTGTCGCACTAAAACCTATGGTCAACGCTCCTTTTCCTATCAGGCCCCTGTAATCTGGAATCAGCTCCCTGTCTCTGTTCGCCACTCTGCAACTCTCACTTCTTTCAAGTCCTCTCTGAAAACCCATCTCTTCCAGTCCCTCTCATGATACTTATAAAGACTCTACCACCTAACTTCCCCAAATCCCCCCTTGTCTTTTGAGCCTTGAATGTCGGCTGGTGTGTGTGTGCGTGTGTGTGTGTGTGTGTGTGTGTGTGTGTGTGTGTGTGTGTGTGTGTGTGTGTGTGTGTGTGTGTGTGTGTGTGTGTGTGTGTGTTTGGTTGTGTCTGCGTGATACCTGTAAGCGCTTAGGGCTCTTGTTTTCATCAGATTAGGCGCTATATAAATGCTCTTTATTATTATTATTTACTTGCAGTTACAAAAGATAGATTTGTATGGAGGGCCATGATCGTCAATGCCATGCGGCTTGGCATATCATGATAATGTAATTAATGGGATAAAAAATATTTATGATAGAGCTGGTCATAGTGTGGGTTTATTTGGGAAGACTGGGACCATACAGTCGTCTCATCCCCACCTTCTGGAAATTCTGTGCTATAAATTTTCTTGTTTTCTGTCACTCCCTCTTTGTTTCTCCCTTCTTCCTTTGCTTTCAGTCATTTCTTCCTATTATTTCCTGCCCTGCTGGTCCATTCACCTGTATGTGTTCAATAAAGTCTTACGTTCTTTCTCTCAAGATTGACAATTGGGTACATCTGTTATATGCATTTTTGGCTCTAGGGAAATGAGACATGCTAAAGCAATTTTATGTAATTTAGGTCCGTTTTTATACGCGTTTTTAGTGTCCTGCCAACTGCTACAGTGGTTGTAGAGCTCTGTAAACTTATTGACGCTGACACATTGTTAATTTGATGGCTCTTTTCTGCCTGCCTGAGTAACGGGATATGACAGGTGTTTTGATAAGAAATGCCTAGTAGTATCCAAAGTGGGGGAGAGTCGGTGACACTGCTGAGAATCTGGTATAGTTTTACTGGGAGTCGAGATTACTCTATAACTTGGTCAAGATGGAGGGAGAAGGATCGGCCAGTGACCAGTTGTGGGATAATGAATTTTACCAGATGACTTTGGTCTTATGGACTTAACAGGACAGTAGAGAGCACAACTTGCAAATGTGCTGAAAATCCTTACAATGTGTCTAAAACTACAATGGTGTGTGAGAAGTGCAGTGTGTATTCATGTTGAACAATAGCAAAGGCGGTTTCAGAGCTTGCCACAGACATGTGACATGTGTGACATGTGACACATTCTTTTGTGACATTTCACACAGACATGTATGTGCTACACTTTGTAAACACATTGTAGTAATGCGTGAGGATTTATAGTGACTGGGTGTTGTGACTGTTTCGAAATGCAATATTTACAAAAGGACAATGGTACCTCATTGTACAGTGTACAGAATGACCCTAGAACACAACAGAGAACTTACATGTTTGAGACATCAGGACAGTGACAATTTTCAGGATATAAGCAGTCATTCTGAACTGGATTTAGCAGTGGACACAAAATTGTAAGTGAAACATTTGTGTTGTATTCTTTGTTTGTTGTTTGTGTGATGGCATAATTGACTATCAACTAACAATTCAGATAAAAGAATAATGTTGTCACCCATATTGTCACCTTTGTGTCACCAAACGGACAGGAGCACACCCAAACACCATCAGAGACTTTGCCATGCCACTGCTGCACCTAGTGATATAAGGTTTAGTATACCTGTTCTACACTGCTTCAATCTCCATCAGTGACAAAACACCCACCTCACATTTCGTAGCGAATTCATCCAGAAACCTAGGAATGAAAGGAACTGATGTTCGTAGGAAACATAGGAATGAAGGGAGAAGGTTGTCTTAGATAGGCAGGACTGAAAGGGTTAATTCCTTCCCACCATTTTCCTCTCCTCATCCTGTCATGCTGTGATTTGCTCTTTCCCCATCAATACCATAGAAAATGGTAGTAAGAAACTCAAAGGAGAGCTGGACAGCAGAAGATCCTAAGAGGAGGAGCCCCTGTCAAGCAAGTATTTTGTCCCTTAACTCCTAACACTCTAAGGGGGATGGGCCACATCCAGGTCATGACTCCTGGATGCCCCTCGGCTGTCACCATTTCCTTTTTTTGTTGTTGTTGATTTTTACAAATCTGTTCTCCTCTGGGAACCAAACCCGCACATCTAGATGGTCAGGTTTCTCAAGGCTGAGTCACCCTTGTGACGGATGTGTTAACCACTTGGCTACAGGTCACCAGCAACATGTGGGGGCATTTTAAGCCTTATGAAGTTCACTTTTGTTCCTCCTGGTCCAGAGCCATCTGGAGCTTTTTTCCGCTGCTTCTGCCATTGCCTTTAGGGCTCTGGTCCTCTCTTTCCCCCAAATGAAGAGCTGCTTCATGTTCATAACTCTGAAGGTGATGCTCCTTTCCCAGATTACACATACCGCCCAATTTTAATGGCATTTCTTATATCTGAAAAGGATCGTTAATGTTGAGTATTATCATCTACCAGTCGCCGTGGTGTAGTGGTCAGTGCGGCAGATTAACAACTGGAAGGTTGTGGGTTCGAATCCCCATCAGTCCTTTCAAAAATTATCGTGGGATTTTTCGGCTCTTACCAGCTGCTACCCAGAGTTGGGCATGCTATGGGCTCATTGGGAAGACTGGGACCATACAGTCGAGTCTCATCCACTTCACAGATGTCTTATTGAGGGTGTTGCTCAAATCTTCTGACCAGCACCACAGGTGTCTATATCTCTCCAGCTTGATTGACGCCAGGATATATTATGAGAGTAAGCATAGAGTACAGCCCCGTCACGCAGTTTCAATCCTAGACGGAACACCGTAGCATCATGATTATCATCCTCATCGACATCATCATCATCGCATTGTAAAAACTGGGCCAGCTTCGGTGGCCATTAAGGTGACATAGAAAATGGGACGGAAAAAAAGGTAAACACAAAAACAACCCCCCTGAGTGCAATGGTCCAAAAAAATGTCACCACCTAAAGAAAAGAAATAATGTTTACTAACCATTTCATTGTAAATGAAGACTGTTCTCCATTTCCTCATTTGTATCACAGGACACACGACTCGCATCTGGTTCAGCAGATAGCACTCACAAAGCGTAGCACCCACTCTGTCTAACAAAGATCGCTTGACAAGAAGTCAAGCTTGTGGAGATCAGCGTATTAGACTGTGTGAGTAGAGAGAACTGACAAAAATGGGCCTGTTGTGAATAATTCAGATGCCACTGTGGTAACATTTAGGAAATTGTACCTAACACTTTGAGATAATATGCAGATATATATTTGTTCAGACATAATACTCACAACTGTTAGAAAAGACGCGTCAACTGAAACTTATAAATTATTCATGACTGTTTTTTAGTTTCTTCTTCTTAAATTCTAATCAGTATGATTATAAATATATACATACATACATACATTCATATACATATACACATACATATACATATACGTATACCAGTCTTATAAACCTCACACTGAAAAGACGTTACATGAGAGAACGAACATGAACATGCACACATTCACGCATGAACAAAAAATACACATATACACAAATTCACAAATACACCAAATGAGTATACACTGGCATGCATGTGCGCATGTATGCTTATATGCACACACACACACACACACACACACACACACACACACACACACACACACACACACACACACATATATATATATATATATATATATATATATATATATATATATATATACATATATACATATATATATACAATACACACAATTTTCTTCCTGTGCTACTGTCCTGTGGTAGTTAGATGACCGATGAAAGTTTAATGTCCAGATAACAAAGGTTTCAAAGGAGGAAAGATGTATAGTTTTGCTCTGATGGTGGATGGTGGTATTTGAGGAGACTGATGTCGTTCTGGGAAAATGGATTCATGAAGTGTCTGCATTAACTGGAAGCAGTGCTGGTGGCGCTGGTGATCTGGATCAAATTTGTACATATGTAGAGGCAAAGTAAGATGCTGGAAGTTTGTGCTTGGGTAGGGATCGTCATGATACTGACCGTACGCTGTCAGTTGTGGTGTAGATGTTGGGTCAGTGATTTTCCTTGTGAGGAGCAATAGAGACTGTCCATCTGGGTTTGCATATGGGTATGCATTGCAGACACAAGAAGACCACTAATAGATAAGATCAGGAAAAGACAAGCAACATTTATGGGATATTTTTTATGAGGAAAGGGGAATTAGAACATCAGGTCACAACAAGAAAGCTGGAGGGAAAGAGAACACCAGGTAGACCCAGGGAGAAACTATCGGACGGACTTGCAGGTTGGCTGAGGGCAGAGAGGGTGGGAGATGTACTTGCAGCGACAGGGGATAGATTCGTGTGGAGGACCATGATCGCCAACACCGTGTGGCAGGGCACATGATGATGATGCTTTGTGTGAAGAAAAGAAAACAGTCAAGTGAAATCAGCTTCAATCAGGAATGTACCGAGGCTTTCTGTGGATGGTCGGCTGTCTGTCAGTGACTGGTAATCTCTTCTGTTTCTTCATACGTTTGCACACATGGAAGACAACTTCTTCAAGTGGGTTTAGCGTGTTTGTCACCAACCTTACTATGGCTGATTTTCTGATGAGTGTCTATATTGTTATCATCGGAGTGGCTGACGAATTGTACCGTGGTAGATACCTCCATTATGATGACACATGGAAAAACAGTGTGGCCTGTAAGTTGGCTGGATTTCTGTCTTTATTGTCCAGTGAGGTCTCAGCTCTGATCATTTGGCTTATCACACTCGATCGTTTTATTGTTCTTCGCTTTCCATTCAGTTTCATGCGATTTGAGAAATCATCAGCAGTTGTAGCTTGTTTGCTGATTTGGTTGGTCGGTTGGTTTCTTGCTGTGTTGCCTTTACTTCCAGTGACATCACACTGGGAATTTTACAGCCAGACAAGTATCTGTATTCCATTGCCAGTTACGAGACAAACTTTCAAAGGCAGAGTTTATGCTTTCAGTATATTAATCGTTCTCAATTTTGTTCTGTTTTTGCTGATCTCTGCAGGCCAAGCCTTCATTTACTGGTCAATACAGAGGAATGCCATGACAACAAATACAACCAAAGTGTCACATGACATGACCATAGCTCGGCGATTGATCAGTGTGGCTGTAACGGATTTCATGTGTTGGTTTCCTGTTGGACTGTGTGGAATGTTAGCACAGGCTGATATTCCCATTCCTGGAGAAATGAATGTGGCGTTAGCTGTCTTTGTATTGCCCTTAAACTCTGCTCTTAATCCCTTCGTGTATACCTTCAACACACTGGTGGAAAAGCGGAGAAAATTTAAAGAAGCTAAACTGTTAGAATGGCTGGAATCCCATACTGATATGATTGACCGCTAACAGACTACGAAAGAATGATTGGTTCATAAGAGACACAAAAACGACACGTATGTGTGTGTGTGTGTGTGTGTGTGCGTGTGTGTGTGTGTGTGTGTGTGTGTGTGTGTGTGTGTGTGTGTGTTGTGTGTGTGTGTGTGTGTGTGTGTGTGTGTGTGTGTGTGTGTGTGTGTGTGTGTGTGTGTGTGTGTTTATGTGTGTGTGTTTGCCTGAGCAAGAAAATTTTCTTTCCTTTTTCTGTCATTAATAGATGAATGAGCTCCCTTTCCGCTTGGTTGGAACGTTCTGAACTCTCACAATTGTGTGTGTGTGTGTGTGTGTGGTGTGTGTGTGTGGTGTGTGTGTGTGTGTGTGTGTGTGTGTGTGTGTGTGTGTGTGTGTGTGTTTAAAGAGTGTTTGATAGTGTGTGTGTGTGGCGGAATTTTTTTTAGTGACAATCGTCGAAATATTGTGGCCTTTACCATGGTCTGTTATAAATATCTGTCCAAACATTACTTTTCAGTTCTTGTGTTTTGTCTTTTTTTTCTCTAAAATTTTCAGTTGTAAACTGGCCCGTCCTTGGTCAGCCAGACAACTCAACCTGACTGCGAAAGCGACACGAATATGACATATTCGAAGACAAGTGCGCTATTCCCCACCTTGTGTCTCGCTTGACTACAACTCTAAAACACTGATCAACTGCCAGCAACACTACGCTACGGTACACACGCACTCACCTCTTTCACGTATCACGTCATACGTGACAGTTTCAGTTTCAGTTTTTCAAGATGACGCCTCCGCGTTCGGAACGAATTCCATATGCACTAACGTCACAGGTGCCATGTGAGGGAGAAAATCCAGAATGTTCACGGCACAAGCCTTAAGCCCATGAGGTGGCCAGGTCCTGAGGTCCAACCAAAATGGTTCCATAACCCTGGGGTCGTAGGGGAGTGAGGTGGCAGAGACTTCAAATTTTCCGGGAGCCAGCACCACGAGGGCGGCGCCCATCCCCTCTCCCTCGCTTTAAATTCATGCTCATATTCTTTTTAATCAAGACTTCAGAAAGGCAAGAAGGCTAATTGGTGTTCAAGGGGTGGGACCTGGGAAATCAACTTATCTGTCCAACGTTGTTTCATTAATGCGGCCTGGCAATGCCCCTGCTCTTCACGATTTTCAACTGCCTTGGGATCTTTAGCATGCGCAGCCAGAAAGCACACGGATCCGACCCATTTTTCGTCCCCTTCAAAGGACTAGACGTTCAGTTCGATTTTCCGGTCGAAATGAAAACCAAGCATTTCAAGGCAGCCAATCTTGTGTAGTACTTTCTACAGGTCTTTTCAATCAAGGGTGTCAAATGCTTTGGTCAAATCTATATGTAAAACCACCGTGTTGAGCTCCTAGTTTTGTTCACAAAACTTCCCTTGCAGCTGGTGTCTTGCATAATATCAGGCCACTCATGACTCTTCCACCATGAAACCACACTGAGAATCAAAAATGAAGGGCTTGACTATATAAGACATGCCTTTTTATATTTATATTATTTTCTCTTTTCTAGATTATCGCTTTTTCTTGGTTGCATGTCATCATCATCGTCACCATATGCCCTGCGTTGGCGATCATGGCCCTCCGTAAAAATCTATCCCTTGTTGCTGCAAGTACATCTCCACCCTCTCTGTCCTCAGCCACCCTGCAAGTCCGTCCAGTGGTTGCATGTACACATGTTGTGGCGCATTTTGCATACTCCATCTTTGGCGAGCAAGCATGATAGGTGTTTTCATGTTTCCATAAACCACTGGACATTGGCATGCCTAACAGGATCCTTAACGTGCATAACTGATGTTATGTATGAGCATATAGACGTAGGAGGTTTAAGCTGTAAGAAGTTTGCACACACACTGACATGGAAAAGTGGAAAAAAATCTTCAGTCTTTACCCACCAGGCTGAAGGCACCAAGACAGTATAAAACCCAGACCTTTCGATTGTTAGTCTGATGTGTTCACCACTTGACTATCACCCCCACCGATGGTAACCTTATTAAGACTCATTCTGGCAGGGGACCTTCACCGCAATGCACAGGACAGATATCCCATGATCTTCATGGTGTACAAACTTACCGCCTCTTCTCTTGTAAATGTGAATAATAATGGCATCTTCAAAGTACTGGGGATGATTCTCCGTCAGCCATGTAGACTGGTGAATACCTCTGTATGCCCGACCAAAATGATTAATGTTTAAAATACATATATGATGGGGGTTTGCGGTCTTCTTTCCACTCTCCCACTTCTCGTAGGACTACAGGTGCAGTGATTTAATCATGTAGAACGGCTATAGCAGGTGCAGCTTTGTTCTTAAGAGCATCCGTCTCTTAGCCTGTGTGGGATGCCTTGCTCAAATTCCCTGATCATCACTACAGGTGTTTGTATCTCCCAGGCCTGGTTAACACCAGGATCATCATCATCATCATCAGGTGCCCTGTCGCATGGCGTTGGCGACCATGGACTTCCAACCATCTCTATCTCTCGTTGCCCCCAGCATCTCCCCCACCATCTTCATCCTCAGCCACCTTGCAAGTCCGTCCAGCATTCTCTCCCTGGGTCTACCCAGTACTCTCTTTCCCTCCAGCTTTCCCATTGTGACCAGGTGCACCAAATCCCCCTTCCTCATAAAAAGGCCTATAAATGTTGACTGTCTTTTCCTAATCTTCCTTATCAGTGATCGACTTGTGTCTGCCTCCATCAAGACTGTCTCGTTTGTTTTCTTTGCTGTCCATGGTACTCTCAACATTCTTCTGAGAAACCACATCTCGGCTGCCTCAATCTTGCTCTGGCTTTGCTTGCTGACTGTCCACGCCTCGCATCCGTACAACAGTATTGGTTCTATATAACATTCAAGGACTCTCTTTCTGATGTTAATTGATAGGCATTTGTTGGTAAGAATGCTTGTCATCTTCTTGAATGCTGTTTTGGCTTGGCCGATTCTGCCAGCTATTTCCGATGTGCTTCTGTCGTCTGATGAAATGACCGTTCCCAGGTATTGGAACTTATTAACCTGTGTCAAGGTTGTGCCATTTGCTGTTATTTTGCAGGAGGGGATTTCATGTTTTTTACTGATCACCATGACTTCAGTCTTCCTGCTGTTTAGTTCCAACCCCTTACCTTTGCTTTCTGTTTCTAGTATATTCACAAGGTTTTGTAGGTCCCTTTCATTTTCTGCAATTAGCACAGTGTCATCTGCGTACCGAATGTTATTTATCATTTTCCCTCCAACCTTTAATCCAGGGTCTTCTTCTAGGTTTCTCATGATGTTTTCGCTATATAGTGAAAACAGATCTGGTGACAAAACATAACCCTGTCTGACTCCTCTTTTGATGTTTTGAAAAGAGCTTATATTGTTTTCTATTCTCATTGCAGCTGTTTGTTCCCAGTACATATTCCTGATTATTCGTAGATCTTTTCCATCGACATTGAGTCTCTCCAGTTGGTTGATCAATTCTTCATGTCGTACCCGATCGAAAGCCTTGGTATAGTCAACAAAGCATAAATACAAATCCTTATTCATCTCAACTGACCTCTCTATGATAGTTCTTAGGATGTGTATGGCATTAATAGTTCCTTTCCCTTCCACAAATCCACACTGTTCTTCTGCTATTTCTCTTTTGATTCTATTCCTTGTCCTCATCATGATTATTCTTAACAGGATTTTTGTTACATGACTCATCAAACTGATCGCATTCTATAGCCCCTGTCTTCTTTGGAAGTGCAATGAAAATTGATTTTGACATATCTTTGGGGATTTTTCCTGTGTCATAAATTTCTTTTAGGAGGACTGTTATTTTTTTCTATGCCAAATTCCTCCAGGGCTTCAATCATCTCTGTAGTAATGTTGTCTGGTCCTGGGGCTTTTTCAGTGCTGCTCTGACTTCATCTTTCATTATGGGTGGTCCTTCAAAGTTCTTTTTTATAATGTGTTCTTCGTTTCTGTCATCCTCAAAAAGGTCTTTAATGTATTCTCCCCATCTGTCTAATACCTTGTCTTTTTCCATGATAAGCGTGCCATCTTTTGATTTTAAGCAACCAGTTGATGTGCATGTATTTTTTCTGTGAACAATTTCTTCAATTCGTCTGTACATACCCTGAGGATCCAGTTTGTGTCGTTCTTCTATCTCTTTGCATTTTGTGTTCAGCCAAGCTTCCTTAGCTTCATTGCACATATACCTGATTTCTTTGTTTATCTTCCTGTATATCTCCTCGTTTGTCTTTGCTTTCCTCCTTTTCTCCATCAGGCCCAAAATTTCATTAGTCATCCAGCTCTTTTTTGCTTTTCTATTTGCCTTAGGGATTTCCTCACAAGCTTCATTTATAGAACTTCTCAACTTTGTCCATTGTTTCTCACTGTCACCAGGATATACTGTGAAAATAAGCGTAGAGTTCAGCTCAGTCACTCAGCATCAATCCGAAATGGAACTCCATAGCGTTATTACTACCATCAATAAAGCATTGTGGAAAAAGCACTGTTCCACATTCTGTAGCCCTTTCATCATCATCATGTGCCCTGCCGCATGTCATTGGCGATCATGGCCCTCCATACGAATCTCTCCCTTGTCGCTGCAAGTACATCTCCCACCCTCTCTGTCCTCAGCCACCCTGCAAGTCTGTCCAATACTTTCTCCCTTGTTCGAGCTGGTGTTCTCCTTCCCTCCAGCTTTCCTGTTGTGACCAGGTGCTCTAATTTCTCTTTCCTCATACGAGATCTTGCTTTTCTTTCCTTCAGGTTTGGATGGTTTGGAGCTGTGTTTGCAAGTAGAAAGAAGTAATGTGTGTGTGGTGACACTGAAGCGTCGTAGAAGTTGAGAAGGTTAAACACAGACAAAACAACTCAAAAACAACAATCTTCCACCACTCTAAATCATCAAATTGACCAAATAATATTCCTGCTTGCGGAAAGCCACTACAATATTGGTTATGTTAATTATATCAAAATATAAAGACTAATTTGCATCTCAATTTTCCGAAATTCTACTTTTGAAAAAACAAAACAAAACAAAACAAAAAAAAACAAAAGGCAAAGTGTACATATATGCATGGCCAGATGGACAATTGTGACCCTCTGGAAAACAATGACCCAACCATCACGCCATTCACAAACAACACAGGGGCAATATCATGATGGATCTATTCATTCCAGACAAGGTATTTCTGAATCATCTGAACCTCCTGGCAAAATACCATCTCCAATCACGAACAACTCGCCCAATGCGATCAAAAGAAGAGACAACGGACACCATCACTATGAAAAGACGAGGGAGACAGATAAACAGAATTGCAAAGGATATAAAACAAAATGAATAGCGCTGTATTGCAGTGGTGTGCTGTCCCCGATCTGAATTTCACATAGTAGATCCCTTGTGGAAGAAGGAAATAACTACAGGAAGCAAATAAACAAATAAATAAATAATAAATAGATAGTAATATAAATAAATAAATGATACACTCACAGACACACACACAGACACACACAGACACAGACACACCAGACACACACAGACACACACACACACACCACACACACACACACACACACACACACACACACACACACACACACACACACACACACACACACACACATACACCATCACCATGAAAAGACGATGCAGACAGATAAACAGAATTACAACGCATATAAAACAAAATAAA
Organism: Monoplex corrugatus; assembly: GCA_030674185.1. NCBI lineage: Eukaryota > Metazoa > Mollusca > Gastropoda > Littorinimorpha > Ranellidae > Monoplex > Monoplex corrugatus. The sequence continues at coordinate 29,316,818 of JAPXFY010000033.1, forward strand.
CATCGCTGTATTACAGTGGCGTGCTGTCCCCAATCTGAATTTCACATGGTAAATCGCTTGTGGAAGAAGGAAATAACTACAAGAAGCAAAGGAATAAATAGACGAATGAATACATGTAAATGAATAAATATATAAGTAGATAAGTAATAAATTAATTAATTAATGATAAATAAATAAGAAAGAAAGAAAGATAGATAGAAAGAAAGTAAGAAGCAAAAATGAATTACAATAAAGAAAAAATGAAATAAATAAATATATAAATAAATAATCAAACAAATAATAAGCACACACGCACAAACACTCGCACACACAAACACAAACACACACACACACACACACACACACAACACACACACACACACACACACACACACACACACACACACACAACACACACACATACACATACACAAACAGAAACACTCACACACACCACGCACACACACACATACAAACACAAGCAAACACACACAAACACAAACACACACACACGAGCACAAAGACATACATACACACAAACACACACACATACATACAAACACACAAACACACATACACACAGACACAGTCATGTAAAGATCGCTGGAGCACACCACCCAAAGACACCTGAACAACATCATCTGGATTGCCTTACCCTACACCACAACAAGTAGGATAAGAAAGGTCCAAAACACACAGCGAAAACTGTAGAAATACAGGCCCTGGAACATACCTAGGATACACATACACGTGCTTGCACAGAACAGACTGGACTGACGTGTCTGCTTTGCTGCCCTGTATTGGGTTGCCAGAGGTCCCAGGTTCAAAACCCGGACGAGCCCACGTTGGCTAAGCTCAGGGTTTATGTGCAGGCCTAAGGCTTGTGCCATGACCACCATACACAAGGCACCTGTGACGTTAGTGCAAATGGAATTCGTTCCGAGTGCGGAGACGTCGTCTTGAGAAAATGACACTGAAACAGAAGCCTCTATGCCACTGGCATAACGGCTGTGATAATTCAAGAACAAATATCCAGCAACCCACATCGCACTCCATATCTGAAGTTTGATCGAGATCACTTGCAGCAGCAGCATTGTTCCCAGTCAGTGCAGACACTCGAGAAACCTACCATCCCAGAAACTTCACCACGAACCCTAAACACCACCATCCAACCAGTTGCCGTGTTGTACTGTTTAGCGCAACGGACTACCGACTGGAAGGTTGTGAGTTCGAATCCCCATCAGTCCCTTCAAAAAGCCTTGTGGGAATTTTTGGGCTCTGACCAGCTTGAGCGGGACGTGCTATGGGCTCACTGGGAAGAATGGGACCACACAGTCGAGTTTCATCCACTTCACGGATGCATCATTGAGGTGTTGCTCAAATCTTCTGACCAACATCGCAGGGTGTCTGTATCTCTCAGGCCTGGTGGACGCCAGGATACATTATGATAGTAAGCGTAGATACAGCCCCGTCACGCAGTCTCAGTCCTAGATGGAACCCCAAAGCATCATGATTATCATCCTCATTGACATCATCATGTTGGCATTGTAAATACTGTGTGAGCTTCTGTGACCATTAAGGTGGCATAGAAAATGGGACGAAAAAAAGATAGTACAAAGGTAACCTCCCCGAGTGTAATGATCCTAAAAACCAAATAAACACAAACAACAACAACAACAACAACCACACCACCATCCATCATCACAACACAGATTCACAGCCCTCCTTCCCCAAACATTTTCTACCTGCATTTGTGACTCCATGGTCTCCACAACACTACATCTGACGGAACTTTCACCTCCCATCTCCTGCACTGAGAGCGCAGTGAGACACTAGAGAAGTGTGTGTGTTGTGTGTGTGTTGTAGTGTGTGTACTGTAGTGTATTGCGTGTGTGTGTGTGTGTGTGTGTGTGTGTGTTTGTGCGTGTGTGTGTGTGTGTGTGTTGTGTTGTAGTGTGTGTATGTTTGTATGTGTTATGTGTTAGCGTGATGTGTGCGTGTGTGCGTGCGTGTGTGTGTGTGTTTGCGTATGGTGTGTGTATGTGTGCACGTGCGTGTGTATGTGTATGTTGCGTGCATGTGTGTGCATTGATTGTATGCGTGTGATTGTATAAGCATGTTATGATAATGCTAGTGTGTGTGTGTTGTTCATACGTGTGTGCATGCGTGCCTGGGGGTGTGTACGTGTGTGTGTGTGTGTGTGTGTGTGTGTGTGTGTGTGTGTGTGTGTGTTGGTTGGTGTGTGTTGTGTGGTGGTGTGTTTGTTGCTTGCTGGCGTTGACTGCTTTCGTAATCGTATGTGGTGTTGTGAGTTAAGGTACGTATGGTATATTTGTTCTTACGTACGTATGTATGTATGTATGTTGTACTCGTATGAATGTATGTATGTAGTATGTATGTACTCGTATGTATGTATGTATGTATGTTGTGTATGTATGATGTTGTTGTATGTATGTTGTGATGTGTGTGTGTATGTATGTATGTTGTATGTTGTATGTTGTGTATGTATGTTGTATGTTATGCATGCATGCAAGCAGTATGCATGTATGTATTATGTATTAGTATGTAATTATGTATGTATGTATGTATGTATGTATGTATGTATGCATGTATGCATGTGTTATTTGAGTGTATGTATAAATATGTGTGTGTGGTGTGTGTTGTGTGTGTGTGTTGTGTTTTGTGGTGTGTGTGTGTGTGTGTGTGTGTGTGTGTGTGTGTGTGTGATTGAGTGTATGTGTGAGTTTGTTCGTATCTGTATGTCTGTATAAGTGAAATATACCAGCCATGTCACATGTCAATATGTCACAGACAAAGCCTCACTCTGTATTTGTCACAGACAGCAGATGGACATATTTAACACTTTTCAATAATCACTTGAACATCACAGTACATCACGCTGAATAAATTTTGAAAAAAAAGTCATATCTGATTTTCCAGTTTCAGTCAACAATAGTTTTTTTTAGAATTGCGATTATTGATTCTGAGCATACAGCCATCAACACATCATCTTAAAGTGTGGACTAGTATATTCAAAAGCTTCAGTCATAGTCACGTCTGAAATATTCGTCACAGGCCCACTCTTATTGACTGTTTCTTTAATGACGAATTGTCAGTGGTTTTGTTTATAAGCCAGGCAAAGCAAGGATTTGTTCCAGAAAAAAAAGACGAAAAACAGATTTTCAACGCGTATTGTTCCTGTTTGCTTGAACGCGGGCAGTCACACTTGTTTTGAAGGACTTGTTCAGAAAAGTAGATCGGAATGACTAAACATTATTTTCAAGATCACAGTTATATAAACAGTGTATAAAGTTGACGCACGATGGAGACCCCTACTATGGCTTTACCATAAATTACCGACCTGTATTGGTAGTCAGTGAAAGTGGTAATAGTGGTGAACATAGTGGTGGTGGTGGGGGGGGGGGGGTGACTGTAGATTGTTTTGCCTTGATTTATTTCGAACACAGATTGCAGGAAGGATAAATCTTAAAATAAACAAATGCAATAAATCTTGATTTCCATTTACGCTCGTCAAAGTTTATGATCTTGGAAATCACGAGTTCTCTTCGGAAGAAGATAATAAATCATTTGAACAGAGCGGGCTGTCGTGTCACTTGATCTTTGTGAGAGTTATATATGTCGAAGGTAAACCGCTCTTGTACTTGTTGGTAATGAGATCAGCCAGTAGTGTTCAGAAGGTTTGTTTCTTTGATCAGTTCATTTTTCTCTCGAACTTATCTTCATTCATTAATTATCAGAAAACAAAGATACACGCCACTAGCAAAACAAAATCAGTTGCATAAAGGACTTCAAAATCAACGTATATCTGAGGTATCCACAACTTGTTCGACGGATCTTCATGTGTGTGTGTGTGCGTGAAATGTGATAAAAAATATTTACACTTCGTTTATAGTCTAACTTTCTGAGTTACATAATGATCTTGTTTGTTGTTGTACAAAACAGGATCAGATGACTATTGAGAGTAGCTACACTTCATTGTTTTAATGAATTTATCAGTGGAGCGTAGACTCTGATGTCTTACACGAAGAAATGTTTGTCTGAAGTGAAGAGACAACCGCTGTTTACAGAATTTTAAACCACAGCTCTAGGCATTGCATGTGGTAGATACTAAACAACGATGTGACAGTTGTACCCTCTGTGCGATGGTCTGTCTAAAATATAATAGAAATAGCGAAATGAATTAAACCAAATCAAATAACTGGCTTTAAATTGCTTTAACACCAATACGTCATGCTGGATGAAGCCAGACATGTCCCCATTTTGCACAGGGTTAGAACAGCTGTCCACATGAAGAAACTAACTATATATAGACTTATGGAATCATGTTAATACCCGCCAAGTAAACTAAGCAAGATGAAGCTAAGCAAAAACAAAATGTACGTTTATGTGAGCTACGCATGAATGTGGTAAAGTGATCAGTGCAATACACTGCTGACTGAATGGTATTGGGGTTGAACCGTCATATGTCTAAAATAATATTGTAGAATATCTATGCCTCAATTGGCTCCTTTAGACTGCCGTGGACTTGTTCAGCAAAGAAAACAAACGAGACAGTCTTGGTGGAGGCAGACACAGGAAGATCATTGATAAGGAAGATTAGGAAAAGACAGGTAACATATATAGACCGTTTTATTAGGGAAGTGAATTAGAGCACCTGGTGCCAACAGGAAAGGTGGGGGAAATAGAGCACAGGGTACACCCAGGAAAAAATATTGGACGGACGTGCAGGGTGGCTGAGGCCAGAGAGGGTGGATGACTGTGCTTGCGTCAATAAGGGATAGATACATATGGGGGGCCATGATCACCAACGCCAAGCGGCAGGGCACATGATGCTGATGATGATGATAACGCATAAATGTGACGAAAGGGTCAATGCAATACACTGCTGACTGAATGGTACTGGGGTTGAACCGTCATACGTCGGAAAAATATTGTACAGTTTCTATGCCTCAATCGGCTCCTTCCCCAGAGTTTAGACTGCTATGGGCTTGTTGGAAGACTGGGATCTCACAGCTACGTACCATTTCTCGCACTGGACGAAGCTGCAGGAAAGTTTTAGTCTTATTCTCCTAATTTTTGTATTAGGTGTTTATTCGTTTGTGATCTTACGCTTACGCTCGACAAAGGTCAGTTGGCCGAAATTTTGTGCCTGTCTTGTCTGGCTGTAATAAGTCCATGTTCTGATTCTGTTGTTGTGTCATTTTTTTTGGTTCCTGAGTACCATACACTTTACAGCTGCATCACTGAGGGTGTTGTCCAGATTTTCTGATCAATGCTGCAGGTGTTTGTATGTCTGGTCAACCACGTGACTCCTATCTAGTATGGCTGATATATAATTCCATGTATTTCAGCTGCTGTGTTTCTATGGCTGGTCTTCTGCCTGTTGGACATCTGATTGGAGAATTGTTGAGTCTCATTCTTCCCATGAATTGGTTTAAAGTGTTCTTGTGTGTTTCCATTGACGCTGTTGAGCAGTTCTTTGAAGCACTCTGCCATTTTGTTTTAATATTACTTCTTTCCTCTGAGGGAGTCATAGAGAAGAACGGCAGAATGGTTCAGACAATCGCCTGCCACTAACTAAACTCGAGGTTCCAGAGTTCGGTCCCCGTAGAGGCCTTGGCTTTTCTCCTCAGTTTGACCAGAAAATCAAACTGAACGTCTATTACTTCGCAAGGGGACGAAAAACGAGTCGGACCCGTGTGCCTTCTGGATGAGCACGCTAAAGATCCCATGGCACTTGAAAATCGTGAAGAGCAGGGCATTGCCGAGCTGCCTTGGTAAAAATCATTGGAGAGATAGGTTGATCATTCTGGACCTTCTCCATCACATGGCACCTGTGACGTTAGTGCAAATGGAATTTATTCCGAGCACGGAGACGTCATCTTGAGAAACTGAAACTGAAACTGAAACCTCTGAGAGATTTCCCTCTTTGTTATCAATGACTGATGTTGGGTCATATGATTCGTTTCAGTTTCATGGCTTTGACACTCTTGTAGAATTCCTGTAGAGATTGCTTGCACAGTTTGTTTGGTTCATCTCCATATCTTTATGTATGACTGATCTTTGGGTTCTCTTACAATGCTTTTGCAGCGATGTCTTGGATGCCATTAGTTCATTTAATCTTCCGCTAGCTTTGATTTTTAGATACTTTACTTTACTTTACTTTTTCCTTCCGCTTGTACTGGTGGGCGTCGCGGGGAGATACAGTCGTCTGTCAGCAGCAAGGAGGGTGGCCTGGAGAAGGGACATCTCGTGAGCTCTGAGGGTGTCTGCCACGGAGTCGCTCCATCATCGTCTTGGTCTTCCTCTGGCTCTCCAGCCAGAGTATCTGGTGTTGTATGCCCGAAGAGCTGGATGGTTTAGGGGCATACGTGTGAGGTGTCCGAACCACTTGATCCTCATATGTTCGATGTGTTGTAGGATTGGTGTTGCTCTTACCATGTCTCGTATCACCTCATTTCTGATCTTGTCCCGCCTTGTCTTGTTTACTGCTTTCCTCAGGCATTTCATTTCACAGGTGACCAGTTTTCTCTCGAGGACTTTAGTTAGGGACCATGTCTGGCACTGGTATGTCAGCATTGGTAGAAAAATGGCGTTGATGAGTTTCGCCTTAGTGCTGGTGGGAATGCTGGGGTGTTTCAGGAGAGGGGCAAGTTGGTACCTGACTGCGTTGGCTTTCTGGCATCTGGTCTCGATTTCTCTGTCTAGTTTGCCATTTTCAGTGAAGATGCTGCCCAGGTATTTAAATTCACTGGCTTGCTTCAACTGGGTTCCGTTAATGTTGATATCCAGTTTGTTTGGTCTCTTACTGACAGTCATGACCTCGGTCTTGCTGACCCTGATCTTCATGCCGTATGTCTCGCAGCTTTCATTGAGCTGGTCTGTATGCTCCTGTAGCTGTATCTTGTCATTGTTCACCATTGCCTGGTCGTCCGCAAACATGAGTTCATTGAGTGCCTCAGGGTCTGGGTTTGCCTCCTTCGTAATCTGATCCATATAGATCATGCAGATTCTTTACACTCCAGTCTTGGTGGTTGTGTTGTGCTTGTTATATATTCCACACTCTCTCGGACAGTTTGGCCATGGCAGCAACAGTCTTCCCTATCTGCTTGTTGAGCTCTGGGTCAAGGGACATTTTCTTGGAGACTGCCAATCTTAAAAAGATGAATTTATTTACCATTTGGATGCTGCTGCTGGGATCTTCGCTTGTATTTTGACTTTGACTGATAAAAATGCCAAACTCTTGGGAAAAGTGGTAGGGGATGACAAGCCTCTGGAGACCAGGCTATGTGTGAGATATCAAGACATCATCATCAGCAAAGACTACCTCCCAGATCAGGATCTGATGCTCTCTGGTCCTTGCTCTGACACATGAAAGGTCAAAGAGCCTGGCGTCGGACATAATCCCATCATCACATGCTCCATAAGTATATGACCATACGAGGGAGAAGTAAACCCTATAGACCGTTGAGGTGATGATGCAGCCTTGCTTTACTCCACTTTGACTAGAAAATGGCTCTGAGTATGATCCGCCAAACTACACTGTCCGAAGCATGCCATCATGGAAAGAGATACTGAGGTTCAACAGCTTTGGCGGGCAACCAATTTTCTCCACGAGTGCGAAAAGACCTCTTGTACGAACCAGGTCAAAAGCTTTGGTCAAGTCAAAAAGGGCTATGATTACATAAAGGTCCTGTCTAGCCCATGTTTTATCTAGTCTATATTTTATACTGGTATTGTATCATTCTTTGAGGGACTGGCTGACACCACCGGCGTTGTCCCAGACAGAGAACGGTTCACTATCATCGGAGAGTTTAATGAGAGACTACGCCCAAGAAGAACACCATGGGAAGTCTACAATGGCCCTCACAGTGACAGGATCACGGACTGCAGTTTCAACTGGATTCCCTGTGCAAAAAACGTTTTTCCAACTTAAACCCAGCCAGACACAGACATGGCATAGGTGGAATGATCTAAACATGTCATCACAGATTGAGTTTGTTTCGACGTGGGTAGACCATAAGGGGAAATACTGTAAACTTTAGAGCTGTTCCCAACATTAACCTGGACGTAGATCATAGTCCACTGATGCTAGCATCAAAAAGAGCCAAGCATGAAAGAACAGACCAAATCAATCTCAGGAAACTTCAACACGAGGAAATCAAACAGGAAATAAAGAATGAAATCAAGCAGATACTGGAAGATTTAGCTTCCGTAACTTTCTCCACTGAGGAAACCTGGACATTCTTCAAAAATACGCTTACAGAGATATTCACAAAAGCCAGTGGAACAAGGAAGACAAGTAAAGGCACAATTAAGCAGACACCATGATGGAATGAAACACTTCTGGAAGCCATGCAATGAAAGATAAAAATTTATAAAACATATCTAAAAAGGAGGATAAGGACTCCTTCTTCGAAAAACTCTCGGACACCATCAACAGCATCCCAGACCAAGAAGACCTGTACGTCATGGGAGATTTCAATGGCAGAGTCGGA
>JAPXFY010000033.1:29325415-29327915 GCA_030674185.1 Monoplex corrugatus
GAGAAAAGCACCAGAAGACTGGCAAAATGCAATAGTGGTGCCAATATGGAAGAAGAAGGGCAGCAAGAAAGACTGCAGTACCTACAGAGGCATATCACTACTCAGCCATGTAGGGACAATGTACGCAAAGATCCTGGAGCAGCGCACTCGAGCGAAAACAGAACATCTCCTCAGTGACGCCCAATTTGGCTTCAGAAAAGGAAGAGGGTGCACCGATGCGATCTTCGCACTCCGACAACTGTGCGAGAGGGCGATTGAATATGACCGACATCTCCATCTTGTATTCGTCGATCAAGAAAAGGCCTTTGATCGAGTCAACAGAGACAAGTTATGGAAGGTCCTCGAGCAGTACGACGTCAAGGGCCAGCTGTTAGACAACATTTGGGCCATCTACGCCAACAGCAGGAGTGCAGTCCGCACCGCCAGTGGAACATCTGACTGGTTCCCAGTGACATCGGGAGTAATGGCAGGGCTGTAATCTCTCCCCTCTTCTCTTCGTGATCTATATGGATCAGATTACGAGGAGGCAAACCCAGACCCTGAGCACTCAATGAACTCATGTTTGCGGACGACCAGGCAATGGTGAACAATGACAAGATACAGCTACAGGAGCATACAGACCAGCTCAATGAAAGCTGCGAGACATACGGCATGAAGATCAGGGTCAGCAAGACCGAGGTCATGATTGTCAGTAAGAGACCAAACAAACTGGATATCAACATTAACGGAACCCAGTTGAAGCAAGCCAGTGAATTTAAATACCTGGGCAGCACCTTTACTGAAAATGGCAAACTAGACAGAGAAATCGAGACCAGATGCCAGAAAACCAACGCAGTCAGCTACCAACTTGCCCCTCTCCTGAAACACCCCAGCATTCCCACCAGCACTAAGGCGAAACTCATCAACGCCATTTTTCTACCAACGCTGACATACCAGTGCCAGACATGGTCCCTAACTAAAGTCCTCGAGAGAAAACTGGTCACCTATGAAATGAAATGCCTGAGGAAAGCAGTAAACAAGACAAGGCGGGACAAGATCAGAAATGAGGTGATACAAGACATGGTAAGAGCAACACCAATCCTACAACACATCGAACATATGAGGATCAAGTGGTTCGGACACCTCACACGTATGTCCCTAAACCATCCAGCTCATCGGGCATACAACACCAGATACTCTGGCTGGAGAGCCAGAGGAAGACCGAGACGACGATGGAGCGACTCCGTGGCAGACACCCTCAGAGCTCACGAAATGTCCCTTCTCCAGGCCACCCTCCTTGCTGCTGACAGACGACTGTATCTCCCCGCGACGCCCACCGGTACAAGCGGAAGGAAAAAGTAAAGTAAAGTAAAGTATCTAAAAATCAAAGCTAGCGGAGGATTAAATGAACTAATGGCATCCAAGACATCGCTGCAAAAGCATTGTAAGAGAACCCAAAGATCAGTCATACATAAAGATATGGAGATGAACCAAACAAACTGTGCAAGCAATCTCTACAGGAATTCTACAAGAGTGTCAAAGCCATGAAACTGAAACGAATCATATGACCCAACATCAGTCATTGATAACAAAGAGGGAAATCTCTCAGAGGTTTCAGTTTCAGTTTCAGTTTCTCAAGATGACGTCTCCGCGCTCGGAATAAATTCCATTTGCACTAACGTCACAGGTGCCATGTGATGGAGAAGGTCCAGAATGATCAACCTATCTCTCCAATGATTTTTACCAAGGCAGCTCGGCAATGCCCTGCTCTTCACGATTTTCAAGTGCCATGGGATCTTTAGCGTGCTCATCCAGAAGGCACACGGGTCCGACTCGTTTTTCGTCCCCTTGCGAAAGTAATAGACGTTCAGTTTGATTTTCTGGTCAAACTGAGGAGAAAAGCCAAGGCCTCTATGGGGACCGAACTCTGGAACTCGAGTTTAGTTAGTGGCAGGCGAATGTCTAAACCATTCTGCCGTTCTTCTCTATGACTCCCTCAGAGGAAAGAAGTAATATTAAAACAAAATGGCAGAGTGCTTCAAAGAACTGCTCAACAGCGTCAATGGAAACACACAAGAACACTTTAAACCAATTCATGGGAAGAATGAGACTCAACAATTCTCCAATCAGATGTCCAACAGGCAGAAGACCAGCCATAGAAACACAGCAGCTGAAATACATGGAATTATATATCAGCCATGCTAGATAGGAGTCACGTGGTTGACCAGACATACAAACACCTGCAGCATTGATCAGAAAATCTGGACAACACCCTCAGTGATGCAGCTGTAAAGTGTATGGTACTCAGGAACCAGAAAAAAATGACACAACAACAGAATCAGAACATGGACTTATTACAGCCAGACAAGACAGGCACAAATTTTCGGCCAACTGACCTTTGTCGAGCGTAAACGTAAGATCACAAACGAATAAACACCAAATACAAAAATTAGGAGAATAAGACTAAAACTTTCCTGCAGCTTCGTTCAGTGGGAGAAATGGTACTTAGCTGTGAGATCCC
>JAPXFY010000033.1:29332915-29337915 GCA_030674185.1 Monoplex corrugatus
TGTGTGTGTCTGTGTGTGTCTATGTATTATTTTATTATTATTTATTTATTTATTTATTTGCTTCTTGTAATTTTTCTTCCTTCCACAAAAAATTACCAGGTGAAATTCAGACTGAGGACAATCACGTCACTGCTATACAGCTGCCATTCATTTTGTTTTATATGCGTGTTATTTCTGTTTATCTGTCTCCATCATCTTTTCATGATGTGTGTGTGTGTGTGTGTGTGTGTGTGTTTGTTGTGTTTGTGTGTCTGTCTGTCTGTCTGTGTCTTGTCTGTGTCTGTGTCTGTATTATTATTTATCCATTTATTTATTTATTTGCTTCTTGTAGATATTTCCTTCTTCCACAAGGGATTCACCATGTGAAGTTAGACTGGGGACAGCACGCCACTGCAGTACAGCGCTATTCATATTGTTTTATAGGCATGTTATTTGTTTATCTCTCTCCGTTGTCCTTTCATGGTGATGGTGTCCATTGTCTCTTTTCTTGATCGCATTGGGCGAGTTGTTCGTGATTGGAGATGGTATTTTGCCAGGAGGTTCAGATGATTCAGAAATACCTTGTGTGGAATGAGTAGGATCCATCATGATATTGTCCCTGTGCTGTTTCTGAATGGTGTGATCGTTGGGTCAGTGTTTTTCCAGAGGATCACAATTGTCCATCTGGCCATGCATGTATCTATACTTTGCCTTCTGATTTTTTTAAACTCTTTTCCCTCCATGGTCGAAATCAAGCGACTTCCCGTACGACCGCCATGGTCGCATTTGTGCGACTTGGAGGGGTCATGCTAAACAATAACCTTTCAGGCGGGTACAAAGCTTCTGTCAACTCCACTGGTGAATGCAGGTGACTGTGCTATTTTTAAACTTTACCCAGCGACCTAGTTTTTGAGCAGAAAGGCCGAAGTGTGGCTTTGTTAACTGTCGGAATTTACGTCACGTTTTCTCTGAAGCGTTTTCTTCAAAATGGCTGCAAATCAACACGCAATGTCTTCCACTCTGAGTAGAATAAGCAGACAGCGGACTGTGTGTATAGATTTTCCATTGCTTTTCCTCATTTATTATAATGATATCTGGTGCACAATTCACGAAAAAAAAGGTCAGTAGTACAACTAATACACCATATGATAAAAAAATGTTTGTTTTTCTTTATAATAAAATTATCTGTGGAATAATCAATCAAGCACATAAACATAAGCAAGCATTCATATATGAATACAACATCTGCCCTTTACACAGCAAAAACATGTAAGTGAAAATCTTTAATAGTCTTTGAGATACAAGCTCTTAAAAATGCATACTGCGCTGTAAAATTGGCTGCCCAAAATATACTTGGCACTGAGGGAGTGCTGTTTCTGGGGAAACTTAGTGGTGAAAGCGTTCAAAGTAGCATTTAGGAAAATTTAGCTGCAAATTAATCTTTATATATTGATATGATTAAAATAACTAATTGTAGTAGCTGGCCACAAGCAGGAATGTTATTTGGTCAGTTTGATGATTTTGAGTGGAGAGGATTGTTGTTTTTGTTGTTGTTTTTGTCTGTGTTTAGCCTCCATAACGTCTGCGACGCTTCAGTGTCACCACACCCACGCCGCTCTTTTCTACTTGCCAACACACCTCCAAACCCACCCCAACCTGAGGGAAAGACAAGCGACATTTGTAGGACATTTTATGAGGAAAGGGGAATTGGAGCACCTGGTCACAACAAGAAAGCTGGAGGGAAAGAGAACACCAGGTAGACCCAGGTAGAAAATATTGGACGGACTTACAGGGTGGCTGAGGACAGAAAGGGTGGGAGATGTACTTGCAGCGACAAGGGATAGATTCGATGGAGGCCATGATCGCCAACGCCATGCGGCAGGGCACATGATGATGATGAAAGGGCCACAGAATGTGGAACTGTGTTTTTTTCCATAATGCTTTAATGATGGTAGTGATAATGCTATGGAGTTCCATTTCGGATTGATGCTGAGTGACCAAGCTGAACTGTCCGCTTATTTTCACAGTATATCCTGGCGTTAACTAGGCCTGGGAGATACAAACACCTGTAGTGTTGGTCAGGGAATTTGAGTGAGGCATCCTACACCGGCTAAGAGATGAGTGCTCTTAAGAGCAAAGCTGTATCTGCTCAAGCCGTTCTACGCGATTAAATCACTGCACCTGTAGAACTACGGGAAGTGGGAGAGTGGGGAGAGGATCGCAAACCCCCATCATATTTTAAACATAACACGTTCTGGTCGGGCATACAGAGGTATTCACCAGTCTACATGGTAGAAAGAGAATCGTCCCCAATGCTTCAAAGATGCCATTATCGTTCACTTTTATAAAAGAAAAGGCGGTAAGTCCGTACGTCATGAAGATCATGGGGTATCTCTCCTGTGCATTGCGGTGAAGGTCCGTTGCCAGAATCAGTCTGAACAATGTTACCATCAGTGGGGGTGATAGTCAAGTGGTGAACACAGACTAACAATCGAAAGGTCTGGGTTTTATACTGTCTTGGTGCCTTCAGCCTGGTGGGTAAAGACTGAAGATTTTTTTAATTTTCCATGTCAGTGTGTGTGCAAACTTCTTACTGCTCAAACCTCCTATGTCTGTATGTCATCACAGAACATCAAAGATACACGTTAAGGATCCTGTTAGGCATACCATTGTCCAGTGGTTTATGGAAACATGAAAACACTTATCGTGCTTGCTCACCAAAGATGGAGGATGCAAAATGCTCCACAACGTATGGACTCCAGTGTGGGCATTATTACGTGCGTACATCAACCACTGGACGGACTTGCAGGATGGCTGAGGACAGAGATGGTGGAAGATGTCCTTGCAGCAACAAGGGATAGATTTTTATGGAGGGCCATAATCGCCAACGCCATGCGGCAGGGCACATGGTGATGCTGATGATGACATGCAACCAAGAAAAAGCAAACATCTAAAAAAGAGAAAATAACATGAATATAAAAAGTCATTTTTATATAGTCAAGCCCTTCATTTTTGATTATCAGTGTGGTTTCATGGTGGAAGAGTCACGAGTGGCCTAGTGTTTGCAAGACACCAGCTGTAAGAGAAGTTTTGTGAATAAAACCAGGAGCTCAACACAGTGGTTGTACATATAGATTTGACCAAAGCATTTGTCACTCTTGATTGAAAAGACCTGTGGAAAGTACTACACAAGACTGACTGCCTTTAAAAGCTTGTCGCGCTAATTGCTTCCTTTCACAGTAGCATGCTAGCCAGATTGCAAGAGAATAGGGAGGCATCTGAAGATGGAGTGAAATGGTGATGTGATCTAGCGCCTACACTATTCTACGTCCTCGTTGGAGTTATGCTGATTGATAAATTCAGAGACTTCTTGAGGGGATGTACATTAAGTTCCGCTCAGATGGAAAGTCTTAGAGTGTGGGCGCTGTGTCAGTAGAGGTCTGAAATCTTTGGAATCAACATGAACTGCAAGCACCAGACTTTATATTTGCCAAGGTGGCCACATTGGTCTGTTCCTTGCAATTTTCGTTCATGTTGTTGTTGTTGTTTGCCATTTGTATGGCTCTCTTACCCTTGTTTACGTCTTTCAGGGAGTCATTATACCACCTTCCATGGCTCTTGACTAGTTCTTATGCCACTGTTGGAACGGTTTGGTTGGCTACTGAAAAAGAAAACAGCTGTTTTTGCTTCTTTTCCGTTCCGCAGTGCGAGGCTTTATGATTTCTTTGGTTTAAATTCATCCTGGAAGAGGTGGATTATAAATCTAACCACTTCAGTGTTTTGTGTTTCATCTTTCTTTGTGGAAAAGATTGCGATGTCATCCATGAAGGCTTTTGGGGGGGGGGGGGGGGGGCATTTGGTATCCATTTCCAAGGTCTGTTGACAAGATGTCATCCATTGCCAACAAGAGCAGTCCACTGCTTTGCCAACTTCCAAACTGGTCCAGTCTGTCATGTATTCCTTTTAAGGAGAACCACATTGAGAAACCGTAAATGTACTTCTTAAGCTATTCTCGGACGTTTTTTGGAGCATGATACGTCTCCAGAGTCGGCTGAATCATTTTGTGTGAGACTGATCCATGCGCATTTGCCAAACCAAGACACACCACATCGAGGTTCCTTTTCTTTGGAAAAAAATAAATAAATAAAAAATAAAAAACAAAGGTAAATAGAATCAGAACGCGTATTTGATACAACGAGACAAGACAGACGCACAGAAAAGACAGGCGCACAGACAAGACAGGCGCACAGACAAGACAGGCGCACAGACAAGACAGACGCACAGAAAAGACAGGCGCACAGACAAGACAGGCGCACAGACAAGACAGGACCAAATTTTCGGCCAACTGGCCTTTGCCAAGCGTAAACGTAAGATTACAAACGAACAAACACCGAATATAAAAATCATGAGAAAAAGACTTAAACTTCTCTACTGCTTCTTTGGGTTGCTTTTCAAATTATCATGTTAATCTTATACATTGCCAGATACTCTCGGTATGCCTCCTTTCTGGACTGGCACATCCAAGTATCGAGTGTTATAATAATTGGTCAGCCTTGCTGGCGTGACAAAGAGTAAGATGTTCCCTACAACCTTCAGAAGTGATATTGGTCTGAACCAGCTGACAACACTCGAATTCTCATATTTTGAAATACATACTCCATCAGTCATCACCATTGGTTGCTGGTCTTCAAGTTCCTCCATGCCGATCTTAGTAGTTTGTGGAGCCATGCAAGGACATTGGGTCATTTTCATACAGCAGGTAGGGTATTCTGGTAAGCCCAGGAGATGGTTTGGCTCTGGTTTTGTCAATGACTTTTTTATTTTATCTAGCATGAATGGCATGACACCAAACTTCTCTCCTGACGCTGCAGCCTGCACCAGACCATGGATTTCAAGCGGTGCCTGGCTCTGGGGTCGGAGTATATTTAACTGGCATGTTGCTCCAGGGCTTCTATGTCAACTGCAAGTGTCCCAGAGTTTGGCTGCTCGAATTTTTACTGATCTGAGATCAACAAGAAACA
>JAPXFY010000033.1:29342915-29373042 GCA_030674185.1 Monoplex corrugatus
ATAATCAATTATTAATTAAATGAATGAACAAACAAATAAATAAAATACAGATCTATTGGTGTCTATCATAAGCGAATGTCATAACAACAGCGGTGAGAAAACCAGAAGGTTAGAAAAATGGGCTTCTAGCTGTTGTGTGACATTTGCCATGATGCAATTCACGATAAGTAACCTTGGTCGTGCGCATGTAAAAAATTTAATTCACAAGTGCAAATGCAGGGTCAATGATCCATAAAGTAATATTTTCGAGAAATACCTAATACAATGTGTATGACACTGGGGAAAAATAGCACGAATGAAAATGTCTTATAATTCATTCCATGCTGCACGGTTTTCGTACAAAGCATCTTCTGAAACTACTATTGCTGAAAATAACTGTTGTTTTTAAACAAGTTTCTGATTTTTAATTAAATGTAAGTTTTTCACTCTGGAACTTTTACATACATGTGATTAATTATCATTGCCATAATATACACTTGATGTTGACGAGTGCATATACATAAATATATATATATGTATATATTTATATATATATATATATATATAATACATATATATACGCATATATCCATATCTATAACACACACACACACACACACACACACACACACACACCACACACACACACACACACACACTCACATATATATATATCTATATATATATATATGTGTATGTATATATATATATATATATATATGTTATATCTATATATATATATATATGTGTGTGTGTGTGTGTGTGTGTGTGAGTGTGTGTGTGTGTGTGTATGTACATTAATCAATATAGAATTTATGTATATATAAACATATAGATATCTATGAAGCTCTTTTTTGTTCAAAAGTATAAAAGAAGTTAACAAAATCTTTTTCTTCTCTTGTTTGCCTTCTGCATGGTCAAGCCACATCTGGCGATGAATGTGTCTTTTTTGTTGTTGCTTCGTTGTCTTTGTTTGGCTTGGTTTGGTTTGGTTTGGTTTGGTTTGGTTTGGTTTGGTTTGGTTTGGTTTGGTTTGGTTTGATTTGATTTGAGTTGATTTGGTTTGATTTGGTTTGGTTTGGTTTGGTTTGGTTTGGTTCGTTTGGTTTGGTTTGGTTCGTTTGTTTTGTTTTGGCTAGGTTTGTTTTGTTTGATTTGGTTTGGTTTGGTTTGGTTTGGTTTGGTTTGGTTTGGGTTTGGTTCGCTTGTTTTGGCTAGGTTTGTTTTGTTTGATTTGGTTTGGTTTGGTTTAAGTTTGGTGTCGTTGTTGTTGTTGTTGTTATTGTTGTTACTGTTATTGTTTTATTTTATTTTGTTTATTTTGTTTGTTTCGTTTTGTGTTTCACTTTCTATCAGCCGCCATGGAGCTTGGGGGTCAGAGGGACTGTCGTCAGCCATGTCACCTTGTCGCTCCACTTAGATAGATGTGACACCGCTGCGATTGGTCTTCAGCTGTTTTGTCCTCTTGATCACAGGGGCAGGTTGGTGATAGCGTCAGTCTGAACTGGCGGTTGATATGGACGTTGAGCCAGCTATGGCCAGTGCGGAGCCTCGTCGGGATCACTTGTTGCCCTGTGGACAGAAGGAGGCAGTCGTCAGCCTCAGTCCCTGGCTTGAAAAAAAATGATCGGGTGACTCTCCACATGTCGATGTAGCTGACGTTTATTGGTGTTGGTTTGGTATCCTGGGCTCAAGTTCAGCATCTCACCTGTCTCACCTGTTTCTCCTGTCTCACCTGTTGGCGTCACCGGGTTCAGTGTTGGCCGCTGCATTCTTTGACACCACCACCTCCCTCCAAGCCGTTCTGTCTTGACTTTTGTGGATCACTTTTTTATATATACAGGCCACTGATGTTGGTTATGTTTCTGATGTATGAGACTGAAGATCTGCCTTTCTTCCTTTTTACCTCTGTTTTTCCTTGAAAGATGGTTGCCATGAGGTTCGTGTTCTTGCTACGTGACACATGGCCAACGTATTTTAGTCGTCTCTTGTTGATGTCTGCCGGTAGTTTTCTGGTGGTATCAAGTTCTTCCAGGACACTTTAATAGTTTCTTCTATTTGTCCATGTAACTCTTGGTAGTCTCCGATAAAACCACACATCTCTGCTAGAATCCGAAACGAGTGCGACCGCCTCCGTTCAAGCAAACATGAACCAGAAAAACACTACCTCAATTCTTCCGCAATCAGCTTTTCTGAGAGTCCAAGCTTCGCATCCATAAATCGTTACTGACCAGATCAAATATTTTAAAAATCTAACTTTCAGACCATTTGATATGCCTCTGTCACTAAGTGCGATTTTTGGCAAAAAATACTTCAGGTAGGTCGCCATTGCTTTCCTGAAGCGCAGTGCACATACAGCTGAGCATCAGTTTAAAACAAATCGTTATTGTCGTGTAGCATAAGTTAGTCAGTGGGACTCCTTAACTTACAGACCTTGAACAAGCGGTATAGATGCTCAGCCCTAGAGCAATGTGTGTGTGTGTGTGGTGGGGGGGGGGGGTGTTGTGTGTGGGGGTGTTGTTGTATGTGTGTAGTGTATGTGTGCTACCCCTTATCTTCTGCATTACTCTTTATGTCATTGCCTCCACGATGCTCATTTTAGTTCTATAAGATACTTCTTTTTGGGTTTGTTTCTTCGTGTGCGTGTGTGTGTGTGTGTGTGTGTGTGTGTGTGTGTGTGTGTGTGTGTGTGTGTGTGTGTGTGTGTTGTATGTATGTATGTGTGTGTGTGTGTGTGTGTGTGTGTGTGTGTGTGTGTGTGTGTGTGTGTGTGTGTGTGTTGTTGTTGTGTTTGTTTTTGTTTCGTTTTGATTTTTGACAAGCCCCTTCTTTTGCACCGACGCTGTGCCACTATTCCCACACTACACTCAGCCACTATGGTGCTTACGCCTATAAGATTGTACAGCAAGATCAGAAATCTGAACACAGACTCTGGTCTTTATGAATTTGATGTGTCTATCCATATTTATAAAGGCAAAAACAGTACTAAAACATTCGATTTATGTAAATCTTTGGCGATTTTGCTATGTTCTTTTCATTTTTGCTACTTACTATCAATCACAATCAATCAATATCTCTCTTTAAGTATTTGTGAAAGAAGCAGCTCATCTCCTATTACCTTGGTTCATCCTCTCTCTTTCTCTGTGTGTGTGTGTGTGTGTGTGTGTGTGTGTGTGTGTGTGTGTGTGTGTGTGTGTGTGTGTGTGTGTGTATACATACATATATATATATATATATATATATATATATATATATATATATACACACACAACTAAACAGCAAGAAGACTGAAGTCATGGTGATCAGTAAAAAACATGAAATCCCGTCATGCAAAATAACAGCAAACGGCACAACCTTGAGACAGGTTGATAAGTTTATATACCTGGGAACGATCATTTCACCAGACGGCAGATGCACATCAGAAATAGCCAGCAGAATCGGCAAGCCAAAACAGCATTCAAAAGATAAAAAGCATTCATACCAGCAAATGCCTATCAATTAACATCAGGAAGACAGTTCTTGAATGTTATATAGAACGATATATTATCGGTTATGAATAAAGAACCGAAATTGAGGACCGGTTTGTGGTTTCTAAGAAGAATGCTGAGAGTTCCATGGACAGCAAAGAAAACAAACGAGACAGTCTTGATGGAGGCAGACACAAGAAGATCATTAATAAAGAACATTGAGAAAAGACAGGCAACATTTATGGTCATTTTATGAAGAAAAGGGATTTGGAGCACCTGGTCGCAACAGGAAGGCTGGAGGGAAAGACAGCACCAGGTAGAACCAGGGAGGAGATATTGGACGGAGTTGCAGAGTGGCTGAAGACAAAGAGGATGGAAGAGGTGCTTGAGGCAACAAGGGATGGAAACAGATGGAAGGCCATGATCGCCAACGCGTGTGGCAAGGCACTTGATGATGATGAATGATGATGATGATGTATGATAATGATATATATATATATATATTTATATATATATATATAGTAATATATTATATATATATATATATATATATCTTCGTTTCCCTCTTCTTTCTCTTCTTCTTTTTTCATTTCTTATTTATTTCCATAAAGAGTCACTGGGGCTCAGCACCAAAGAACTATTCATTAGATTCTTCCAGCTCTGTCAGTTGTATGGCAAAGCCTGGGTCTCTTCAGATGGTTTCACTGTATCCGTTCCACGATGTTGTCAGTCCATCGTTTTCTCTGTATTCTTTGTCTCCCTCCCTCAACAATTGCCCGAGGACTGATTTAGCAGGGCCATCGGATCTTGTTACATGGCCATACCAATGTAGTTTTTACTTAAGAGAGGTCAGTAGATCTTCAAATGTTCCAGTGTACTGCTGGGTAGTATGGTGCAATTGTTCACCTGTGATATGATCAGCGTATCTGATGTTGTGTATTATCTTGCGATATCACCTCATTTCTTTGGCTTTTCATAAATCTGCTTTGAGGGTCCATGCCATACAGGAAGATGGAACATGCCAGTGAATGTAAGAACTGATCTTTTTTGTTTCTTATCCTTCCATACAGGTTTCAGCCTGGAAAGTGCTGATGTTGTCTTTGCTACCTTCAAGAGGATTTCTGGTTTTGATCCCTCATTGTTAATGATGGTTCCCAGGTAAGTGAATTGTTGAACAGTTGTTAGCTTCGGTTTATGCATATTTATGTGAGTCGTGATGGTGGCGGTTTGCCTGGCCATCAACTTGATCTTCTTAACACTGATTTCTATGATATATATTGTAGATGTTTTATCAAGTCTTTCGATACACATATCGAGTTTTGTCTTTCAATACACTTGACGAGTTCGTGCTCATTGCCTGTCCACCCACTAATGTAATACGCAAAGCTAAGGTTCGTGCTCGTTCTTCCTCCAGTGCTGACTGTGTTTATATGATCTTCAAGTTCGTTGTCATGATGCGTTCCAGGAATATATTGAAAAGCGTGGGAGACAGAAGGCAACCCTGAAGAACTCTAACCAAAGTTCGGAACCACCGTCCAATAACACCCTGTGCAAGTACTGCGCTGGTTACTCCGGAATATGGTCGCTGTATGGTGTTGATTGTTTTTTGCTCAATGTTAGATTTCTTCATTGTGGCCCACAGTGCCTCGTGCCAGAATGTCAAACGCCTTCTGGAAGTCTATGATCACGTGTAGAACTCCCACTGGTGTTAGAGATGTTTTAAAGATTTTTTACATGGTGCTCTGGCCTTGCAGAATCCGGTCCGTTCTTCAGCAAGAACAGGTCAGATTCAGTAAGAGCAGAAGAGCCAGGAGTTTGTTCATCCACGCATAAGCAAATCCATATTGATACAAGCGTTATGTTACATTTGTAACCCACCTTCTTTTATGCCTATCATCCAATTCATTGAGCATAACATACGCCTTTTTTTAATACTTTCTTGAAATCCATCTGTGTTAACTTCAACCCGTAACAGATACAAGTAACGACTAAATTCATGGATATTGGACATCCGTTCATTTCTACATATACCGAATCGTTAGGTATATAAATATGTCTATACCCAGACATTTCTTTAACTCTTTCACCGCCAAGTTTCCCCAAAACGGCACTCCTCAGTGCCAAGTATATTTTGGGCATCCAATTTTGCAGCGCAGTATGCATTTTTAAAAGTTTTTATCTCAAAGACTATTAAAGATTTTCACTTACTTTTTTTTTGCTTGCTTATGTTTAAGTGCTTGATTGATTATTCCACAGATAATCTTATCATAAAGAAAAACAATATTTTTTCATACTTTTTATTAGTTGTACTACTGACCTTATTTCGTGAGTTGTGCACCAGATATCATTATAATAAATGAGGAAAAGCGATGGAAAATCTACACATAAAATCAGCTGTCTGCTTATTCTAATCGGAGTGGTAGACAATGAGTGTCGATTTGCAGCCATTTTGGAGAAAACGTGAAGTAAATTCCGAGTTAACAAAGCCACACTTTGGCCTTACTACTGAAAAACTAGGTGGCTGGGTAAAGTTTAAAAATAGCACAGTCGCCTGCATTCACCAGTGGAGCTGACAGAAGCTTTGTACCCGCGTGAAAAGTTATCGTTTTGCATGACCCTTCCAAGTCGCACAAATGCGACCATGGCGGTTATACGGGAAGTCGCTTGATTGCGACCATGGCGGGAAAAGAGTTAAACCCCATAAATGTATCTTTTCACTATGTTCAACTGCTTTATCCAAACCCCAAATATCAGAACCTTACAGCACAATGGGCTGTACTTGTGCTTCAGACAACTCAGAAAAGGTAATGTAAAAGAAATACTATGAATGTAATAGAATTAAAGTTAAATGTATACAGTCTCTGCATTATCATTATTAATGCTTTTTTTTTTACCCGACTTGCTAAGTTCCTGCATACCATAACAAAACTACGTTTAATCCAAAACAAATGCGACTGCTTGAGTTCAAGCAAACAGGAACCAGAAAAAGACGAAAATAGAATCAGAACGCGTATTTAATACAACAAGACAAGACAGGCGCAAATTTTCGGCCATCTGGCCTTTGTCAGGCGTTTATGTAAGATCGCAAACGAACTAAGTTTAACTCACATATAAATCCCAAGGTACTTGTAAACATTTACCACTGATAACTTATTTCTGTTATATACTCATCGTTCTCGAGCACTCGAATGTCCATCCTTTCTGAACACAGCAATGTTGCTTTTGTTCATATTAACCTTGAGACTCAAAGAAAAGAATGCATGTCTTAGATTATTTAACTAAGTCTGCAGTCCAACAACAGTTTCAGACAAAATGACGTCATCGTCTGCCAAAAAATAATAAATAGTCCAACGATGTCAAAAAAAAAAAAAAAAACCGTTACACTATGCCTTCCACTATGAATTCTCCTAAGTAGCAATTCATAAATAAATAATGAAAAGAAAACAGGAAAACAGATATCTTTAGATCGTTTAACTATGTCTGCAGTTCAACAACATTTTCAGACAAAATGACAACATCCTCTGATAACAAAAAAATATATAGTTCAACGATATCTTAGAAAAACATGACACTGTGCCTTCCATTATGAATTATTTTAAGTAGCAATCCATATGTAGGTAATGAAAAGAAAACAGGAATCAAGACATCTTTAGGTAATTTAACTGAGTCTGCAGTCCAACGACAGTTTCAGACAAAATGACAACATCGTCTGCCAACAAAAGAATAAATAGTTCGACGATATCTAAAAAAAAAAAAAAAACCCGTTACATTATGCCTTCCATTATGAATTATTTTAAGTGACAATCCATAAGAAACCAAAGAAAAGAAAACACAAATACAGACATCTTTAGATAATTTAACTAAGACTGCAGTCCAACAGCAATTTCAGACAAAATTACATCACCCACCACCACCACCAACAACAAAATAACAAATAAATAGTTCAACGATATCTTAGAAAAATGTCACACTATGCCCTCCACTAGGAATTATTTTAAGTGCCAATTCGTAAATAAATAATGAAGAGAAGACAGGGCTGCAGAGATTTCCCTCCCTGACAGCACATGAGCACTGCATACCTGGTGTAATTTTAGTTCCACACCTCACTCTTGCTATTATTATGTCATATATACTACAAAACAGATTTCTCTTTGTACCATTTTACATAAAACAGGTCAAAAGAAATTTCTGTTAATCGAGGCACAGGGTTTTATTAAAATCTGTTAAAGCAACATACAATTTTTGATTAGGGTTGAACTGTGAAAACATGGTCATTAGTAAAGTGTTCTTCTTTTAAACAGCTTCTTGCTAGTGACCTGTCGCCATGATGTACTGGTTACCGCAACAAACTACCGACAGGAAGGTTGTGGATTCAAATCTCCATCAGTCCGTTCAAAAATCATCATGGTATTTTTAAACAGTTCAGCAATAAAGAAAGAAAGAAACAAGAAAGAAAGAAAAAAAACAAATAAAAAACAAATGGCGTGTTAACAAGAAAAATCACGTGGGTGCGGATGGAACCCAGGGCCACTCTCCGGAAAATCACCTCCCATGCTCTTGATGCCACTCAATAGCCATTTGATCAAGCAAAGGGGGGCGGGGGGGGGGGGGCTGTTCATGCGTTGCATGACTCATTCGGACCCAATCATCATCAGTGACCTTGTTTACACACTGAACAGCAAGGTGGGGGAGATGACAAACCCGGGGACATAGCCACACGACGCACACTGACCAGGTCAAGCCCAGCCACCCTAAAGTCGGTGGTAGTTGACGCATTTTTATACAGTTCAGTGCACTGCAATAACAACAAAACAACAAAAAGGAAAGAAAGAAAGAAAGAACACAAATGGTGTGGAGTGTAGGGCAGTGCAACTGAGAATGCGTCCTACCTGAACGATTGTTCGTTACACAGCTGTGACTATGACTACACAGCGTGCTACATTCGAAATGTGGTCAATTTCTCGAGAATGCTCTGATGATGAGAATGGGGATGACAGGGATGATGGTATGGAATCCTATTTTGAATTCAGACAAGTGAGAGGGTTATAATGTATACGTGCTTTCATAATATAACCTGGCATCAACTATGTCCAAAAGATTCAGACATCTGAGGTGTTGGTTACAAAAAAAATAAACAAGAACCTAAATAAAGCATCTGTATACTTGGCAAGACTCAGCTGTGTAGCACCATTCTTCAAAACTGCATGACGCGCAAGAGTTCATCATCATCCCATAACAACTTTTTAGACTAATGGGGGTTCGAATCCACGACTGTTCAGTCAATAGTCTGTTTCACTAACGACTTCATCAGGGTGGCTGGTTCAGAGCAGTGGTTTATCATTCATTCAGCGAACTCCCATGTCACATGCCTGGGGTGTTGGCGTAATTATTGATTGATTATTTCCAGCTGCAAGCAAAGCAGTAGATTGTAACCAGTTACCATGGTGAAGTGAAGTAAGTACTTATTGATTTTTCTTCTGAACTGTAAAGATAAGCTTAGCTCACTCTCTATTGACGCTCACTCTCTGTAGAACGCTCACTCTCTGTGGAACGCTATTCAAAGTCGAATAGTGACTCGTACATACAAAATACAAAGAGGCCCAGTCGGGGTTTGTGTCACAATAACTATCCACATATAGACGCTGTCAATATCAAAATTTTTTAAGGGTTTACGTGCGTACCAGTCCAGGTGTGTGCTTAAAAAGAGAAGTACTCTCATGCATCAGCTTGTCTGAACACAAGTGTGCACAACAAGCTCGTTTACTGGGATGCAGGGGATGCGGGGTGGTTCTTTTGACAGAGCTGTGTTTCTCAAAGATCTGATTCTTGAGTTCGGTCCCAGTCTGTTACATTAAAATTTGGCTTCTTCCCTGCCCATTTAAAAAAAATCAGATTTTTTAGGATCATCGCACTCGGGGGAGGGGGGTTGCTTTTGTGCTCACCTTTTTTCTTTTTTTTTCTTTTTTCTTTTTCGTTTTTTTTTGGGTCCCATTTTCTGTGCCACTTTAATGGCCACAGTAGTTGGCACAATTTGTTTACAATGCGATGATGACGATGTCGATGAGGATGACAATCATGGTGCTATGGAGTTCCATCTAGGATTGAGACTGCGTGACAGGGATTACTACATAATATATCCTTGCGTCAACCAGGCCCGAGAGATACAGACACCTGCAGTGCTGGTCAGAAGATTTGCGCAACACCCTCAATGACGCATCCGTGAAGTGGATGACACTCGACTATGTGGTTCCAGTCTTCCCAATGAGCCCATAACATGCCCAACTCTGGCTGGGAGCCGGTTACAGCCGAAAAATCCCACAATGATTTTTGAAGGGACTGGTGGGGATTCGAACCCCACAACATTCCAGTCGGTTCCACCGGTGGGGATTCGGATTCCACAACATTTCAGTCGTTCCCCTGCCCATCTTAACGTTTCCATCATTCTGGTGGTATTAGTTGAATGTTTCATAGGTCCCCCCCCCTTTCCCCCCTCCCTTGCCAGGGCATAGAGTATTGCGCAGGCTCAGGGAGTCTGCCAGATAACTGCCAGAAGATCTGAGTGGAACTCACAAGGAACGATTTTGAGTGCAATGAATCTATCTTGCCCAAACAGACTGAAATCTCCAAGCAGAAGGTAAAAGAGGCCAGAGCCAGTATAGGTGGGTAAGCTGTAACGTCCCTACTCTGGAAGGAAGGGTTGTTCGACACAGATTCCTAAGCACCCCAAGCTTTTTATTAGGCGTTTTTAAATCATGGGGCTTTTCACAGCCAACATTTTTTATTGAAGACGATGGCACTTATTATTTTAGATTTTTCAGGTTCCTTTTTAAATGAAGTTTCCTCCTTTGTTTTATGCCTGGATGTATAGTGATAACATATGTGCATGGTGCATGATATTTCAGATTTGCTGGTTTTCGTCACACCAAATAGATATTCAAACATCACTTCAATGACCCTTCTTTATTAGTGAGAGTGGAGAGAACCTGGCTACACAATTCCTAAGCGTCAATCTTCACGCCACTATGTCCAGTATCTCTCCACAGGTTATTGGTGAAAATGACAATGCTACCATCCAAACTACTTTTTCAAATGTTCAGTCCTTCACCCAGAACACATCACTCCACAATGAATGTATTGAACTGAAACTCAGTGGGAATTTATCTGCAGGCAATCCAGATATTACTCATAATGCGGAAGTGGAAGAAATTACACGTAGAGTTAAAGACAATTTGTTGGGATTCCTGTTTCTGATTGGTGGACCAGGTAACGTCATCAACATGGCGGTGTTCTACAAACAGGGCCTTAAGGATCGTGTCAACCTGTGTCTCTTTGCCTTGTCTCTGGCTGATGAAATCTATTTGATTGCGTCAATGCTTAACCACGGAGAGCAGCTGCATTTACAGTTCACCACCAAGGAGAGATATGGACCTTTGCTGACTATACTGACGAACAACAACGCCCCAGGTTTATCAGGCAGTGCTTGTGTTTCTCTTGTTCTTTCTGCCATCATTGCCAGTGAGAGGTGTCTTTGTGTGTTTAATCCACTGAGCTTTCAGACTCTGCTACAAACCAGGACAATGGCTGCCATCATTATTGCTGTGTATGTGACAGTGGTAGGTCTGTTTTTTGTCGTGGCATTCCAGTATCGTATCGGATGTTTTTATAATCCAATCACTGGTTCAGTTTTTAAGGGGCATGTTGCTGGGAACTTTTACAAAGATCACAAAGATTTCATCGACCCTTTGGACAGCTTTGTGTTTGGTGTTGGTCTGCCTGGGTTGGTGATAATAGTGGTGATGACGACAACGATGGCAACGACGGTGAAACTTCGTGACATAATGAAATGGCGCGCTGACACATCGTCACAACTGAGTCCCCGGGAAATAGCACTGACTAAGATGTTGATCGGTAATTCTGTTTTCTTCATCACCTGCGCCTTTCCTGTTGCTCTGATTCGTTTTAGTTGGCTGTTTTTGCCAGACATGAGGCCTGGAGGACGAAATCAAAACTTGTTTATGTCTTCCATTTGGATCAACGAAATGTTCAGTTTCACCAACTCCACTTTCAACATTTTCATATACTATGCCATGGGGTCTCGTTTCAGGGAAACGTTCCATGCATTGTTCAGTAGAAAGAAACAACAACAATATAACATGTAACTTGCAGGACAACATTATGGCTTACGGTAAAAAATAAGTGAAATCTAAATATACAGAGAAATACTCTCAAGTATTGGCGGCAATTTAAACAAATTACATTTGTATTGATGTCCCATTGTTAGTTTAGCGAACGAAAAGTGACGCTGTAAAACTTAGTGGACAATGTAAACCTTATTGGAAAACTATGTGGTGACTGTAAACCTTATTCGGAAATTATGTGGTAGACTATATACAACTTTAGTGGAAAAAACGTATACGTGTAACGTGGACAATATGCAACTTCAGTGAAATATCTGTATATGTGGTGGACAATGTAATAACCTTAGAGTACTAATATCACTGATACAAGAAGTCATCATCGTCATCTAATCTATAGCCACCGTGGTCATTGGGGAAAGGGAACTGATTGGCTGCAGGAGCACACAGGATCCTCCAAATCTGTCTCTGGTATGCAGTAGCAATGTTCAAGTTGGTCCACTCTTTGATATTTGCCACCCGATTCTCCCTCTGTTGATTTCGCATATAGCTTCCTTCTACGATGCTCCGAGGGCAGTCTTGGACAGTGTGTCATAGCGAAGTAAAGTCATCCAAACAAGCAGATTTGTGTCGTTTCACTGTTGCAAGAAGTGTTTCCTGTCGGCCTGACATGATGATAATTCTGTCCCATATATAGTAACTGGTCTTACGTTTGAGGAAAAAATCACTGTAATTCAGGATTTGGTCTCAAAGTCCTCACAATTCTTTTTCCAATTCAGCAAGTGGTCTACGTTTTAAAAGGTAGAAGAGGATGGGTTTGTACTTGCTTAGTGATCATTACTGTCCCTGCTGTCGCAATTCTGGTGCGTATGTCTGCAGAACACCTGCCATGTTTGGTCAAGGTAGCTTCAAGAGACTTGAAACTATTAATCTTTTTCCAGTGACTTGCAAATTTAGGCGAAGCTTGTACGGAATTGTCTGATTTTGATAAATCCCTATTGAACAAACTCTAAAATCTAAACTATACTCCAATTCCTGGCGATTCATATCGATTTCTGCATTGCTACTAGTTATGCTGTTGATCCTGACTTTGTGTTTCTGATACACTATGTATGACTTTTGCATATTATAAAACAACTTTGATAGAAAATGTTTACCATTTGTCGATGATGTGTGACCATGATGGACGTGCTTACACCACAGCTCATGGCCGTCAAAGCTATTTACAAAGATTTGTCCTGGCCTTCCATTGTTGAGATCATCATAATTGCTCACCCACCAGTACATACTTTTTTTCGTAACTACCGATCATGTGGTATAGTGTAATATCTTGTATGCGTACGTTTATGTTCCATAAGCATATTTGTATGTACAGTCAGAAGTTGTAGTATATGCCCATTTGTGCACTTGTATTAATATGAGTGTATTTTGATGTGTGTACACACACACACACACACACACACACACACACACACACACACACACACACACACACACACACACACACACACACACTCGACTGTGTGGTTCCAGTCTTCCTAATGAGCCCATAGCACGCCCAACTCTGGGTAAGAGCTGGTTAGAGATGAAAAATCCCACAATCATATATTTTTGAAGGGACTGCAGGGGATTCGAACCCACAACCTTCCAGTCTGTAGTCCATTGCATTAACCACTACACCACAGCAACTGGTCAGGCAAATCAATTTGATAAATATCACAACAACACATCACTAGAGGCCACCAGCAAGTTTCAGCTCACAGAAAATTCGCTGTATAAGACACAACTACAATACGAACCTGGTTACCTAAACACTTGCTGGTTAACAATAAACCAGTATCTACCTATAAATATAATGGTGCCTAAAACCTTAGTTTTCATAGTTTAAGCCATGGACCATCTTCAAAATAAAACAATACTGATAATGCATGACACTTTTCAAATTGTAGAATTCATATTACTTCCCCTCTGACATCATATTTGCCTGCCCTCTCGCCAGTTCTTACCATTACTCACCAGCACAATTTGATTTCATTTTAGTCCTTTTCTCCCACTGGACGAAGCAGCAGGGAAGATTCAGTCTTTTTCTCCTAAGTTTTGTTATTTGGTGTTTGTTCGTTTGTGATCTTACGTTTACGCTTGACAAAGGCCAGCTGGCTGAAAATTTGCGCCTGTCCTGTCTGGTTATATTAAATACACATTCTGATTCTATTTTAGTGTGTGTATGTGTGTGTGCTTTTTGGTTCCTAAAACCTTGGTGCAACAAACAAAACCTTTGTGGTACCTGACAAACCCTGGCACCTGACAAACATCTGGCCACTGGCGAACCCCTAGTTTTGCAATTATACCTTAGTGAACCCCTAGTCTTGCAATTTTACCTTGGGGAACCCCTAATCTTGCAACACAAGGCGAAAATACTGCAAGTACACGTATGCGAACTAATACTAATATCATATTATCAGGCAAACAATACCACGGACAGTACGACTTATGGTGTTAATATTATCACCAAACTGAGGAACATAACTCACTCCATAGGAGTACACACTATGGCTACCCTGATAATTACTATCTACTACCCTGATAATTACTAACTACTACCCTGATGATTACTATTTACTACCTTGATAAATACTACCAACTACCCTGATAATTACTACTGACTACTCAGATAATTACTACCTACTATCCAATAATTATTATTCACTACCCTGATAATTACTACCTTCTACCCTGACAATTACTCCTTCTACACTGATAATTACTCCTACTACACTGATAATCACTATCTACCCTATAATTACTACCTACTAATATAATTACTACCTACTATCCTGATAATTACTACCTTCTACCTGATAATTACTACTAATACCCCAATAGTTACTACCTACTCCCCTGATAATTACTACCTACTCCCCTGATAATTACTACCTACTACCATGATAATTACTACCTACTACCCTGATAATCATTACCTATCCTAATAATTACTACCTACTACCTGATAATTACTCCTACTACCACAATATTTATTTCCTTCTACCCTGAGAATTACTATCTACTACCCCGACAATTACTACCTACTACCCCGATGATTATACCAACTACGCCAATATTTGCTACCTACCACCCCAATATTTACTACCTACTACCCTGATAATTACTACCTACCATCCCAATAATTACTACCTACTAATCCGCTAATTATTACCTCTATCCTGATAATTATTACCATCTACCCCAATACTTTTTACCTACTACCCTGATAATTACTCCTACTACCACAATATTACTACTTACTACCTGATAATTACTACCTACTATCCTGATAATTACTACCTACTGTCCTGATAATTACTCCTACTACCACAAAATTTTGGAACTAATCAGCAGGAAGACTGAAGTCATGGTGATCAGTAAAAAGCATGAAATCTCCTCATGCAAAATAACAACAAATGGCACAACCTTGACACAGGTTGATAAGTTCAAATACCTGGAATGGTCATTTCATCAGACGGCAGATGCACATCGGAAATAGCCGGAGAATCGGCCAAGCCAAAACAGCATTCAAGAAGATGACAAGCATGTGGTTTCTAAGAAGAATGTTGAGAGTTCCAAGGACAGCAAAGAAAACAAACGAGACAGTCTTCATGGAGGCAGACATAAGTAGATCACTCATAAGGAAGATTAGGAAAAGACAGGCAACATTTGTAGGCCATTTTATGAGGAAGGGGGATTTGGAGCACCTGGTCACAACGGGAAAGCTGGAGGGAAAGAGAGCACCAGGTAGACCCAGGGAGAATATGCTAGACGGACTTGCGGAGTGTCTGAAGACGAGGAGGGTGGAGGAGATGCTTGGGGCAACAAGAGATAGAGACAGATGGAAGTCCATGATCGCCAACGCCATGCGGCAAGGCACCTGATGATGATAATGATGATGATGATGACCACAATTTACTACCTACTACCCTGATAATCACTACCTACTACCCTGATACTTGCTACCTACTACTCCAATAGTTACTACCTACTACCCTGAAAATTACTACCTGCTACCCTGATAATTACTACCTACTACCCTGATAATTACTACCTACTATCTTGATAATTATTCGTACTACCCCAATAGTTACTACCTATTACCCTGATAATCACTACCTCATCATCATCATCATCAGGTGCCCTGCTGCATGGCGTTGGCGGCCATGGACTTCCAACCATCTCGATCTCTCGTTGCCCCCAGCATCTCCCCCACCCTCCTCATCCGCAGCCACTCTGCAAGTCCGTCCAGCATTCTCTCCCTGGGTCTACCTGGTGCTCTCTTTCCCTCCAGCTTCCCCGTTGTGACCAGGTGCTCCAAATCCCCCTTCCTCATAAAATGGCCTATAAATGTTGCTTGTCTTTTCCTAATCTTCCTTATGAGTGATCTAATTGTGTCTGCCTCCATTAAGACTGTTTCGTTTGTTTTCTTTGCTGTCCATGGAACTCTCAACATTCTTCTGAGAAACCACATCTTGGCTGCCTCGATTCTGCTCTAGCTTTGCTTGCTGACTGTCCACGCCTCGCATCCGTACAACAGTATTGGTTCTATATAATATTCAAGGACTCTCTTTCTGATGTTAATTGATAGGCATTTGTTGGTAAGAATGCTTGTCATCTTCTTGAATGCTGTTTTGGCTTGGCCGATTCTGCCAGCTATTTCCGATGTGCATCTGCCGTCTGATGAAATGACTGTTCCCAGGTATTTGAACTTATTAACCTGTGTCAAGGTTGTGCCATTTGTTGTTATTTTGCATGAGGGGATTTCATGTTTTTTACTGATCACCATGACTTCAGTCTTCCTGCTGTTTAGTTCCAACCCCTTACCTTTGCTTTCTATTTCTAGTATATTCACAAGGTTTTGTAGGTCCCTTTCATTTTCTGCAATTAGCACGGTGTCATCTGCGTACCGAATGTTGTTTATCATTTTCCCTCCAACCTTTAATCCAGGGTCTTCCTCTAGGTTTCTCATGATGTTTTCGCTATATAGTGAAAACAGATCTGGTGACAAAACACAACCCTGTCTGACTCCTCTTTTGATGTTTTGAAAAGAGCGTATATTGTTTTCTATTCTCATTGCAGCTGTTTGTTCCTAGTACATATTCTTGATTATTCGTAGATCTTTTCCATCAACATTGAGTCTCTCCAGTTGGTTGATCAATTCTTCATGTCGTACCCGATCGAAAGCCTTGGTATAGTCAACAAAGCATAAATACAAATCCTTATTCATCTCAATTGACCTCTCTATGATAGTTCTTAGGATGTATATGGCATTAATAGTTCCTTTCCCTTCCACAAATCCACACTGTTCTTCTGCTATTTCTCTTTTGATTCTATTCCTTGTCCTCATCATGATTATTCTTAACAGGATTTTTGTTACATGACTCATCAAACTGATTGTGCGATGGAGTTCGCATTCTATAGCCCCTGTCTTCTTTGGAAGTGCAATGAAAATTGATTTTGACATATCTTTGGGGATTTTTCCAGTATCATAAATTTCATTTAGGACTTATTTTTTTCTATGCCAAATTCCTCCAGGGCATCAATCATCTCTGTAGTAGTGTTGTCAATCACTACCTACTACCCCAACAGTTACTACCTACTACCCTGATAATCACTACCTACTACCCTGACAATTACTACCTACTACCGTGATAATCACTACCTACTACCCTGATAATCACTATCTACTACCCTGACAATTACTACCTACTACCCTGATAATCACTACCTACTACCCTGATAATCACTACCTACTACCCTGATAATTACTACCTACTACCCTGACAATTACTACCTACTATCTTGATAATTATTCCTACTACCCAGATAATTACTTCCAACTATCCTGATAATTACTATCTACTACCCTGATAATTACTAACTACTACCCCAATAATTACTACCTACTACCCTGATGACTACTTCCTACTACCCTGATGATTACTACCTACTACCCCAATAATTACTACCTACTACCCTGATAATTACTACCTACTACCCTGATAATTACTACCTACTACCCTGATGATTACTTCCTACTACCCTGATAATTACTACCTACTACCCTGATAATTACTACCTACTACCCTGATAATTACTACCTACTACCCTAATAATTACTACCTACTACCCTGATAATTACTACCTACTACCCTGATGATTACTTCCTACTACCCTGATAATTACTACCTACTACCCTGATAATTACTACCTACTACCCTGATAATTACTACCTACTACCCTGATAATTACTACCTACTACCCTGATAATTACTACCTACTACCCTGATAATTACTACCTACTACCCTGATAATTACTACCTACTACCCTGATGATTACTACCTACTACCCTGATAATTACTACCTACTACTCTGATAATTACTACCTACTACCCTGATAATTACTACCTACTACCCTGATGATTACTAACTACTACCCTGATGATTACTACCTACTACCCTGATAATTACTACCTATTACCCTGATAATTACTACCTACTACCCTGATGATTACTAACTACTACCCTGATGATTACTACCTACTACCCTGATAATTACTACCTACTACCCTGATAATTACTACCTACTACCCTGATGATTACTAACTACTACCCTGATGATTACTTCCTACTACCCTGATGATTACTACCTACTACCCCAATAATTACTACCTACTACCCCAATAATTACTACCTACTACCCTGATAATTACTACCTACTATCCTGATAATCACTATTTACTACCGTGATAATTACTAACGACTACCCTGATAATTACTACCTACTACTATCTTGATAATTAGTCCTACTACCCAGATAATTACGTCCTACTATCCTGATAAATTACTACCTACAACCTCAATAATTACTACCTACTACCCCGATAATAAGAGAACACCAGGTAGACCCAGGGAGAAAATATTGGACGGACTTACAGGGTGGCTGAAGGCAGGGAAAGTCGGAGTTGTAGTTGCAGTGACAGGGGATAGATTCGTGTGAAGGGCCATGATCGCCAACGCCATTCAGCAGGGCACATAATGATGAGGAGGAGGACTACCCCGATAACTACAACCTAGAGTCTAAGCAAGAATGATATCATTGGACCCAATATTTCAGTCCACTGTCAATTGTAAAAACTGCTTTTACAGCAAAGATCTTAATCTTCCTCCGGACTTCGTCCACTTACTCCTCTTAAATTATATACTGTTAAATCTCAGATGAGTAAAATAGTACCATAACTTTACTAGATCGAAATTGACAATCCCATCAAAATCAAGTGAAGCTTGTAAACTTGACCCAAGTGCCAGTCGCCGTGGTGTAATGGTTAACGCGACGGACTACCGAGTGGAAGTTTGTGGGTTCGAATCCCCATCAGTACCTTCCAAAATCATTGTGGAACCTTTCGGCTCTAAACGGCTCCAACCCAGAGTTGGGCGTGCTATGAGCTCATTGGGAAGCCCGGAACAACACAGTTGAGTCTCATCCACTTTGCAGATGCATCATTGAGGGTGTTGCTTAAATCGTCTGACCAACACCGCAGGTGTCTGTACCTATCAGGCCTGGTTGACGCCAGGATATATTATGATAGTGAGCGTAGAGTACAACCCTGTCACGCAGTCTCAATCCTAGATGGAACTCCATAGCATCATGATTATCATCCACATCGACAACATCATCATCGCATAATAAAAACTGTTTCAGCTTCTGTGGCCATTAAAGTGACATAGAAAATGGGACAAAAAAAGGTGAGCACAAAGGTAACCTCCCTGAGTGCAATGATCCCAAAATTAAAAAAAAAACTTGACCCAAAGTGTTATCCGCTGTCAAACCAAATGGCCCATAGCAGTCATGAACATCAGGCCATTGAACTGTTGGGAGCCCCTCTACCCTGACCATTGACTGCAGTAAGGATGTTTTGTACTCAGTGATGGTGCCGTGTAACATTAACCCCTCACGTCGTTTAACCCTTTAACTCCCACATCCTATCTACCAACTCCAAAAACTGAACCCTGTGATCCCTCACCCTATCGACCAACTTCCTGCAGGAAGCTGGTGGATAGGGTGAGGGGTCGAAGGGTTAAATTTTTGCTTTGCCAGCATGGTTGGTAATGCAGGATACAGGTAGAAGAGGGTGCGAGAGTCAAAGGGTTACTCTTTTGACCCCTGCATCCTACTCACCAGCATACTGCACTGTCAGCTATATTATCTATCAAAGCAAAAACTTCGGGAAGCTGGCGGATAAGGGGAGGGAGTCAAAGGGTTAAATTTTTGCAGTTGGTGGATAGGGAGCTGGAATCAAAGGGTTAAGTTTTTGCAGTTGGTGGATAGGGAGTAGAAATCAAAGGGTTAAGTTTTTGCAGTTGGTGAGGTAGAGAGCAGGAGACAAAGATTTAACCTGTCAGCTGAAAGGGAGTACCGGGATCTGGCACCTTGATCCAGACGTGAGAGATCAAGAAGACATCAAACAATTGGTTCAACGATATCAACAGGCATTAAACGCTTGGTTTCAAAATGTCAACAGGCATGAAAAACTTGGCTTGATGATATCAACAGGCATGAAAAATCTGGTTCGATAATATCAACAGATATGAAACACTTGGTCCGATAATATCAACAAACAAACACTTGGTTCAATCATATCAACAGACATGAAACACTTGGTTCGATAATGTCAACACACATAAAACACTTGGTTCGATATTGTCAACAGACACGTAACACTCGGTTTGATAATGTCAACAGACATGAAACACTTGGTTCAATAATGTCAACAGACATGAAAAACTTGGTTCGATGAAGTCAACAAACAAGTACTTGGTCCGATGATATCAACAGACATGAAACTCTTGGTTCAATAATGTTAACAGACATTGAAACACGTTGGTTCAATAATATCAAGAGATATGAAACACTTGGTTCAATAACATCAACAAAATGAAACTCTTGGTTCAGTACTGTCAACAGACATGAAACACTTGGTTCGATAATATCAACAGATATGAAACACTGTCAAAGACCATACTTCAGAGTATCCTGGCAGGAGACTGTCACCAAACTCAACAGAACAAGAGCTGGGTGGGAAATATCAAAGACTAAACCAACCTCGGTTTGCCTGATTTACATGTTGCTGCAACCCAGAGAGAAAGAGATGGAGGATCCTGTCTGCCGATGCATACCATCAATTTCTCGAGGACTACAATATTTATAGGGTAAGAAAAAGAAGTAGAATGCAGTCAGAAGTCGGTATCACTTCAAACTCAAGGAACTCAGCTTTCAAAATAAGATATGCCCTATCTGCTGTTTACCTTTTGCTCAGCGGAAGTTATCCCCAGGGAAGGGAGCGGTAGAGGGAGAGGGGGAGACAGATAAAGAGACAGAGACAGAGAGACAGACAGAGAGACAAAGACAGACAGACATAGAGACAGAGAAAGAGAGAGACGCAGATATAGGGACAGAGAGGCAAACAGACAGACAGACAAACAGACAGACAGACAAACAGACAGACAGGCAGGCAGGCAGAGTGACGTATTAACTGATTTAGATTTGTAAAAGGCTTATGGTTTTATGTACGTTTTTGTTTTTGTTGTTGCAGTAGTGATTGATACGTAGTGGTAGGTCTTCATCACATTACGGTATTTTCAAAACTGTTTTGTATTTCGTCTCTTTGATCACAGAGGTAGGGGTTGACATGTTATTGTGGCACGTACATTCGCCTCTCT
This sequence comes from Monoplex corrugatus, assembly GCA_030674185.1. NCBI lineage: Eukaryota > Metazoa > Mollusca > Gastropoda > Littorinimorpha > Ranellidae > Monoplex > Monoplex corrugatus. Next base: position 29,364,263 of record JAPXFY010000033.1, read on the forward strand.
TACTCATGCTTACGTGAAGCGCTTACAACGATGTTTTATTTTTCTGCAACAAAATGGGACATAAGTCGATATTTCGCTATATCAAGTTAATGTAATTGGAATGTGCGTGGAATTCCTTTCTAATATTACATTGGAATGTGCGTGGAATTCTTTTCTAATATTACACAAAACAATACTCTCGGACAAAAACTGTGGGGGTTGGGCAGGCTGAAATATTACATGTGTGCAATGCTTGTTTTGTGAAAAGTGGAGAACATGCATTGTCCAGTTGTTTTTTTCTAAGCAAGCACTGTGAATACTTTCTCACGAACTCGAGATAAGTTGTGAATAACTGTGTCCAGCACTCAGAAGTTGACGATGCAAGCTTCAAGACAATGTATAGAATGATGGGGTTGTATGAGGGATTGATTTTTAACCCTTTGACTCCCGCATCCTATCCATCATCATCATCATGTGCCCTGCTGCATGGTGTTGGTGATCATGACCCTCCACATGAATCTATTCCCTGTCACTGCAAGCACATCTCCCACTCTCTCTCTGTCTTCAGACACCCTGAAAGTCCGTCCAATATTTTCTCGCTGGGTCTACTTGGTGTTCTCTTTCCCTCCAGCTTTCCTGTCGTGACCCGGCGTTCTGATTCCCCTTTCCTCATAAAATGTCCTACAAATGTTGCACCCCATCCACCAACTGCAAAAACTTAACCATTTGACTCCCTCACCCTATCCACAAGTTTCATGCAGGAAGCTGGTGGACTGGGTGAGGGAGTCAGGGGGTTAAGTTTTTGCTTTGCTAGCATGGTTGGCAATGTAAGATACTGGTTGACAGGGTTCTGTAGCCAAAGAGGTACATGGAGGAATCTATCCGCGAGACATCAGAGAAATTATTCACTTTTAGTGCTTTTTAATGGTGATGTTCACTGTGAATTTACCGTGTGCTCACAGAGAGGCCTGAAGAGCAAGTTGCAACAGAAATCTTAAATTCACGCAGACAGACCCTAACCACGTTTCTGAAGCTCTACCTCTGTTCGTTGTCATGCAACTTATGTCTTTATTTGGGAGAATGAGTCACAAAACTATACAATGCACAAAATTCATCACATCACCAAATTAGTCAAGCCAGACAGTCTTGAAGCGCCTGTCATTTCACTGAGCACGACTTCATAGTGAAAGACGTATTCTAGCCTGAACCACGATTCAGTCTACGCACTTCTGTTCAGTACGTTTTACACCCAATACTAAGGGATACATCTCTATTTGTTGTCAGGGCAACGATGTGTTTGATAAGATAGAATTGTCACTTAGGCAGAGAGAAGGGATCATAATATGCAATCCAAAAGAAGACAAGCACACAAAACTTATGAAAAACCGGGGACCAATAAACTCTTTAACATGATTTACAAAATACGATCAACTTGCATGATCCATCGAATGAATGGAATGATACCCAAAGAGAGAGAAAGAGAGAGAGAGAGAGAGAGAGAGAGAGAGAGAGAGGGACAGACAGACAGACAGGCAGGCAGACAGACAGACAGACAGAGGGACAGGCAGGCAGGCAGGCAGGCAGACAGACAGACAGAGAGACGTATTCATTAGTTTAGACTTGTGAAAGGCGTATGATTTTATTTAAGTTTTTAGTTTTGTTGATGCAGCTGTGATTGATATATAGTTATACATATCAAGTTTACCACTGAATTGAAAAAGGGAGAAAAATTGAACTATTCAGAAAAATCATATGAAATAAAAACATTATTTTAAAAGGAAGATCATGCAAGATTTATGTAAAACAGATTCATATGTGACAATATCAGATTGCCAAATGATATGATATAAATATTCATAAAAGAGAAACGAGCCTGGATTACTGCTTTAAACTGATTTTGAAAAACATTTTCATTGAGCGGATTGGGACTATATGGTAAAATTTTGAATACCAGATGATTTTGGAAATGATGTGATTAAATATTCACAAACTTTCTACAGCAACATAGGATCGACAGCAAAAACAAACGGACATTCTTCGCCTTGGTTCTCTGTCTCCCTTTTTATCTATTTATTTCGTATGTTGAAATACTGGCTATCATGATACGAGAAAACAATTATGTTAATGGCATTACAATAAATAGCTCTGAGGGTAAGATATCACAATATGCTGATGGTACGGATTTTATATAAGGTGGAAGTTAAATATCACTTGAAACCTGGTCCAATTACTTGACATTTATGGAAGATGACCTGGACCTTAAGTGACTGCAAGGAAAACGAGTGAAATGTGGCTCAGAAGTAGCAGTAGGAGCGATATGCCTATCACTGACAAATTTTAAAGTAGTCGGAATTAAACTTACCACTGAATTGAAAAAAAAAGAAAATTTGAACAACTCAGAAGAAAACAAAACGAAATAAAAACATTATTTAAAATACAAATGAATAGACATGTTTATAACTCTCAGTAAAATAGCTTCTTTAGATTCCCTTTTCCTTCCAAAGTTCTACTCCGCAATATAATCCATACCTATGGATTTTGTTGCACAAATTGCACATTGAATTCGTTGTCAATTTGTAGAACATTTGTTTTCTCCTTATGCAGAACAATAAAGAAAATAAGATAAAGAAGAAAATTGCGACAAAGGCATCAACAAAAGAGGATGAAACGTGCCAGCTTAAAAAAAAGTCTTGCTATGTCTAAAGCTAATATGGCTAAGAAAATTGGAAAGACAAATCATAAATGGAAAAATAGTGCTCATATAAACTTTAATTTTCTTGCCAAATATAGATATCTTTAGACCAAACATCTTTTCCATATGTGCACAAAATAACAAATTCAGGTTGAAAATATTATTTAGCCAGACTGAAAATTCTACCAGCCAAAATACTAGCTCAGGACAGTCCAGCAATAGCGAAGTGTTGCTATGAGAATTTACTTGCAAGATTGATTAATTAAATAATTGATATGGGGAAAACAAAGACAGCACTGGATTTCTTCAGATTTTATATTTAAATGAATTTAGGAGATAGAAGTACAGTGTAATAGAAATCCTAAACGAATTCAAATGAAAATAAAAAATAACCACAAAATAAGACACAATCAGTCTCTCAGTCTCAGACACTGCTACAATCTGTTCGTTTTATGTCTTTATCTTCATGAATCAGGTCCAGACTATGTGACCACTCAGTGTACTGGAACTTCCTTGGCCTGTAAGAGGAGGTGGTTTGCTTTTACTTCTGTCATGGAATACCAAAGTTTCCTTTTTGAAATTGTCTGAACCAGTCACAAAGTCCGACCTGTCTGCGAGTGACACATTTCTTGCACACACGTGCATGTCCACCATCATCAAATTCAATCGTCATCAAATCTGATGGTTCCTCATAAGCCAGCCACGTAAACTCTTTCCATTTGAGAAGAAAACTTCGTTGATTCCTTGATGACCATTTCGTATTCCCAGTAGAAGTATCTGAGCCAAGGGTTGTAGATAAAAAGAAAATGACTGCCTAGGAGCTGCAATATGAAGCAGAGTAACTGCAGGTACATTTCCCTTTTTGATTTTTCCTTTCTTGGGGCTGATATGATCAATGACGTTCCCTCTTTCTTGTGTAGACACGGTTTGTCTGACTAACATTGTACTGAACATTATTTATTATCTGGTTGTTGCTTCTTTCTCCTGAACAGTGCCCAGAACGTTTCCCTGTACCGAGACCCCATGGTATAGTATATGAAAACGTTAAAAGTGGAGTTGATGCAACTGAACATGATGTGAATCCACATAGAAGACAAAAACAAATTTTGATAGCGTCCTCCAGGTCTCATTCCTGGTACAAACAGCCAACTAAAACGAATCACAGCAACAGGAAAGGCACAGCTGATAAAGAAAACAGAATTGCGATCAACATCTTAGTCAATGCTATTTCCCGGGAGCTCAGTTGTGACGATGTATCCGCACGCCATTTCACGATTTCACGAAGTTTCACTGAAGTAGCTATCGTTGTTGTTATCACCACTATCATCACCAACCCAGGCAGACCAGCACCAAACACAAAGCTGTCCAAGGAGTCGATGAAGTCTTTGTGAGCTTTATAAAAGTCTCCAGCGACATGCCTCTTGAAGATTTCACCAGATTCTGGATTGTAAAAACAACTAATACGATACTGGGATGCCACTACAAAAAACAGACCTAACACTGTCACATAAACAACAATAATGATAGCAGCCATTGTCCTGGTTCGTAGCAAAGTCTGAAACCTTAGTGGACTAAACACACAAAGAAATCTCTCACTGGCAATGATGGCAGAAAGAACAAGAGACACAAACGTACATCCTGTTAAACCTGCAACATTCCCGTTGGCCATGAAAATATGCATAGGACCATACATCTCTTTGGTGGTGAATTGAAAATGCAGTTGTTCACCGTGGCAAAGCATTTCTGCGATTAGATAGACTTCATCAGCTAGGGACAAGGCAAAGAGACACAGGTTGACACGGTCCTTAAGGCCCTGTTTGTAGAACACCGCCATGTTGATGATGTTACCTGGTCCACCAATCAGAAACAGGAATCCCAACAAATTGTCCATAGTTCTACGGATGATTTCTTCCATTTCTGCATGTTCAGTAATATCTGGACTATCTGCAGACACATTCCCAGTGAATTCTAATTCCATGCATCCATCATGGAGAGATGAGTTCTGAATGAAGGACTGTACGCTTGAAAAAGTGGGTTGCATGGTGGCATTGTCTCTTTTACCGATAAGCTGCGGAGCGATACTGAACAAGGTGTCTTGAATATTAGTGCAGACTGCCTCTTTCATCTCTCACTAATAAAGCAATGCCGTTTTGAAGTAAATTTTTTATTTGCTGTGACGAAAACCAGCAAATCTGAAACATCATGCACATGTATTCAAGCCATAGCATATGAGAAAACTTAATCCTAACATCAGTTCTAATATCAACATTACGTAATGTTAACATCAACCTTGAAGGTGTAGAATAAGTAGAGGTAACGTGTGCAATACAAATGTGATTATTAAAACCCCTGTGCCTAAAATCCCTCAAACTAATAAAAAAAAAAAACAACTTGGGGATACCTAACAATCTTGTTATCTGACTAAACTAAATGACCAAACGAAACAGATGTGGCTGTGAACATAAATCTGGCTATAAACCTGGCCAGACCATTACTGGTACGGCAACGTAGAGAACAAGATACTGTAAGCGCACTCTTTAACTGTTTTGTCTCGAATCGTAAAGCAGCATCAATGCATGGACATTCATATTACATATTACATCGATAACTCGCTCTCACAAATGGTACATTAAATGGCTGGATGTCATATTCCTACAAGCCTGTGAATCTGTGTTGGCCTAGTACTTTTTATTTTTATTATTTTATTATCCACTTCTTCGATCATTGCTTGATTAATAGTTGGGCTTGTTCTAGTCAATTGATGTATCGGATGTACCGTTTTATACAACAATATTACTGAAATTGAAGAAAAAAATCTTCACTTACTTGAAACAATTTCTCAAACGGTCAATTGCTGATTTCAAACTTCTATAACTAGATTGATGGCTATGTCTGTGTGACTGGACAATGGATGCGCCCAGTTAAGGACTCAAATGAATGTAGAACAGCGTTGGCTGTGGCTGAACTGGCGATTGTTGGGTGGCAGTCTTTGACAATGCTGATGCACATGAAGACTTATGTTTGTGGCCAGGTGGTCGCTGCCGCAACTTTCTTTCTCTATCTTCTGTCCGACCACAGTCGAGTTTGTTTCTCCACTGCAATGGTGTTGCCTGCTCGTACAGCCAGTCGTCAGGCACATCGATTTATGGCTGTCTCTTTGCAGGTGTCTGCACTGAAACCAGCAGAATTCAGGTCACGTTTACAAACGTCTCTATAACGCAGCAGTGGGTGACCTGTGGGCTGGAATCCCTCAGCAAGATCTCAGTACAGGATATCTTTTGGAATGCAGCTATCCTGCATGTGGGGAACATAGCCAAGCAAGCATAGTCGTCTGTGTGTAAAAAAGGCAAACATGCTTGCATGCTGGCGTGGTCCAGGACGTCCTTTTTTTGGAACATGGTCCTCCCTGGAACTGCAAAAGATTAGGTGCAAGCACCACAGTAAGAAGCTATCGAGGCAGTGCTTTTGGCGCGCATAGATTGTCCATCTCTCGCTGCTGTCGAGAAAGGTATTCAATATGCAGGATCTGTATACTCTAGTCTTGGTGACTGTGGTGCGCTTGTCATTTTCCCACACACCTTGGATAGCTTGGCCATGGCAACAGCGGTTTTTCCTATCCGCCTAGTGAGCAATGGGTCATGGAACAGGATGGTGGAAAAGGTGAATCCTAGGTAGATGAATTCATCTAGCTCTTGACTGATGCTGACGCATGGATCTTGGCTGACGTTCTGCTGTCTGATATATGTCTTCTTCAGACTGATGAGATTAAACTCTTGGCAAGCATGCGTTAGGGCGTTGTCTGGCCTCTGCAGACCAAGCTGTGTGAGTTGTCCAGACGCAATCACCAGCAAAGAATGTCTCCCAAACAGGGTCTGACACACGTAAGTCTTTAGTCTGAAACACGCAAGACTAAAGAACTTGTCGGACCTAATGTGTAGGTAAATTCTGTCATCAGATGATCTGAAAGCATAAGACAGTTCGAGGGAGAAAAAGATCCCTAGGAGCGTGTGGGCCAGGATGCATCCCTGCTTAACTTCAATTTGAATTGATAATGGCTTTGAAGAACAGAAGAAGGCAAAGGGAAAAGAGGAAGAATACAAAAAGATAAACAAAGAAATCAGGAATAGTTGCAATGAAGTTAAAGAAGCTTGGCTGGAAACAAAGTGCAAAGAAATAGAAGACTGACATAATACAGATCCTCAAAGTATGTACAGGAACATTGACATGTACATCAGCTGGTTATAATTACAATATTTATATAGCGCAAAATCTTGATAAAATCAAATCTAAGCGCTGAAGCAGACACACACGCAAGCACGCACGCACGCACGCACGCACACACACGCACGCACACACACACACACACACACACACACACACACACACACACACACACACACACGCATGGCTATAAATGGGAGAAAGAATAAAAGCAATAAAAGCAAGAATAAAAGCAATGGAAAATTATAGAGAGCATAGCATATACAATTATATATTATAACCATGTGATTCCCTCCGAGCGAAGACAGGCTGCAGAGGGGGGGGGGGGGGGTTGAGTGAGGTTAGGATTTTATGCGGAGGAGAAAAGGTGAGTTTTGAGAGCGGACTTGAAGGAGACAAAAGTAGGTTGCTGACGGACTGAGAGAGGAAGTTTGTTCCAGGAGAGTGGACCAGAAACAGAGAAGGCTCGTGGACCATAGGTATTGAGCTTAGTGCGTGGAAAGCGAAAAGTCAGAGGATCAGAGGCAGAGCGGAGGGTACGTGAGGGAACATAGATCTCAAGTAGGCTTGACAGGTAATCGGGGGCTGCGTTATTGAGGCTTTTGTAGCACATGGTGTCTAGTTTGTACTGTATGCGCTTTGATACAGGGAGCCAGTGAAGTTGTGCCAGGAGAGGAGATATGTGGTCAGCTTTTTTCTTTTTGAGTACAAGGCGTGCAGCATTGTTTTGAATGCGCTGTAGGATGTGAATGGTGGAGGCAGGAAGACCAGACAGGAGTGAATTGCAATAGTCAATGCGAGACATTATGAAGGAGAGAACGAGTTTTGCAGTTGTTTCGACAGAGAGATACTTCCTGATCAGCCTTATACGGTGGTTGATTAAAATCAAAAGATGGTACGCTCATCATGGAAAAAGATCAACTAATAGACAGATGGGGAGAGTCCATTAAAGACCTTTTTAACGATGACTGAAACGAAGAAAACGTTAAAGGACCACACACAATGAAAGATGAAATTAGAGCAGCATTGAAAAAGATGAAATCAGGAAAAGCCCCAGGACCAAACAATATTACTACAGAGATGACTGAGGCCCTGGAGGAATTGGGTATTGAAAAAATAATAGTCCTCTTAACTGGAAAACATATACGTAAAAATCAATTTTCATTATATTTCCAATGAAAACAGGGGCTATAGAATGCGCGAACTCCATCGTACAATCAGCTTGATGAGTCATGTAACAAAAATCGTATTAAGAATATTCATAATGAGGACAAGGAACAGTATCAAAAGAGAAATACCAGAAGAAACAGTGTGGATTTGTCGATATTAAAAACACTATCATAGAGAAGTCAATCGAGTTGAATAAGGATTTATATTTATGCTTTGTTAATTATACCAAGGCTTTAAATCGGGTAAGACATGAAGAATTGATCAACCAACTAGAAAGGCTCAATATTGATGGAAAGGATCTAAGAATAATCAGAAATATGTATTAGGAACAAACAGCAGCAATGAGAATATAAAATGATTAAGCTCTTTCCAAAATATCAAAAGAAGGGTCAGGCAGAGTTGAGTTCTGTCACCATACTTGGTTTCACTTTACATCGAAACCATCTTGAGAAACGTAGAAGAATGCCCTGGGGTAAAGGTTGAAGGTAAAATGATAAACAACATTCGTTACGAAGATGACACCATGCTAATTGCAGACAATGAAAGGGACATATAAAACCTTGTGAATATAATAGAAATAGAAAGTAAACATAAAGGGCTGGAGCCAAACAGCAAAATACTGAAGTCATGATAATCAGTAAAATAACACGAAGTCCCCTCAGGCAAAATGAGAGCAAATGCACAACTTTGACACATTTTGATAAGTTTAAATATCTGG
>JAPXFY010000033.1:29373142-29378142 GCA_030674185.1 Monoplex corrugatus
TTTGTTAAGGTGCATGTTTCGGTTTGTAGAGCAACAAGATCGCAGTGGATATAAAGAGACAATTTTAGTTCTTTTTCAAGTTAGAACCCCATGTCTTTCAGCTGTGAATCAGACCAAGAAGGGCTTTTCGAACAGAATTATCTTTTGACTGTCTCCTTTTCCCCCATAGGATCTTTAGCGTGCGCAGCCAGAAGGCACACGGGTCCGACTCGTTTTTCGTCCTCTGCCGAAGGACTAGACTTCAGTTCGATTTTCCAGTCAGACTGAGGAGAAAAGTTGAGGCCTCTACGGGGAGCGAACTCTGGAACCTCGAGTTTAGTTATTAGCAGGCGAACGTCTGACAATGCGCCTTTTGTGAGGAACCAGTACACAAAGCAGAATAATCAATGGTGGCATTAACATTTACGAACGTGAGGACTATCACTCAATCCATGAGAGTACACATAAGTAACCACTTGGCCACACAGTAACAGTTACCTGAATATAATCAAGAACGATATCACTGAATCAGTTATTTAGTTAGTTTGGCTGATCTCCCAATCAAGCCTCTGTGATGTACTCCTTCCACTTGCTCCTGTCCAGCATAGCTGCCTTGATCTCATCGACGTTTTCGAGGCCAGTGACCCTTTTGAGAAGATCAATGAAGTCTGTTGCCTTCCTTCCCCTGTTCGCTCTCCCTCCAGTTGGCTGCCACAGTACAAGTTGTGAAGCAGCTTCCTCTGGATGTCGCATACAGTGACCGGCTAGGCGAAGCCTACGTGTTATTATCTTGTCACTAACTTTAGGGAGGTATCCATATAGCTCTTCGTTAGTCATGTGCTGCTTCCAAGAGACATTTAATGCCATCCTCAACATGCGAGTATACGTCCCATCAAGACTCTTCTTCATCTGCTTTGTTAAGGTGCATGTTTCCGAGTTGTAGAGCAACACAGACTCGACAGTGGATATAAAGAGACGAATCTTTAGTTCTTTTTTCAAGTTAGAAGCCCATGTCATCTTCAGCTTGTGACATGCAGACCAAGCAAGGGCTTTTCGAACAGAATTATCTTTCTGACTGCTCTCCATCCATCCGTCCAGATACTTGAAATTGGTGACTTGCTCGATGTCTCCCCCATTGATAGATTTCATATCGTTTTCACTACTTTCGTTGTACATCATCACGTTCGCTTTCTTAGCATTGAAGTGCAGTCCAACTTTAGCTGCTTTAACTTCAACCTGTTCCAGTAGCCTCTTTGCTTGTGATATTTCATTGGATAGCAGTGCTATGTCGTCAGCAAAGTCGAGATCTGTCAAGCTGTCAGCAGGATATCGTCGACTTCTTCTGGACTGCAAAGTAAAACCAAGTTCTTCTTCTTTTCCAGCTATAGCCTTTCTCATTAGATAGTCCACGACTACAGCAAACAGATAAGGTGCAAGTGTGTCTCCTTGAAGTACCCCTGCTGAGATTTTAAAGTATTCTGTTTCGCCATCAGGAGAGAGGACTTTAGCCCTGTGTAAATAGTAAAGAATCTTTCAGTCATCCATTTCATGGATGCTTCATTGAGGGTGTTGCTCTGGATCATGAAAGTAGAATGGAACTCCACAGTATCATGATTATCATCCCCATCATCATCATTATCATAACATTCTGAAAAAAAAAACCCTGATCAAGTGACAATTTATGTGGTGGAGAAAATGTCACAGCGCAGCAAAAACAAACAAACAAACAAACAAACAAACAAACAAAAACAAAACAAAACAAATCAAACAAAATTTTACAGCTCAGGGTCCTTCCATCTATTGGAATTACTCCACCAACTTGCAATATAAATCAACAATTAATTCCAGATTTCTCAAAAATACTAAACACTACTTGAGCTCAACACTTCTTTCAGTCAAGCTCATTCTCGTACTGGAGAGCGCTGTTCCTTTTGAGCACACACCAGGGCTGGTATGCATGTAAAATCCAGATAGAGCCAACATGGATAACACCTATATGAAAATAGCGATTGGGACTCAGACCGTGGTTAGACTTATCTAGATATTGTATGCACGAGTAGCTTTCGACTTCGATTAGCGTTCCACAAACAGTGAGCTAAACCTACATACAGAATTAAGGAACGTCAATCATTATTTACTTTAATATCAAAGAAATAAGAGCAAAGCAGGGAGAATTTTCATAATATTAATCAAAGAACATAACTCTTGAGAGTCACGTAGGAATTATCTCCCATGTTGAAGAACTTCTCAAATCTAACACAGTTTGCGCTACCCATCCAGCTAGCATAGAAGCAGATACAAAGCACAAAAACCGTAATATATATTGTACGTATTTCTCTCCTCTCTCATAGCAGTGTGAGTTATGTTCTTTGATTAATATTATAAAAATTCTCCCTGCTTCCCTCTTATTTCTTTGGTATTACCTATACGCCTTGAAAGCAACCCTGTATATGTTCTGTCTTGTCTATGTGTGTGTGTTTGGTCAGTTCAAGAATAAAAGACTATGTCAATCTTGAACATAAGACCAATATATATTGTATGTATTTCTCTCCTCTCTCATAGTTGTGTGTAGGGTAGTTGCAGAGTATAAAAGTACACTTGGGTGCTTCTTTTTTGAGGAGTGTTCTGAGCTTACGGTTTTTGTGCTTTGTATCTGCTTCTATGCTAGCTGAATGGGTAGCGCAAACTGTGTTAGATTTGAAAAGTTCTACAACATGGGAGATAATTCCTACGTTTCCAGATGACGATGTCCAGAAACTAGAACTTTAAACCAACAGACAGATTGGCATGCCACTCACGCCTTTTTCCGATGACGACAGCCGGGACAACGACAACATCGACGACATTGAACTAGAACTTCAAACCATTTAGACAGATCAGCACGCCACTCACGCCTTTTTCCAGATGAGGATGTCCAGGAACTAGAACTTTAAACCAACAGACAGATTAGCATGCCACTCACGCCTTCTTCAAAACGACGATGACCAAGAATGACAACAACAACGACGACATGGAACTAGAACTTCAAACTGATAGACAGATTAGCAAGCCACTCATGCCTTCTTCCAGATGACGACCATGACAACAACAGCAACGACATGGAACTAGAATTTCAAACCGACAGACAGACTGGTACACCACTCACGCCTTCTTCCAAACGACGATGGCTAGGGACGAAGATAGCAACAATGACATGACAGCTCACCTCGTCTGGCGTAGACATCCCAAGATTAAGATCGAGACGACGACTGACTTATTCTTCTCTTCAACGTCCTAAGACACTAGGCCCAAAGACGACGCTGGCCTTCTTGTGAGATTAACTGACATAATGAACCACTTGCTTGCTAATGTCCACTGCAAGAGCTCAGACTTCTCCTGTCACTGGTTCAGGGATATCCTTCTCTCTTTTTCTCTGTCTGTCTGTCTGTCTCTGTCTCTATCTCTGTCTCTATCTTTGTCTCTGTCTGTCTGTCTCTGTCTGTCTGTCTCTTTTCTGTCTATCTCTGTCTCTATCTTTGTCTCTGTCTGTCTGTCTGTCTGTCTCTTTCTGTCTATCTCTGTCTCTATCTCTGTCTCTGTCTGTCTGTCTGTCTGTCTGTCTCTTTCTGTCTATCTCTGTCTCTATCTCTGTCTCTGTCTCTGTCTGTCTGTCTCTGTCTCAGTCTGTCTGTCTGTCTGTCTCTCTCTGTCTCAATCTCTGTCTCTGTCTGTCTGTCTCTGTCTCTATCTCTGTCTCTTTCGCTGTCTCTGTCTGTCTCTCTGTCTGTCTGTCTGTCTCTCTCTCTCTCTCTCTCTCTCTCTCTCTCTCTCTCTCTCTCTCTCTTTTATTATTATTTTTTTAAAGTTCGCGATTTCTTATTTCTGCACCAAGGGACACAACTACATGCAAGTATTCTATCCGTAAGACACTCTCAAGTAAGTTCCCTTCGTACGTCTTGTCAGTCTTCTCTCTGGGTATGTATCCATACGTCGGCCGCAACCGCGAGCATGCATCCTTTGACATATGTAGGTAACCTACAGACGAATTTGATACCGGCAAAATTGATAAACAAAATGAATATTTAAATAAGCAGCATGATTTTTGTTTAACTGATGTTATAGTGTAAATAGTCATATCGCGGTCTGTATACGAATTTTGTTAGTTTCAGTATTATTTTTTGTTTATTTTGAAATTAGCCTCTTTTTTTTTATCTATTTAAATCCATTTTCAGTATTATTTATCTAGTTTTTTTCTTTTTTTAAATTTAAGTTTAGGCAAGAATCATACAATATAAATATAAACTTTTTTGTAGAACACATACATAAATGGAGGATATCTTTCTCGGTGTCCCCCACAATTTTTGAACAGTAGTTCACACAACAGACAGCACAGATACACGAGCTAAACACGCTTGTCCAGGAACACACGTAACATGAACTTCTTAAATTTACTAGAAACTCTCTGAAGGTGTCGATACACACACGACTGTGCACAAACACAAATAACTGTAAGTGCACAAGCATTTACAGGAATCCACACCACACGTGGCTTACACAGGGTTGTAGCAGAATCAAGCATAGTGAATTTTAGGAGAAAAGGTCATCTTCACTTGAGCAGGCCTGTCCAAGGCTTGCACAGTGAAAAACACCACCAGCACCACCTCCACCACACCACCACCACCACCATCACCAAACCCACAACCATCACCACAACCACCACCACCACCACCACCACCAACAACAACAACAACAACAACAAAACAAAGATGGGAACAGTCGAAGCTGCGCTGTTGTAGAATTAGTGCAACCACGATTCGGATCGCACTGGAGAAAAGGAGTGTCTGTGACACGTATTGTCAAAATAGGCCTACTGTAAGATAATAAAATATATACCACCGCATGTCAATCAGTGCTGCAGAAACGAAAAAATTTCAAACAATGAAATCATACGCTTTTAGCAAGTCTAAAGCAACGAATACGTATAAATATATATGTACATACACACATATATACACATACATATTATTGGCATTTCAAGACTA
>JAPXFY010000033.1:29385642-29425642 GCA_030674185.1 Monoplex corrugatus
ACATCAAGAAGCCTTGCATTGAACAGTCTAATATTAGAAAGATGGGTCAGAGAACACTGAGCAAGAACCAGATGAATAAGGTAGGCATTATTATTTACAGCAGACAGATTCATTCCTGATCCCGTGGCATCCAAGGAGCGGAGATCAGGGAAGAGTGATGCATAGAAAGGCCGGAAACACAGAAAAGAGTGACCTTGACACAGACATTCCATAGGGCAGGTCACGCCACATGACATTTCATCATCATGCATTGGACAGTGAGGCCAGCCATCACACAGGTGGTCGCCGTGTACACATATTTTGGAAGCTCTGCATCTGAAAAATCCTGGACACACCATGTTCTCACATCCCTCTTCGTCCTCATGGTCGATACAGTCATACATTCCATTGCATCGTGTGTACACAGGTAGACAGTCATTAAACTTACCTGGACAACGATAGTGGGTGTCAGGACAGGAATCGTTGGACTTCATGGGGGTTGATGTGAAAATCCTGATACCATCAAAATTGATAAGAACAGGAGATGGAAACGCTCTATAGTCTTTCATATTCATATTAAACACATGACAGTTTATTTCATCTGATCCATCTGGACAATGAGACAACCAGTCACACATGCTGTCATAGGAAACACACTGACCGTCAGTACAGGTGAACATGTTGACACAAGGAGGATGTTTACAGAACGACTCATCACTCTCATCTTGACAATCTGGTCTGAAGTCACAAACTAGTGTGTATGACAGTGTGGTGACATCATCGTCACACGAAAACAAAACTACGTCTGATTCATGCATATTTGATGAATTCATAGCGAAACCACAAGGTAACGTCTGTCCTTCACCACATACATTAAACATATGTAAACCACATAACAGAAAGTCGTGTGTGGCTTGACCATCAGAGCATGTCATCAGAGATGGTTGCTGTGTGTGCAACAACAACTGTATGCTAGGCAGTGAGATGGCTTTTGAATGGTGAAGGATCTCGTGCTTTTTCTTTTTACTGAATTCGCAGATTGTGCCAAAACCTAATAATAGCCCATTGTGACACTCGAGCATGTGATACGCATCAGATAACCAGGCGCATAATTTCACTTTAGTGTGTACACTTGTTCCTGGTACAAAAGGGTGAAAAACAACAGTTCTGTCTTCGTGAACAATATTGTGTCTGTACATGTTAGATAAAGTTCTATCACCGATGTACATACCAACCAAAACTACTTCATTAAAAATGTTAACCAGTTTGGTTAGCCTTTTCACTGTAGTCATCCATTCGTGGCCACATTTAGGTACACCCATTATGCCCCCTAAAGTGCGACAGTAACGACTGGCTCTCGTGTCAGCAGGTGTTCCTGAACTGTCAAATCGGTGGAGAACTTTACTGCTGACATACCTGTAACAACGGTTGCAAAATGGCAACCCACCCTGACAGTCAGGACTGCTGAAGGGACAGTGTTCTGTTTCATCCTGTCCATCATTACACTCTGTCTCCAGATTACAGTCCAGGTGATGTTGAAAGCTGGAATAATATTCCACTGAACAGTTGAAGAGACCACTGGGTAATTCTTGAGGTGACATATTTTTAGGGTGAAAAGAAAACAAAAACTGAAAATGTTCTGCGTCTTTGCACCAACGATGATGCCGCACTTCGTACTCCACTTCTACTTTTGTAATCCTGTACACATCAGAGCCTTTCTTTGCAGATAAGTCCTTTCGTTTGGGAAATTCAGCCCCATGAACATACAGGTCAAGTAATGTCTGTGAAATCGATTTTACACTGATCATGACAACATGTCCAACGGGGATAGACAAACTCGACTTCACAAAAATGTCGCGTCTTACGGTGATATTCTCTTTTAGTGTAATATAACCAGTTGTTTCTGATGTCATCACACATAGCAGATACATGGACGATTCGTTCTTTGATTTTAAATCACCTTAAACAACGAATATAAATTGAAACAGTAAGCAAGTACATACACAAAGAAAAAAGCAGACACATTAGCAATCCAAAGAAATGAGAAAGTATGTAAACAGAATATGTGCTGATCACAATATAATTTTCAAGGTGAAGTCAAAGAACGAAGTATAATATTTTGTACTGAATCCCTATGTATCAATGTACGTCCCACTTTAGCATTACAATCGCCATTATTACTGTAAAAATTTGGGCAGGAGAGGGTGGAAAGCGTAATTGGACCTCATGGCCTCGGTGCTCAAAATGAAAGTGGAGAGAAACCTGTGGAATGGGCACAGATGAATGAGTTCATAGAAGGAAATATTTGGTTTGAGCAGTCTAACAGAAGAAAATGGACACGGGTGAGTCCAGGAGATAATACTAAAAACAAAAATGATTACATCCTGATAAACAAAATTTATAGAAATTCTTTACTGATAGCAAGAATACTACCAGGCACAGACTGCGATAGTGACCACAATCCTGTAATGGAAAGATTAAGGCTAAGACTAAATTAAAGAAAACAGGCAAAAGTAACGTGAAACGAAATCTTGGACTCTAAAAGACAGATTTAGTCACCCATGAAAAATTTAACGTACATGTTCAAAACAAATACAGTGCTCTGTAGGATGTTGGTGACAGTGAGGAGCAAAGGTCAAAGTTGCCAAACTCATGAATAAAGCTTGTGAGGAAATCCCTCGATTTGAAAGAAAACCAAAAAAAGAGCTGGATGACAAAATAAATCATAGATAGGCTTGATGGAAGAACGGAGGAAGGCAAAGGGAAAAGAGGAAGAATACAAGAAGATAAAGAGGGAAAACAGGAATAGGTGCAATGAAGCTAAGGAAGCTTGGCTGGAAACAAACTGCAAGGAAATAGAAGACCGACACAAAACAGATCGTCAAAGTATGTCAAGAAACATTGAAGAAATTGCTCACAGGAAAAAGACCTGCACAGCATTTGGATGCTTAAAATCGAAAGATGGTAAGTTTATCATGAAAAAAGACAAAATATTAGAGATGGGGAGAGTACATTAAAGACATTTTGAACGATGACAGAAACCAAGAAGACATAAGAAAGAATGTTCAATGACCACCCATAATGAAAGATGAAGTTAGAGCAGCATTGAAAAAGATGAAACTGGGAAAAGCCCCAGGACCAGACAATATTACTACAGAGATGATTGAGGCCCGAGAAGAATTCGGTATTGGAAAAATAATAGTCCTCCAAAATGAAATTTATGACACCGGAAAAATTCCAAACGATATGTCATAATCAATTTTCATTGCAGTTCCACAGAAAATAGGGGCTATAGAATGCAAATTCCTTCGTACAGTCAGCTTGATGTGTCACGTAAAAAAAATCCTGTTAAGAATAATCATGATGAGGACAAGGAACAGAATCAAAAGAGAAATAGCAGAAGAACAGTGTGGACTTGTCAAACGGAAAGGAACTATTTATATAAGATATACAACCTGAGAATTATCATAAAGAGGTCAGTAGAGTTGAATAAGGATTTGTTTTTATTCTTTATTGGTTTTACCAAGGCATTTGATCGGGTAAGACGCGATGAATTGATCAACCAGCTAGAAAGGCTCAATATTGATGGAAAAGATCTAAGAATAATCAGAAATATATATTGGGAACAAACAGCAGCAATGAGAATAGAAAACGATATAAGATCTTTCCAAAGTATCAAAAAAAGAGTCGGGCAGGAAAGATCTAAGAATAATCAGAAATATATATTGGGAACAAACAGCAGCAATGAGAATAGAAAGCGATATAAGATCTTACCAAAGTATCAAAAGAAGGGTCGGGCAGGGAAGATCTAAGAATAATCAGAAATACATATTGGGAACAAACAGCTGCAATAAAAATACAAAACGATATAAACTCTTTCCAAAGTATGAAAAGAGAGGTCAGGCAGGGTTGTGTTCTGTCACAAGATTTGTCTTCACCTTACAGGGAAAGCATCATGAGAAACCTAAAGGAATGTCCTGGGATAGTGGTTGGAGGAAGCATGATAAACAATATTTGTTACGCAGATGACACCATGGTGATTGCAGAAAATGAAAGGGACCTACAAAACCAAAACAGCATTCAAGAAGATGAAAAGTGTTCTTACCAAAAATACCTATCAATTAACACCAGGAAGAGTGTTCTTGAATGTTATACAGAACTGATACTGTTGTATGGCTGTGAGGCGTGGACAGTCAACACGCTAAGTCAGAACAAAATTGAGGCAACTGAAATGTGGTTATCATGAAAAATGTTGAGAGTTCCATGGACAGCAAAGAAAACAAAACGAGACAGTCTTGAAGTAGACAGACACAAGAAGATCATTAATAAAGAATATGACGACAAGACAAGCAACATTTATTTGACATTTTATGAGAAAGGGGAATTAGAGCACCTAGTCACAACAGGAAAGCTGAGGGAAAGAGAACACAAGGTAGACCCAGGGAGAAACTATTGGACAGACTTGCAGGGTGACTGAAGACAGAGAGGGTGGGAGATGTACTTGCAGAGACAGGGGATATGTTTGTGTGAAAGGCCGTAATCGCCAACGCCACTCGGCAGGGCTGATGATGAAGATGATGATGATGATGATGATGATGATGATGATGATGATGATGATGATGATGATGATGATGATGATCAAAGTATGTGAACAAAATATCTTATAAACATTTTAAACGATGATGCTGAAAGTGATGTAGGAAGAATACATCAAAGCATGCATCAAAATAGAAAATTAGCGATATTGGCTTGTTATTCTTTAAAGCACAGAGGAAAATTCAAAGAGTTTTTCCCTGTGCTTTGAACAGTTGCAATGGAGACAAATTTGACTAAGAATGTCTTTAATACCTTAATATAACGTTGCTGATGTGGACCAGTCTATCTCGTAGTCTGCGGAGAATGATTTATAGTACTTGCCATAATGTATGCATAATCTTGATTTCAAACTCATGGAGATGTATTTCAGCTCTTTCTTCCAGACTGCTTATGTCTTCCGTACCTGGAGGGCTGTCATGGGTAAATAACTGAATATGTGTGAAACTGTGAGGATATCGTTCTTTGTTGTTGTTGTTGATGTTGTTGCTGTTGTTGTTGTTGTTGTTGTTGTAAAAACGTGTGACTGCCCAACGATTACAAACGTTTGTGAACTATACCCGAGCCCTACATATACGTCTGTCTGTCTGTCTGCCCGTCTGTCTGTCTGTCTGTATGTCTGTCTCTGTCTCTGTCTATCTCTCTGTGCGGATGTTGTCTGCATGAGTTCACACATTCTATGCATGTATGTCTCTATGTCTGTCAGCCTGTCTGTCTGACCGTATGTGGGTAGTCTTGTTGAGTGCGTATATTCCACGTCAGTCAGTCTGTCTGTCTGTCTGTACATATGTGTGTACGTATGTAGGTATGCATGCATGTCTGTTTGTCTGTATGTATGTATGTATGTATATTTTATGTATGTGTGTATATATGTATGTATGTGTGTATTATGTATGTATGAATGTATGTAGTATGTATGTATGCATGTATGTATTTGTATGTATGTATGTATGACGGAAATATGTACATACTGCACTTTAGTATGAAGATATTGCATCCAAATATGTAGGTATTAGTACACACGTATATATGCATGCACACATGCTGGCCTGAATGTACTTTTGTGTGCATGTATGTAAGATGGATGGATGGATGGATGGATGGGGGATGGATGGAGGATGGAAGGAAGAATGGATGGATGGATTGATGGATGGATGGATGGATGAATGGATGGATGGATGGATGGATGGATGGATGGATGGATGGATGGATGGATGGATGGATGGATGGATGGATGGATGGATGGAGGGGGATGGAAGGATGGAGTGATGTATGAATTTCGTGTGATTGTATGGTCCGTATGTGTGAAAGCATGAGTACAATCATTCTGTGTCAATACACATACAAACATTCCGTCGGTGTACAGACAAAGAGTCAGTGCACACACAACCTCTGTGTATTATTGTGCACTCGTTACGTGTCAGTGTCATCAGTCAACACTGAAAAATGACGCCGCATATGTTAGAGTACATCAATTATCATTCTTGAGCATCGAATGATGGAAAAGACAATTGAGTCCTGTATTTACCATCGGCAGGTCAAGGTGTTTTGTGGGCAACAGTTGAAGACTGCATCTACCATTGATAGGTCAACTTGATTTGTGGTCAGTAGTAAAGTTCTGTATCTACCATTGATAGTTGAACTGGTTTTGTGGTCAAATGTAAAGTTCTGAATCTACCATCGGTAGGTCAACTTAATTTGTGGCCAGTGGTAAAGTTCTGTATTTGCCATCGGTAGGTCAACTTGTTTTGTGGTCAGTAGTAAAGTTCTGTATCTACCATTGGTAGGTCAATTTGTGGTCAGTGGTAAAGCTCTGTATCTACCATTGGTAGGTCAACTTAATTTGTGGTCAGTGTAAAATTCTGTATCTACAAGTGGTAGGTCAACTTAATTTGTGGTCAGTAGTAAAGTTCTGTATCTACCATTGGTAGGTCAACTTAATTTGTGGTCAGTGTAAAATTCTGTATCTACAAGTGGTAGGTCAACTTAATTTGTGGTCAGTAGTAAAGTTCTGTATCTACCATTGGTAGGTCAATTTGTGGTCAGTGGTAAAGTTCTCTATCTACCATTGGTAGGTCAACTTAATTTGTGGTCAGTAGTAAAGTTCTGTATCTGCCATTGGTAGGTCAAATTGAATTTGTGGTCAGTAGTAGAGTCCTGTACCTATCAATTGTAAGTCAACGTGTCTTTGGTCAATTGCAGAGTCCTCTATCTATTATTAGCAGCCAACCCACAATTTCGCACACAACTCAGTGACTAGATAGAACAGGCAGACACAATTACATTATTAATATAGAAGATTAGGACAAGACAAGCATCATTTACAGGACATTTTATGAGGAAAGACAAATTAGAGCACCTTGTCACAACAGGCAGACACAATTACATTATTAATATAGAAGATTAGGACAAGACAAGCATCATTTACAGGACATTTTATGAGGAAAGACAAATTAGAGCACCTTGTCACAACAGGCAGACACAATTACATTATTAATATAGAAGATTAGGACAAGACAAGCATCATTTACAGGACATTTTATGAGGAAAGACAAATTAGAGCACCTTGTCACAACAGGAAAGCTGGAAGGAAAGAGAACATTAGGTAGACTAGGAGAAAATATTGGATGGACTTGCAGGGTGGCTGAGGGCAGAGAGGGTGGGAGATTTACTTGCAGCGACAAGGGACAGATTCGTATGGAGGGCCATGATTGCCAACGCCACGTGGCAGGGCAAATGATGATGATGATGATGATGAATGGCTTAATCTGTCAGCTCGAATGATTGCGTTTCAGTGCTAGGGACTGGGGTTAACTTTATTAATTTCTTTTTCTATTCAGGATGTTGCTTGTTAATTTGCTTTTCTCACTTCGTTCTTAACCGTTCTTGTGGCGTCAAAATGAATGATAACTCCCTGCCCCCCTCCTCTTCCCCTCCCCTCATATTCTTTGGACCAATATTCAAACTGGCTATTTCATCTGAGAGTGCAGTGTTGTGTTAAAATTATTGTACTTTTTAAAAACCTTACCTTGAACTATAGATCTGGTGTCGGCATTTGGAGAGATTTGCCTATCTGTCTGCTGATGTGTTTGTACACAAATTCCAAAAGTTTGTGATTTGATGTTTTTGTTTTTGTTTTCCTTTTCTGTCATTTCTCCATGTAGGTTCTGGTTTTTTCTTTTTTCTTTTTTAGTTTTGTTGGGGTTTTTTTAGAATTAAAACAATATCAAATTGCAATTTTACAGAATACACAATACAAATATACAAATAGGCGTGTATGTTCCTTTGTGATCACACACACACACATGCACACACACATATACTTAAGTTCTGCCCATCACTAAACAAAAATAATAATCAAGCAAACAAAAAAGAAAACAAGAGACTGCATATTAAACGAAGGTGTGCTTTGTGTGCCAAAAGGAGGATAATAGTGTTTTTCTAACGCTGTATATTTCTTTGCGTGTAAATAGCATACACGAACTGTTTTCACTGGTAAGGAAAGTCGTGATTTCAGCATGTGTAATACTTTCTCTTCTTGTGCCTGTTGTCGTCGCTGTATCGCATCAGTCCACATATACAGCAATGGGCAGAATGCAGAGTTGAATGGTAACATGAACACAACCATGGCCACGTGGACCTTGTCTGATACAGCAACACCACACAAAGTCAACACACTGGTCAGGCCAAACGATAACCAACAAATGGAGCCCATCACTGCAATTTTTATTATCAGGTTTCCTGAAGAATAAACTGACCTCTTGGTAGGATCCTCAACAACTTGGTATTTTGGCATTCTATTGTGAACAATGACGTTACCAGCAACAACTACTAGGCACAATATAAAGTTAAATATCACAGTAACTGTGAACCATCTGAACTGTTGATTGCAACTGTAGCAATCAAACTGCACAAGACGACATAGACCAGACTGACCATCAAAGCCCCAGTGTGACAGTCCAGGAATGAAAGGAACCACTGCCAACACAGTTCCAAATATCCAGGACATCACGCACATTGCAGCTGTTGAACGTTGATTCATTCTGCAGCTGGTCAAAGGGAAACAAAGGACGATGACACGATCTAATGTCATGAACCAGATGATCAGAACTGACACCTCACTGGAAAGAAAGTGAAGAAAGGTAGCCACCTTGCAAAACACGCTCTTGGTCCACGTAAATTCATTAAAAATGTAATTTCCATGGAACGCTCGATTGGCCACTGTAACAATGCTGGTTTGAATTCCCATGATTATGTTCGCAATCTGAAAATGGATGAGACACATGATAACGTTGCCTTCAAATATTTTCTTGGTAACAAAGGGAATCATGAAGCAAAATCCGTTACCTAAAATGGCCAATATACTAACCAACCAGTAGAAAGTCCTGGACACATCAGTTGGTAACAGGTTTTTACATGAAGAAAACACAGGCTGTGGCGACAGGCACCTTATATCACTGGACCGTTTCTCACAACAGAGTCTAAAGTTTGACGAACTAATAGTCTTTATATGACTTAGTCCAAGTAATGCATCAAAATGAAATCTGACGATTGGATTACCTTTTATGTCCAATTCAGTTAGTCGTGGTACTGCTTTAAAACCATTTGATCCTATTGTTTCAATGGCAGAAAAAGATACATTCAAATTTGTTAACCAAGGTAAATGCATAAACGGTTTATCGTCAAACGTTTCTAGATGTGTCCTTGACAAATCAATTTTACTCAAAGCATAATATACATTAAATGGTTTACTTGTAAACGTAGACAAAGGGTTGTTTGCTAAAATTAGAATCTTTAAATTTGATAGCCCCCAAAAGATATTCATATTGACGTACTTTAGTTGGTTACTGGCCAAATCGATGAACTGCAGATTTAAAAACTTGATACTGGGTATATCAAGTAATGAAGAATGGGAGAGACTGAGACGAATGAGATATGCATTAGCACTGACATTAGCTAGTGTCATTCCCGAACCTTTGGCGTCTAGATAACGTAAATGAGGACATAAGTCAGCAGAGAACGGTTGATGACACAGATTAGAGTGACCTTGACACATGCAACCCCCAGGACAGGTCATATCACAGAACCATTCATCATCACGTTGAGGGCACTGACCCCAGCCATCACAGAGATGATCTCCATGCACACAGACTATGGAACTTCGACATCTGTAGAATCCAGGACAAGACAACATCTCACAGTCCTGTTCATCCTCTCCATAAATGCAATCAGAAAATCCGTTGCAACGTGTGTAGACAGGGAGACAGTACAACCAGTCTTCTGTACAACGATAATGAGTGTCAGGACACGGGTCATCAGATTTCATTGCCTGCTGAATAAAGTATCCTGCACCATCCAGGTTGATGTAGAGCCGCTGCATTTTGCCTGTTTCTCTGTGGACTATATCTGATATAGCAGGGACAAATACACCAAACATGTACTCATCACAGTTGATTTCGTCAGAATCGTCCAGACATTCTGACTGTCCATTACAACGTTGACTCTGCAATGCACACTGACCATTGGCGCATGGAAACCCGTTGCATGCAGGATTTTCGCAGAATGATTCATCACTGTTATCTGGACAGTCATGTCTGATGTTGCACACTAGACTGTATGGCACCGTTGTTATATCGTCAACACAGATAAACATGGCAAAAGTGTATACAGCGCTTTTTCCAGGAAGATGAAATACATTGTCTTTAGCACCCATGTCCAAGAACCCACAATGTTGTGAATATGTAGTCCTTCCACAATGACTGTTTGCATCACACGACAAAAACATTTGTGTCACATGACAACCTGGACACTCAAATAAGTTCTGTCGTGTTCGTATCATGGTGGATAGAGGTGGACGTAAGCAAGGGAACTCAACTGTTTCGGCTGTAATCTTTCTTTCTGAGCGTGATGGTGTTTCACACACTAATTTAGGGATGTAAAGGACCATATTAATATAATACTTCAACACCATATTTTCATTCATTATAATCATAAGCTTTCTTGAGGGGGCATATGGTGTTTCTATCAAGAAGTGAGCTATGTTGTATATTAGTGTATTGTCAGACCACTTTAAGAACATACTGTAATGACAAGGTACAGAATCCCAACCTGCATTTCCTACAATTACACGAAACCAGTACTTTCTCTGAACAATATGCAAAAAGTCTTCTTGTTCCTTTCTTGTTTTTATTGAAATCACTTTTCCACCTATTTTTAGACACTTGTGTGTTGCTTTTTGTTTATGCATAGGTCTAGTCAATCGGATATACTGAAAGCACTTATTACGTGAAGCCACCAAACCTTGACAATCAGGACTGCTGAAGGGACAGTGTTCTGTTTCATCCTGTCCATCATGACACTCTGTCTTCAGGTTACAGTCAAGGTGGTGCTGAAAATAGATGTAGTTAGCTACAGAACAGTTAAACAAACCAGTGGGTAGCGTTTGGGGTTGATTGTTTTCAGAGTGAAAAGAAAATACCAATCTCTGCTCTGTCTCATCAAAACTTAGGCCTGCCAAGACATGAAAATAAATATGAATACGTGACGTTGAGAACACCCTTGAAGGTGTGTCATATTTACTGCACACACATGTATGTTTTTGATGAACTGTACCTAGTTCTGTGTAAAGCAGTTCTATACATGGATGATCTTTGTCATGTTGGTATTTTGTCTGAAAACTGACCATGATGACCCATCCAACATGAGTTTTCAGTTCTTCATAGATGTTAAGTGAAGGTAAGTCGAGAGAGGACCTCAGATCCGGTAATATCAGATACCCTGAACGTGCAGATGCATACCCCATGACAAAACCATGAGCTGAAATGGCTTCTATTCTAATGTTAATGCGAGGAATGTTTTGGTATGAGATAAAAACATTATTAGTATTTGATTCAAGGACCATTTTTTCTGGTGAATGAACGTTGCATGATATAAGGTGAGGCCATTTATATACACTGTCAGTACGCACCTCTGCTTTCCATGGAGTAGACTCACACCAATAAGCTAGCCTTTCTACATGAGCACGAATCAACATTTCTTGCGGCACCTCTATATGCAAACGACAGAAGACAGTAGAAAGACCACAAATGCCATAAACTGTCCCATAATGTGTTGTAAATTTTGGCAAGTAATCATCCCAACAGCTTGACGCATTGGCCTGCCAGATGGTAACGTGTGTTTTGTTAAAGAGATAGTCTACACCTGGACATATGTCACCGATGTTCATTGGACCGTCAGTGTTCCTCCTGATAAGTGTATTGGCTATGTCCGTGTGATATGTGGAAATGTCTGCTTTGACCAAAATAATCATCAACTGCATTAAACCAACTACAGACAAAAACGACTGTTGACCCACACAGATTCTAAAAGGTCTTGAAACTGGTACAGTAGCCATGTCGTATCTTCGCAGTAAGTATTGCCATCAATGTCTGTTAAACGACATCTCTTTTTTGTCTTTAAAAGACACAAGTGTTACGACATTTTTAAAAATGGCTATAAATGTAACAGCGTGTCGGTCTCAGCACCATCATGAAATAACAGTATTACCTCTACACATTTGATATCACAGTCTTGTAATCTGTACAGCTGTGGTTTTGCATTTGTGTTGTCTGTTCTCGTTCAAAGCACTAGCAACAATGATGATAAGGGTGATGATCTGGTAGCCCATGGCACAGTGGTTAGCGCAACGAACCAGCGACTGGAAGGTTGTAGGTTCGATTCTTCAGACATCCTGTCAAAAACATTGCGGGATTTTCCAGCCCCAACCAGGACCTACCCAGAGTTGAGTGTGTCATGAGCTTTTGGGGAAAACTGAGACCACACAGTTCAGTCTCATTCACTTCACAGATATGTCATTGAGGATGTTGCTTAGACAGCAGATCACATCAAAAATAGCCAGCAGAATCGGCCAAGCTGAAACAGCATTCAAGAAAATGCAAAGCGTCCTTACCAACAAATGTCTATCAATTAACACCAGGAAGAGATTTCTTCAGTGTTGTATAGAACTGATATGTTGTATGGATGTGAAACATGGACAGTCAACACGCAAAGTCAGAACAAGATGGGGGCAGCTCAAAAGTGGTTTCTAAGAAGAATGTTAAGAGTTCCATGGACAGCAAAGAAAACAAACGAGACAGTCTTGAAAGAGGCAAACACAAAAAGAACATTGATGAAAAAGGTTAGGAAAAGACAAACAACATTTATAGGACATTTTAACATTTATAGGACATTTTATGAGGCAAGAAACATTAGAGCACCTAGTCACAACAGGAAAGCTGGAGGGAAAAAGAACACTAGGTAGACCCAGGAAGAAAATGCTGGAGGATGAAGACAGAGAGGGTGGGAGATGTACTTGCAATGACAAAAGATAGATTTGTATGGAGGGCCATGATCGCCAATGCCATGCAGCTTGGCATATGATGATAATGTAATTAATGGAATAAAAAAATATTTATGATAGAGCTGGTCATAGTGTGGGTTCATTTGGGAAGACTGGGACCATACAGTCGTCTCATCCCCACCTTCTGGAAATTCTGTGCTATAAATTTTCTTGTTTTCTGTCACTCCCTCTTTGTTTCTGCCTTCTTCCTTTGTTTTCAGTCATTTCTTCCTATCATTTCCTGCCCTGCTGGTCCATTCACCTGTATGTGTTCAATAAAGTCTTACGTTCTTTCTCTCAAGATTGACAATTGGGTACATGTGTTATGTGCATTTTTGGCTCTAGGGAAATGAGATATGCTAAAACAATTTTATGTAATTCAAGTCCATTTTTATATGCGTTTTTAGTGTCCGTATTTATGTTTTAATTTGTATTCCGATTTGTTTTTTAAATCCCCATGTGCGATAAATTGAGCAGCTAAGAGATAAAGCTTCCCTTCCTCCGGCCAACTGCTACAGTGGTTGTAGAGCTCTGTAAACTTATTGACGCTGACACTTTGTTAATTGATGGCTCTTTTCTGCCTGCCTGAGTAATGGGATATGACAGGTGTTTTGATAAGAAATGCCAAGTAGTATCCAAAGTGTGGGAGAGTCAGTGACACTGCTGAGAATCACACAGTCTCAATCCTTGATGGAACTCCATAGCATCATGATTATCATCCTCATCGACATCATCATCATCATCATCATCAAGTGCCCTGCCGCATGGCGTTGGCGATCATGGACTTCTATCTGTCTCTATCTCTCGTTGCCCCTAGCATCTCTCCCACCCCCCTCATCCCCAGCCACTCTGCAAATCCGTCCAGCATTTCTCCCATCATTTTTCTCATCGACATCATCAACATCATATTGTAAAAACTGTGCCAGCTTATGTGGCCATTCAGGTGACGTAGAAAATGGGACGAAACAAAGGTGAGTACAAAGGTAATCTCACTAGGTGCAATGATCCTAAAAACAAGTGTTAACATCTAAAGAAAAGAAATAATATTTACTGTCCATTTCCTGTAAAAGAAGACTTTTCTCCATTTCCTCCTTTGTATCATGTTATATAGAACCAATAATGTTATGCGGCTGTGAGGCGTGGACAGTCAACACAAAAAGCCAGAACAAGATTGAGGCAACTGAAATGTAATTTCTAAGAGGAATGTTGAGAGTTCCATGGACCGCAAAGAAAACAGACGAGACAGTCTTGATGGGGGCAGACACAAGAGGATGATTCATAAGGAAGATTAGGAAAAGACAGGCAACATTTATTAGCCATTTTATGATGAAAGGGAAATTAGAGCACCTGGTCACAACAGGAAAACTGCAAGGAAAAACAGCACCAGGTAGACCCCGGGAAGAAAAAACTGGACGGACTTGCAGGGTGACTGAGCACAGAGAGGGTGGAAGATGTGCAAGCAGCAACAAGGGATAGATACACATGGAGGGCCATGATCGCCAACGCCATGTGGCAGGGCACTTGATGATGATGATGGTGATGATGATGATGATGATGATGATGATGATGATGATGATGATGATGATGATGATGATGATGATACAGGACACACGACTCGCATCTGGTCAGCAGATAACACTCACTCTATCTAACAAAGATCTCTTGACAAGATGTCAAGCTTGTGGAGATCAACGTATTAGACTGTGTGAGTGATGTCTTTTTATTGCTTTAAATGGCAAAATAAGGAGACAGAAAAAAAAAACCGTCTTGACTTTTGAATAGATATCTCACTATCCCACGTAACAGACACAACAGTGATGAGCGAAAACAAAACACTTTCTCGTCAAACTTGAAACACGCAGAAGTCGGTCTATTTACTTAAAAAAACACCTTCTGGAGATCAGTTTTAAATGTCGGAATGATATGAAATGCATTTTTCTATCTACGTCCTTTTCTTTTCTGTTCTTCTGCCCTGCCAGTTTAACTTGACGTCACACAGCGTTTCTCCACGTCAGACCTTCCAGCTTGCTCCTGGCCAGTTTCTCTTTCTCCCAATGAAATCCACATCCATAGCCGCAACTTTCCTTCTGTCTCTTCTGTCCAACCACAGTCAAGTGAGTTTCTCCTCTGTCTTGGCGATGCCTGCACGTACAGCCTGTAGCCACGCACAGCGATTTCTGGCTGAGACAGGTGTCTACACTGATAACAGCAGACTTCAGGTCACGTTTGCGAACGTCTCTATATTGCAACCGAGAGACGACCCTCCTGATGCAATTTTCCAGTTTTTTTTACGAAAGATCACTAGATTTCACCTGATACGATTTTACGTCTGTTTATTTTTAATTGCATTTTAGACTTGCAAGGTTAACAGTTGAATATGGCTTTTAACTGTTGTCTTTTATCTTAACGGTTTGTCGGTTTTGACGTGGTGTTAGCCCTGATATGGCTTGAGTAGTCAGCTGGGCTGTAAACAATATGAACATCAACTTGAACTATGGTGCAACAGTAGGTGCCTTGTGGGCCAGGATCCCACAGTGAGCTCTCTATGCCAGATATCTTTTGGGATGTGGATATCCTTCATGTGGTGGACATGGCCAAGCTTGCGTAGTTGTTGTGTGAAGAGGGCGTACACGCTTGGCGTGCTGGCTTGGTCAAGGGCATCCCTGTGGGGCACATGTTCCTTCCAGGAAACGCCAGAGACTAACTCAGAGACCTCAAGTGAACGCGATTGTGGCGGTTCTCTTGGTGCACGTAGGTTGTCCAGCTCTCACTGCTCATGGGTTTATGTGTGAAGGTAAGATGCACACATGCACGTTATTTACATGTAACCAAGATTATTCCAGTGGTAGACTGATAAAATACCAGTATAAAATATAGACCAGGTAAATGTGAAGGTAAGATGCACACATGCACATGTTATTTACATGTAACCAAGATTATTCCAATGGTAGACTGATAAAATACCAGTATAAAATATAGACCAGGTAAAACGTAGTCTAGGTAGGGCCTAAGGACCTGGCCAGCTCATGGGTTTATGTGCAGGCTTAAGGCTTGTGACAACGATCACCATACACATGGCACCTGTGGCGTTAGTGCATATGGAATTCGTTCCGAGTGCAGAGACATCGTCTTGAGAACCTGAAACTGAAAGAGGGCGGTGAAGGGGGGGGGGGGGGGGGCTCAGTATGCAGATTCTTTACACTCCAGTCTTGGTGGTTGTGTTGTGCTTGTTATATTCCACACTCTCCTGGACAGCTTGACCATGGCAGCAACAGCTTTCCCTATCTGCTTGTTGAGCTCTGGGTCAAGGAACATTTTTTTGGAGACTGCCAATCTTAAAAAGGTGAATGCATTTACCATTTGTAGGATGTTATCACCGATGCTGCTGCTGGGGTCTTCGCTCATATTCTGCCTCTGACTGATAACAATGCCAAAGTATTGGGAAACATGTGGTAGGGTGATGACTAGCCTCTGGAGACCAGGCTATGTGTGAGATATCAAGACATCATCATCAGCAAAGACTACCTCCCAGATCAGGATCTGATGCTCTCTGGTCCTTGCTCTGATGCATGAAAGGTCAAAGAGCTTGGCGTCGGACATAATCCCATCATCACATGCTCCATAAGTGTATGACCATACGAGGGAGAATAAAAACCCTATAGACCGTTCGGGTGATGATGCAGTCTTCCTTTACTCTACTTTGACTAGAAAATGGCTCTGAGTATGATCCGCCAAACTGCACTGTCCCAAGCATGCCATCATGGAAAGAGATACTGAGGTTCAACAGCTTCGGCAGGCAACCAGTTTTCTCCACGAGTGTGAAAAGACCTCTTGTACAAACCAGGTCAAAAGCTTTGGTCAAGTCAAAGAAGGCTATGATTACATAAAGGCTCTATCTAGCCCATGTTTTATCTAGTCTATATTTTATACTGGTATTGTATCATTCTTTGAGAGACTGGCTGACACCACCGGTGTTGTCCCAGACAGAGAAGGGTTCACTATCATCGGAGAGTTTAATAAGAGACTACGCCCAAGAAGAACACCATGGGAAGTCTACAATGGCCATCACAGTGACAGGATCACGGACTGCAGCTCCAACGGGGCTCCCTGTGCAAAAACATATTCCTCCAACTTAAGAAAAGCCAGACGCAGACCTGGCACAGGTGGAACGATCCAAACATTTCATCACAGATTGACTTTGTTACAATGAGGATAGACCGTAAGGGGAAATACCACAGACTTAAGAGTTATTCCCAACATTGATCTGGACATGGATCATAGTCAACTGATGGTAACGTCAGAGAGAACCAAGCTTAAAAGAACAGATCAAATCAATCTCAGGAAACTTCAACACTAGGAAATCAAACAGGAAATAAGGAATGAATGAGATCACGTGGATACTGGCAGATTTAGCCTCCGTAATTTTCTCCACTGAGGAAACCTGGACATTCTTCAAAAATACGCTTACAGAGATATTCACAAAAGCCAGTGGAACAAGAAAGATCAGTACAGGCACAATTAAGCAGACACCATGATGGAATGAAACACTTCTGGAAGCCATGCGATGAAAAATGAAAATTTATAAAACATATCTAAAAATCAAAGCTAGTGGAGGATTAAATGAACTAATGACATCCAAGATGTCGCTGCAAAAGAACTGCAAGACAACCCAAAGATCAGTCATACATAAATATATGGAGAAGAACCAAACAAACTGTGCAAGCAATCTCTATAGGAATTCTACAAAAGCGCAAAGCCATGAAACTGAAACGATCCATATGCAAGTCCGTCCAATATTTTCTCCCTGGGTCTACCTGCTGCTTCCTTTCCCTCCAGTTTTCCTGTTGTGACCATGTACTCTAATTCCCCTTTCCTCATAAAATGGCCTGTAAATGTTGCCTGTCTTTTCCTAATCTTCTTTATGAATGATCTTCTTGTGTCTGCCTCCATCAAGACTGTCTCGTTTGTTTTCTTTGCTGAACAAGCCCACACACGGCTGTGCAAAACTGGCGAAATCGTTCTCTTTAGTTTACCTGCCGACGGCAGCTGTAGGCCTTCAAAGCCTGGCATTCCAGAGTGGGGAAGGGGGTGGAATGCAGGGTCGAGACGGGGTCACGGCAGTAGCTGCGGATGAATCCCTTCTGTAGACACGGAACCTAAGATATCTGGATGTTGATTTTTTGTGATTTACAAGTTTGTTCTAAGTGCCCATGATACGACTAAGAATGAGAATTTGTACCATTGACTGAAGTTTGTAATCTACAAACTTTTGCAGTGACTGTGTTCAGCTGCTGTGCTTATTTGTTAAAACGTGTATTCTTCACGTGTTGAAACTTCTAGTTCCGCTAATACTGATTTTTTGTTTCCCCCTGCCCCCCTTTTTTTCCGTTTTCTCATCCTTTTGTTTTTGTTTTATTTCATTTTAATCATTTATTTTTCTTGCGTTGACTTGGAGACTGGTTTCCAAATATATATGTGATGCTGAAGTGTTGATGTGTATGAAGTTAAGTGAAAATTTAAGGATAAGTTACTCGCTATAATCTGCTTTGAACATCACATCATTCAGTCTTGTACTCAGAGCACTGTTGTGAGAGAACTGAACAGTTTTGTTGTTTCGATCGTAGTTCTTTCCTTACGTATTAGTGTTAAGTGCTGTGTGTAGAATTGAACAATGGCTGTTGTTTATGAACACACTGCGTTTTTGCACAATGAGAGACTTCAGTCTTTGTGTCGAGTATGTGGTGGGTGTTCCAGCAAAAAAACAAAGCCCAGGGCTCCCATTCTCTGTCAGTATGTGACATCAGAACTTCGTGAGTTCTTTGAAATAGATTTTTCGTACGACAGTCCAGATATTCACTCTAGCACTCAGTGCTCAAAGTGCTATGCACGGCTGAGAAAACTGTTCCATCGAAAACGATATTGAAAACCAGTCTGTCTGATGTGGAGAAGGTGGCACCGATGTGGGTTAATTTTGATGCAGCCTTGTCTGTTCACCAGTGTTCCGTTTGCTCTGTGTTTGTCAGTCAAACAAAGGGAGGAAGGCCAGCCAAGAAAAAGAGAAGCTCACAACAACCAGAACAGAGCAGTTCCATTGATGGCCATGATATGGGCATGGGATCCGATGACAACGACTCTACCTTTCTCCCCACTGACACTTCCACTCCCAGGAAGAGCTCCTGCTATGGTCCAGTCTGTGCAACACAAGCATCTTTCAGTGACATGCAAACCTCTCCCATCGCACAAAAAAGCAACACAACAGACACTTGCATACAAACAACACTGCAAAAAGTGGGCACACAGACAATGCCACAAAAGTCAGTGGTGCAAACTGTTGACAGCACAACCTCTCCTATTGTCAAGTCTGTAGTTCATCATGTCAGTGAATTGAGTGGTCCTCTCAGCAGAGATGAAGAACAATACCTAACAGCACTTACACGCATTAAAATGGCAGAGTCTGATGACAAATCAACCGCCAGACTAAAAACAAAAGTCCAGCCTATCATCATGAGAAAAATAGAAAAACCATGGAAGCCATCAGTTGTGGCCGGACTGACACTTAAAAGAAAAGAGCAAGACAGGTTGACAGGTTTCGACTTAATGTATCAGGATTCTCACCAGACGATACAGTGCAACAACAAGCAGCAGAACTGAAGAAGACAACGAAAACATACCAACAAAGAATTCTACAGACTGCAGCATTTAACAGACCCTCAGTTACTGCGAAGCAAGGGGTGGCATGGAGAACAGCATGGAGCAAGCAAAGAAAGCAACGCCAGTTTGTCAGAAGTCTGGGCATTAAACTGGAAAGTGAGAAGGCCGAAAGGCGTCTTCAGATAAAAATAATGTGCAGTGATATTAAAATCCAACACATAAGACTGGAGTCAGCTGATAGTCCAAGTCAAGACAGCATGCCAGTTGGACTCTGTGGGAGTGATGATTTGCCAGCCTTTGTCAGAAATATTCTTGACCAGTGTGACCAAGAAACCTGCTGACCTGGCATGATGATTCCATCCCAGAAAACGAGGTGTGGGTGAAGATCGGCGGAGACTATGGGGGCGGCAGCTTTAAGCTTATGCTACAGGTGGCCAACGTGAAGGAGCCAAACTCAAAGCAAAACACCATCTTGCTGGAGCTGGCCAACTGTAAGGACAGCCACAACAATCTGAAAAAACTGCTTTGACCGTACAAACGCCAGGTTGCAAATCTACAGCAGGCACAATGGAAAGGGAAAAAATACGAGTTTTTCTGTTTGGAGACTATGAATTTCTCACGAGAATCTACGGCCTGTCCGGTGCGCAGTCACTCTTTCTTTTTTCTTATGTTTCTCCTTTTAATTCATTTTCTTTCTCTTCTTCTTCTTCTCCTTTTTCACCTTCTTCTACTCCTTCCTCTTCTCCTTCTTCTTCTCCTTTTTCTACTTATTTCTTTCTTCTCTTTTTTTGTGTTTCACCTTCTTTTCCTTTACTATTTCTTTTTCGCTTTCTTCTTGTTCTTTTTCTTCTCTTTTCCCTTTCTATAGGCGGATTTTTTTGGAGACTGACTAGCAAAACCTATTCCACTTTTAGTTTTCAACTTGGGTGAGCTGTTTTTCGAAAACTCAATCATACCACACATGCACACACAAAATTTCCTTCCGCACGCAACATAAAAACTCATGCATACATCACTCCATGCACACGACACAAAAATCATGTGCACTCACCACCCTGCGCATATGACACTATGGTGCACCACATCAAAGAGGTACCTTCAGAAAAGTCAGGCTGAGCAGCCCGTGGCTTCAAAGAGAAGCATGAAGAGCATCAAACGTGACAGACGGGGGTTCAAAATCCACGGCGGTAATGACAAGAAAAAAGCCAAGTCAATTAACAACGTGATACACACCCCACTGTTTGATGTTCCACTCAGCCAGGTTGCCCCACCCTATCTCCATATTCTTGGTGTGGGGAAAAAACACCATGATCTCCTAGAGGAAGACTGTCATCGTCTTGACAAACATATAGCAGCGTGTTTGGCAAAGGATAGAGACAAAATATATGAAAATATGTCACCTTTTGTGAAATATGTCAACAACATGCAAAACTTAAAAGCAGGAATCATAGATAAGGAGAGGGTGCAGGACAGGCTGGGGACAGAATTAGCTTTTTATAACCTTTCTGCACAGACCAGCGAGGGTGATGCAGCTTTGTTTGATCGACGGCAGAAAGAGGAGGAGTACAACGAACTCCTACAGGACATAGAAGAAGAAAAAGAAGAATGTAGAAGACAGCCACTGGCATTTTGCTTCGGGCCTGTAACATCCAATCTAGACATTGCACTGAGGGAAAACAAAATTACGGTGCAGGCCTACCATGGACGTAATTTTGTTGGCAACCACTGCCACAAATATCTTCAGCCAAGCGTGACTGAGAACATATGCCAGTCAGTCACCCACATTACAGACACACTGACGTCTGATACGACCATCAAGAAACAAGCTGTTGATGTTGGGAAGAAATACTATAGGCTAAATTCTCTGTACCACCGCATTCACAGGAAAATTTCACACACAAAACCAGTAACAGAAGTGGACATCAAGGAAACTGAACAATACATTAGTGACTATATGGCTTATTTCAGACAGCACTTTCCCAAAACTAAGATAATCCCCAAGCAACACATTCTGGAACACCACTGCCTGGAGTTCATGAAAACCTGGCACTTTGGCTTGGGACTGCACGGTGAACAGGGTGGAGAAGAGACACACGCCTTCGTCAACGACTTGAAGAAGAGAGCTCACGATGCACGGCTCACAAATCCGAGATTCTTTAGTTGGCCCACTTTTTGGTTCTGCCCTGCTGGTTATCAATAGCGTGCACCTTTCCCCTTCCCTTCCTCTCTCCACACCCCTTTCAGCCAACCATAGCGAGGCACAGGCGCGCATGGAAGTAATCGTTTAGACCTACAGATTGACCTAGATTCCAGTATTTGGTGCTGATCTCAGTCATTTTCTACATTCAGTCCCTCTAAAAATCTTGAAAGAACGCAGCAGTCACACACACACACACACACACACACACACACACACACACACACACACACACATGCACACACACACACACAGACACGCACACACACACACACGCACACACACATACACACACACATACACACATGCACACACACACGCGCGCGCACACACACACACACACACACACACACACACACACACACACACACACACAAGTGCATCGCGCCCATGCACATGGCCTAGTTTCACCCACAGCCGGTGGCGTGCTTCGGCCGGGCAACAGCTAACACCCGATTTTAGCCAAATTCAAGCCTCCAGAAAAGAGTGAAAACAGAGAACGAACTGCGATTTTTTAGAAATTTGAGAAAGTTAAAGCACTGAAGATCACGAATCTGACCATGCCAAAATGGACAAAAACATGTGAAGATTTTAACTTGCACTATACTTACGCCACTACTACGAAAATAATCTCACTTTATACTGAACAAACAACAACCACCTGCGGATATAACTGTTTCCTATAAGTACAGTATTATTATTTCATCTTAACACGTTTCTCACTTTAATCTTCGTGGCTGCTGCTGCTGCTGATTACGAACTGGGAGGTAAATATTTTCACTGCTCCAAGGACAGTATCAGCTGTGGTTGTCAGGTAAATTGACCTACTGTTCTGTGTATTGTAATGTGTTGTGTATGCATGTATCTCTCAACTCCAGTAAAATGAATACGATAAAATTAATGTTCTACTCGTAGTGATCAATTACAATCGGGCAATTTTGACGGGACAAGCACAACTTCTTGTCTGTTCTAAATGGCTGTGTGGCATGTGTGTGATGTATGTTTTTTTCATGTTTGGTGTCTGTGGAAAGCGTAATCTCTCAGCTTTAACGTGAATGATGTGACATCATATTAAATTGCTTTAATGTTTAGTACTACAACGTTTTTGAACAAGAGTGTAGATTTCCGTTTTGCTCTCTGGGCGTGGCAGCAGCGCTATCACATTGCAGAAGGAATGGGCAGATGTCGCGTTCAGTTGAGCGCGACTGTGTAGGTAGAAAAATGGTGGCAGCGCTAGCCTCTGCTCTCGCTACAGAGACTGGGGGCGCTCAAGATAAACAAGGTCAGTGACGACGCATCGCGCGCCTTTCCACCCTGACATCCTGTAACTGAAAGTCAGCAAGGAACAGCCGTGCATGTGAAATTCAGACCGAGGACAGCACGCCACTTGCAATACAGACGGATTCATTTTGTTTCAAGCGTTGCAATTCTGTTTATCTATCTCCATCGTCTTTTCAAGGTGATGGTGTGTGTGTGTGTGTGTGTGTGTGTGTGTGTGTGTGTGTGTGTGTGTGTGTGTGTGTGTGTGTCTGTGTCTGTGTGTGTGTCTGTGTGTGTGTGTGTGTGTGTGTGTGTGTGTGTGTGTGTGTGTGTGTGTGTGAGGCTGTGTCTGTGTCTGTGTCTGTAGTATTTATTCATTTGGTTCTTGTAATTATTTCCTTCTTCCACAAGCGATTTACCATGTGAATTTCAGATTGGGGACAGCACGCCATTGCTATACAGTGCTATTCATTTCGTTTTATGAGTGTGTTATTTCTGTTTATCGTCTCCATCGTCTTTTTATGGTGATGGTGTGTGTGTGTGTGTGTGTGTGTGTGTGTGTGTGTGTCTGTCTGTCTGTCTGTCTGTGTCTGTGTGTCTGTATGTCTGTGCGTCTGTCTGTGTGTGTCTGTGTGTCTGTCTGTGTGTGTCTGTGTGTGTCTGTGTATTATTTATTTATTTATTTATTTATTTATTTGCTTCTTGTAGTTTTTTCTTCCTTCCACAAAAAATTACCAGGTGAAATTCAGACTAAGGACAATCACGTCACTGCTATACAGCGCCATTCATTTTGTTTTATATGCGTGTTATTTCTGTTTATCTGTCTCCATCATCTTTTCATGATGTGTGTGTGTGCGTGTGTGTGTGTGTGTGTTTGTGTGTCTGTCTGTCTGTCTGTCTGTGTCTGTGTCTGTGTCTGTGTCTGTATTATTATTTATCCATTTATTTATTTATTTGCTTCTTGTAGATATTTCCTTCTTCCACAAGGGATTCACTATGTGAAGTTGAGACTGGGGACAGCACACCACTGCAGTACAGCGCTATTCATATTGTTTTATAGGCATGTTATTTGTTTATCTGTCTCCGTTGTCCTTTCATGGTGATGGTGTCCATTGTCTCTTTTCTTGATCGCATTGGGCGAGTTGTTCGTGATTGGAGATGGTATTTTGCCAGGGGGTTCAGATGATTCAGAAATACCTTGTGTGGAATGAGTAGGATCCATCATGATATTGTCCCTGTGCTGTTTCTGAATGGTGTGATCGTTGGGTCAGTGTTTTTCCAGAGGATCACAATTGTCCATCTGGCCATGCATGTATCTATACTTTGCCTTCTGATTTTTTTTAATTCTTTTCCCTCCATGGTCGCAATCAAGCGACTTTCCGTACGACCGCCATGGTCGCATTTGTGCGACTTGGAGGGGTCATGCTAAACAATAACCTTTCAGGCGGGTACAAAGCTTCTGTCAACTCCACTGGTGAATGCAGGTGACTGTGCTATTTTTAAACTTTACCCAGCGACCTAGTTTTTGAGCAGAAAGGCCGAATGTGGCTTTGTTAACTGTCGGAATTTACGTCACGTTTTCTCCGAAGCGTTTTCTCCAAAATGGCTGCAAATCAACACGCAATGTCTTCCACTCTGAGTAGAATAAGCAGACAGCGGACTGTGTGTATAGATTTTCCATTGCTTTTCCTCATTTATTATAATGATATCTGGTGCACAACTCACGAAAAAAAGGTCAGTAGTACAACTAATACACCATATGATAAAAAATGTTTGTTTTTCTTTATAATAAAATTATCTGTGGAATAATCAATCAAGCACATAAACATAAGCAAGCATTCATATATGAATACAACATCTGCCCTTTACACAGCAAAAAAATGTAAGTGAAAATCTTTAATAGTCTTTGAGATATAAGCTTTTAAAAATGCATACTGCGCTGTAAAATTGGCTGCCCAAAATATACTTGGCACTGAGGGAGTGCTGTTTCTGAGGAAACTTGGTGGTAAAAGCGTTCAAAGTGGCATTTAGGAAAATTGAGCTGCAAATTAATCTTTGTATCTTGATATGATTAAAATAACTAATTGTAGTAGCTTGCCACAAGCCGGAATGTTATTTGGTCAGTTTGATGATTTTGAGTGGAGAGGATTGTTGTTTTTGTTGTTGTTTTTGTCTGTGTTTAGTCTCCACAACGTCTGCGACGCTTCAGTGTCACCACACCCACGTCGCTCTTTTCTACTTGCCAACACACCTCCAAACCCACCCCAACATGAGGGAAAGACAAGCGACATTTGTAGGACATTTTATGAGGAAAGGGGAATTGGAGCACCTGGCCACAACAGGAAAGCTGGAGGGAAAAAGAACACCAGGTAGACCCAGGGAGAAAATATTGGACGGACTTACAGGGTGGGTGAGGACAGAAAGGGTGAGAGATGTACTTGCAGCGACAAGGCAGAGATTCGTATGGAGGGCCATGATCGCCAATGACATGCAGCAGGGCACATGATGATGATGAAAGGGCTATAGAATGTGGAACAGTGCTTTTTCCACAATGCTTTATTGATGGTAGTAATAACGCTATGGAGTTCCATTTCGGATTGATGCTGAGTGACCAAGCTGAACTCTACGTTTATTTTCACAGTATATCCTGGCGTTAACCAGGCCTGGGAGATACAAACACCTGTAGTGTTGATCAGGGAATTTGAGCAAGGCATCCCACACAGACTAAGAGACGGATGCTCTTAAGAACAAAGCTGCACCTGCTATAGCCGTTCTACACGATTAAATCACTGCACATGTAGAACTACGAGAAGTGGGAGACTAGGGAGAAGATCGCAAACCCCCATCATATATGTATTTTAAACATTTACCATTTTGGTCGGGCATACAGAGGTATTCACCAGTCTACATGGCCGATGGAGAATCATCCCCAGTACTTTGAAGATGCCATTATCATTCACATTTACAAGAGAAAAGGCGGTAAGTTTGTACACCATGAAGATCATGGGATATCTGTCCTGTGCATTGCGGTGAAGGTCCCCTGCCAGAATGAGTCTTAACAAAGTTACCATCGGTGGGGGTGATAGTCAAGTGGTGAACACATCAGACTAACAATCGAAAGGTCTGGGTTTTATACTGTCTTAGTGCCTTCAGCCTGGTGGGTAAAGACTGAAGATTTTTTTCAAATTTTCCATGTCAGTGTGTGTGTGCAAACTTATTACAGCTTAAACCTCCTACGTCTATATGCTCATACATAACATCAGTTATGCACATTAATGATCCTGTTAGGCATGCCAATGTCCAGTGGTTTATGGAAACATGAAAACACCTATCATGCTTGCACGCTAAAGATGGAGTATGCAAAATGCGCCACAACGTGCGTACATGCAACCACTGGACGGACTTGCAGGGTGGCTGAGGACAGAGAGGGTGGAGATATACTTGCAGCGACAAGGGATAGATTTTTATGGAGGGCCATGATCACCAACGCCATGTGGCAGGGAACATGGTGATGATGATGATGACATGCAACCAAGAAAAAGCGATAATCTAGAAAAGAGAAAATAATATGAATATAAAAAGTCATGTCTTATATAGTCAAGCCCTTCATTTTTGATTCTCAGTGTGGTTTCATGGTGGAAGAGTCATGAGTGGCCTGATATTATGCAAGACACCAGCTGCAAGGGAAGTTTTGTGAACAAAACTAGGAGCTCAACACGGTGGTTTTACATATAGATTTGACCAAAGCATTTGACACCCTTGATTGAAAAGACCTGTAGAAAGTACTACACAAGATTGGCTGCCTTGAAATGCTTGGTTTTCATTTCGACCGGAAAATCGAACTGAACGTCTAGTCCTTTGAAGGGGACGAAAAATGGGTCGGATCCGTGTGCTTTCTGGCTGCGCATGCTAAAGATCCCAAGGCAGTTGAAAATCGTGAAGAGCAGGGGCATTGCCAGGCCGCATTAATGAAACAACGTTGGACAGATAAGTTGATTTCCCAGGTCCCACCCCTTGAACACCAATTAGCCTTCTTGCCTTTCTGAAGTCTTGATTAAAAAGAATATGAGCATGAATTTAAAGCGAGGGAGAGGGGATGGGCGCCGCCCTCGTGGTGCTGGCTCCCGGAAAATTTGAAGTCTCTGCCACCTCACTCCCCTACGACCCCAGGGTTATGGAACCATTTTGGTTGGACCTCAGGACCTGGCCAGCTCGTGGGTTTATGTGCAGGCAGGCTTAAGGCTTGTGCCGTGAACATTCTGGATTTTCTCCCTCACATGGCACCTGTGACGTTAGTGCATATGGAATTCGTTCAGAGCGCGGAGACGTCATCTTGAAAAACTGAAACTGAAACTGTCACGTATGGCGGTGATACGTGAAAGAGGTGAGTGCGTGTGTACCGTAGCGTAGTGTTGCTGGCAGTTGATCGGTGTTTTAGAGTTATAGTCAAGCGAGACACAGGGTGGGAATAGCGCACTTGTCTTCGAAATTGTCATATTCATGTCGCTTTTGCAGTCAGGTTTATTTGTCTGGCTGATCAAGGACGAGCCAGTTTACAACTGAAAATTTTAGAGAAAAAAAAGACAACACTCAAGAACTGAAAAGTAACAGGTGAACAGATATTTGTAACAGACCATGGTAAAGGCCACAACATTTCGACGACTGTCACACACAAAAAAAATCCACCACACACACACTATCAAACACTCTATAAAACACACACACACACACACACACATGTGCACACACACACACACACACACACACACACACACACACACACACACACACACACACACACACACACACACGCACACACACACAACTTGGATTGTCCAGAAAATGTCTTTACTGGTGGTTATCTATATTTACAGTAAAGAAATGTGGTTTCTAAAAAGAATGTTGACAGTCCCATGGACAGCAGCAAAAAAACAAAAAACAAAAAAAACAAAAAAAGAAGACAGTCTTGGAGGAATGAGACACAAGAAAAACAGTATTAAAATGTTAAGGAAAAGACAAGCAGCATCTACAGGACATGTTATGAGGAAATAGAAATTAGAGCACCTAGTCGAAACAGGAAAGTTGGAGGGAAAGAGAGCACCAGGTAGACTCAGGGAGAAAATATTGGACGGACTTGCAAAGTGGCTGAGAACAGAAAGGGTGGGAGATGTGCTTGCAGCGACAAAGGATATATTCATATGGAAGCCATGATCGCCAATACCATGCGGCAGGGCACATAATGATGATGATGTTGATGATAATGTTGATGATGACGCTGATGATGATGAAAATGCCACTACACGCTGTGTAATAAACAGAATAACACAGTACTTCAGATACCCCAGACTGTCATACATCTTGGTATAGCATGGAGCCACTCCAGACTGTAGTTATTTATTATCGTGCAAGTCAGCATGAGATTCCAGCCACTTTAACAGTTCTGTCTCCTGGGATTTTTTTCGTTTTTCTGCCAGTGTGTTAAAGGTATATACAAATGGATTAAGAGCAGAGTTCAAGGGCAGTACGAAGATTGCTAAGGTAACATTTATTTCTCCAGGCATGGGAATACCAACCAATGCCAAAAAGCCACACAGTCCAATGGGAAACCAGCACATGAAATCTGTTACAGCCACTGTGATCAACCGCCGTGCTATTGTTGTGTCTCGTGATGCTTTGACGGTTGTAATTCATTTAGCACATTATGGTTGTGATTCATTTAGCACATTATGGTTGTAATTCACTTAGCACATTATGGTTGTAATTCACTTAGCACATTACGGTTGTGAT
The DNA here is from genome assembly GCA_030674185.1 of Monoplex corrugatus. Lineage (NCBI taxonomy): Eukaryota > Metazoa > Mollusca > Gastropoda > Littorinimorpha > Ranellidae > Monoplex > Monoplex corrugatus. The sequence continues at coordinate 29,414,487 of JAPXFY010000033.1, forward strand.
TCATTTAGCACATTATGGTTGTGATTCATTTAGCACATTATAGTTGTAATTCATTTGGCACATTATGGTTGTAATTCATTTAGCACATTATAGTTTAATTGTTTCGTACATTATGGTTATAATTCATTTAGCACATTATGGTTATAATTCATTTAGCACATTATGGTTATAATTCATTTAGCACATTATGGTTATAATTCATTTAGCACATTATGGTTATAATTCATTTAGCACATTATGGTTATAATTCATTTAGCACATTATGGTTGTAATTCATTTAGCATATTATGGTTGTAATCCATTTAGCATATTATGATTGTAATTCATTTAGCACATTATGGTTGTAATTCATTTAGCACACTACAGTATTCAGTAAGTTGTTTAATTCTTCGGTGTAACTAGCACGTGCAATATGGTGCAGAAATTTGAACTTTTGGAGAAAAAAAAGAAAGAAATTGAAATATGAAAATTGTCCATGTTTGTTACGACAAGTTTCAGACAGAGACTCATTGACACTTCTTGGTGGTGATGGTGATGGTCGTGTTGTGCTGGTGGTGATGGTGATGGTCGTGTTGTGCTGGTGGTGGTGGTGATGGTCGTGTTGTGCTGGTGGTGGTGGTGATGGTCGTGTTGTGCTGGTGGTGGTGGTGATGGTCGTGTTGTGATGGTGATGGTTGTGTTGGCTGGTAGTGGTGGTGATGGTCGTTTGTGCTGGTGGTGGTAGTGATGGTCGTTTGTGCTGGTGGTGGTGGTGATGGTTGGTTGTGCTGGTGGTGGTGGTGATGGTCGTTTGTGCTGGTAGTGGTGGTGATGGTCGTGTTCTGATGGTGATGGTTGTGTTGTGCTGGTGGTGATGGTCGTTTGTGCTGGTGGTGGTGGTGATGGTCGTGTTGTGATGGAGATGGTTGTGTTGTGCTGGTGGTGCAGGTGATGGTCGTGTTGTGATGGTGGAGTTGGTGATGGTCGTGTTGTGATGATGATGGTTGTGTTGTGCTGGTGGTGGTGGTGATGGTCGTGTTTTGTTGGTGGTGGTGGTGATGGTCGTGTTGTGCTGGTGGTGATGGTGATGGTCGTGTTGTGATGGTGATGGTCGTGTGTTTGTGGTGGTGGTGATGGTGATGGTTGTGTTGTGATGGTGGTGCTGGTGATGTTCGTGTTGTGCTGCTGGTGATGGTGATGGTCATGTTGTGCTGGTGATGATGGTGATGATTGTGTTGCGCTAGTGGTGATGGTGATGGTCGTGTTGTGCTGGTGGTGATGGTGATGGTCGTGTTGTGTTGGTGGTGATGGTGATGGTCGTGTGTTGTGCAGGTGGCGATGGTGATGGTCGTGTTGTGGTGATGGTGATGGTCGTGTTGTGCTGGTGGTGATGGTGATGATCGTGTTGTGCTGGTGGTGATGGTGATGGTCGTGTTGTGCTGGTGGTGATGGTGATGGTCCTGTTGTGATGGTGATGGTGATGGTCATGTTGTGCTGGTGATGGTGATGTTCGTGTTGAGCTGGTGATGGTGATGGTCATGTTGTGCTGATGGTGATGGTGATGGTCGTGTTGTGCTGGTGGTGATAGTGATGTTCGTGTTGTGCTGGTGGTGATGGTGATGGTCGTGTTGTGCTGGTGGTGATGGTGATGGTCGTGTTGTGCTGGTGGTGATGGTGATGATCGTGTTGTGCTGGTTGTGATGGTCGTGTTGTGCTGGTGGTGATGGTGATGATCGTGTTGTGCTGGTGGTGATGGTGATGTTCGTGTTGTGCTGGTGGTGATGGTGATGGTCATGTTGTGCTGGTGATGGTGATGGTCATGTTGTGCTGGTGATGGTGATGTTCGTGTTTGCTGGTGATGGTGATGTTCGTGTTGTGCTGGTGATGGTCGTGTTGTGCTGGTGGTGATGGTGATGTTCGTGTTGTGCTGGTGATGGTCGTGTTGTGCTGGTGGTGATGGTGATGGTCGTGTTGTGCTGGTGATGGTGATGGTCGTGTTGTGCTGGTGGTGATGGTGATGGTCGTGTTGTGCTGGTGGTGATGGTGATGGTCGTGTTGTGCTGGTGATGATGGTGATGTTCGTGTTCTGCTGGTGATGATGGTGATGTTCGTGTTGTTCTGGTGGTGATGGTGATGGTCGTGTTGTGCTGGTGGTGATGGTGATGGTCGTGTTGTGCTGGTGATGATGGTGATGGTCGTGTTGTGCTGGTGATGATGGTGATGTTCGTGTTGTGCTGGTGGTGATGGTGATGGTCGTGTTGTGCTGGTAATAATGGTGATGTTCGTGTTGTGCTGGTGGTGATGGTGATGTTCGTGTTGTGCTGGTGATGATGGTGATGTTCGTGTTGTGCTGGTGGTGATGGTGATGGTCGTGTTGTGCTGGTGGTGATGGTGATGGTCGTGTTGTGCTGGTGATGATGGTGATGGTCGAGTTGTGCTGGTGATGATGGTGATGGTCGTATTGTGCTGGTGGTGATGTTCGTGTTGTGCTGGTGGTGATGGTGATGGTCGTGTTGTGCTGGTGGTGATGGTGATGGTCGTGTTGTGCTGGTGGTGATGGTGATGGTCATGTTGTGCTGGTGATGATGGTGATGGTCGTGTTGTGCTGGTGGTGATGGTGATGGTCGTGTTGTGCTGGTGGTGATGTTCGTGTTGTGCTGGTGGTGATGGTGATGTTTGTGTTGTGCTGGTGATGATGGTGATGGTCGTGTTGTGCTGGTGGTGATGGTGATGGTCGTGTTGTGCTGGTGGTGATGTTCGTGTTGTGCTGGTGGTGATGGTGATGTTCGTGTTGTTCTGGTGATGATGGTGATGTTCGTGTTGTGCTGGTGGTGATGGTGATGTTCGTGTTGTTCTGGTGGTAATGGTGATGTTCGTGTTGTGCTGGTGGTGATGGTGATGTTCGTGTTGTTCTGGTGGTAATGGTGATGTTCGTGTTGTGCTGGTGGTGATGGTGATGTTCGTGTTGTTCTGGTGATGATGGTGATGTTCGTGTTGTGCTGGTGGTGATGGTGATGTTCGTGTTGTGCTGGTGGTGATGGTGATGTTCGTGTTGTTCTGGTGATGATGGTGATGTTCGTGTTGTGCTGGTGGTGATGGTGATGTTCGTGTTGTTCTGGTGATGATGGTGATGTTCGTGTTGTGCTGGTGGTGATGGTGATGTTCGTGTTGTTCTGGTGATGATGGTGATGTTCGTGTTGTGCTGGTGGTGATGGTGATGTTCGTGTTGTTCTGGTGATGATGGTGATGTTCGTGTTGTGCTGGTGGTGATGGTGATGTTCGTGTTGTGCTGGTGGTGATGTTCGTGTTGTGCTGGTGGTGATGGTGATGTTCGTGTTGTGCTGGTGATGATGATGGTCGTGTTGTTCTGGTGATGATGGTGATGGTCGTGTTGTGATGGTGATGGTGATGGTCGTGTTGTGCTGGTGGTGATGGTGATGGTCGTGTTGTGCTGGTGATGGTCGTGTTGTGCTGGTGATGATGGTGATGTTCGTGTTGTGCTGGTGATGATGGTGATGATCGTGTTGTGCTGGTGATGATGGTGATGTTGTGCTGGTGATGATGGTGATGTTCGTGTTGTGCTGGTGATGATGTTGATGATCGTGTTGTGCTGGTGATGATGGTGATGTTGTGCTGGTGATGATGGTGATGTTGTGCTGGTGATGATGGTGATGGTCGTGTTGTGCTGGTGATGGTGGTGATGTTGTGCTGGTGATGATGGTGATGGTCGTGTTGTGCTGGTGATGATGGTGATGGTCGTATTGTGCTGGTGGTGATGGTGATGTTCGTGTTGTGCTGGTGAAGATGGTGATGTTCGTGTTGTGCAGGTGGTGATGGTGATGATCGTGTTGTGCTGGTGATGATGGTGATGTTGTGCTGGTGATGATGGTGATGTTCGTGTTGTGCTGGTGGTGATGGTGATGTACGTGTTGTTCTGGTGCTGATGGTGATGGTCGTGTTGTGCTGGTGGTGATGGTGATGGTCGTGTTGTGCTGGTGGTGATGGTGATGTTCGTGTTTGTTCTGGTGGTGATGGTGATGGTCGTGTTGTGCTGGTGGTGATGGTGATGGTCGTGTTGTTCTGGTGGTGATGGTGATGTTCGTGTTGTGCTTGTGGTGATGGTGATGGTCGTGTTGTGCTGGTGGTGATGGTGATGGTCGTGTTCTGCTGGTGGTGATGGTGATGGTCATGTTGTGCTGGTGATGGTGATGGTCGTGTTGTGCTGGTGGTGATGGTGATGGTCGTGTTGTGCTGGTGGTGATGGTGATGGTCGTGTTGTGCTGGTGATGATGGTGATGGTCGTGTTGTGCTGGTGATGGTGATGGTCGTGTTGTGCTGGTGGTGATGGTGATGGTGATGGTCGTGTTGTGCTGGTGGTGATGGTGATGGTGATGGTCGTGTTGTGCTGCTAGTGATATTCGTTTTGTGCTGGTGATGGTGATGGTCGTGTTGTGCTGGTGATGGTTATGTTCGTGTTGTGGTGCTGGTGATGGTGTTGGTCATGTTGTGCTGGTGATGATGGTGATGATCGTGTTGTGCTAGTGGTGATTTTGATGGTCGTGTTGTGGTGATGGTGATGGTGGTGTTGTGCTGGTGGTGATGGTGATAGTCGTGTTGTGATGGTGGTGTTGTGCTGGTGGTGATGGTGATGGTCGTGTGGTGCTGGTGATGCTAGTAAGGATAGCAGGGAGTCAAAGCTTTTAATCCTGAGATGTTATTGGTTTTGCGTGTTTGTGAGAGAGAGTTTCTTGTGATCTCCCTTTAAGAGGAAGACTGATGAGAGAACTTTGTAAATGACATGAGACACCGGTCCTGTCACGGTCTGTCTGTCTGTCTGTCTGTCTGTCCCTGTCTGTCTGTCTCTTTCTGTGTATTGTATGGCTATTCAGTGGAAACGCACGCACGCACACACACACACACACACACACACACACACCACGCACTATCTCTCTCTCTCTCTCTCTCTCTCTCACACACACACACACACACACAAACACTTTTTCTCTCTCTCTCTCTCTCTGTCTTTCTCTCTCTCTCTCTTACACAAATACATAGAAAACATCACACACACACACACACACACACACACACACACACACACACACATACACACACACACACACACACACACATACACACACACACACACACACACACACACACACACACACACACACACACACACACACACACACACACACACACACACTTGTGGCAGTGTACAGATCTATACGAGCCATATACTCCTCTCAAAAGTCAAGTGTTTGATCAAAACCACTGAACGGAGAACAAAACAAACAACACTTTCGACTGAGATGAATTATATATCATTCTTCCAGTCTTTGTTTGTTTGTTTGTTTGTTTGTTTGTTTGTTTGTTTGTTTGTTTGTTTGTTTGTTTGCACACTTCGGAATGAGGTGAATAGTATGCCATTCTCCCAGTTTCTGTTTCGTTCTTTCTTCCTTTCTTTCTTCAAGACCTCACCTGCGCGCAGGGCTCATGCACAGGTGTACAGCTTATACCACGATCAGAAAAGTACATTAATGAAGAAGATTAGGCAAAGACAAGGAACATTAATACGACATATTTATGAGGCAAGAGACATTACTGGTCACAACGGGAAAGCTGGGGGGGGGGGGGGGGGGGGGGGGGGGAAGAGCACCAGGTAAACCCAGGGAGAAAATATTGAACGGATTTGCGGAGTGGATGAAGACAGAAAGGGTGGGAGATGTACTTGCAGCGACAAGTGACAGACTCATATGGAGGGCCATGATTGCCAAGAAGCAGAAGAAGAAGAAGCAATAGAAGCAACTGAAGAAGCAGATGACTAAGAAGAACACAAAGTAGAACAAGAACGAGAAGGAATGTCCTTGGAGTGGAGATTGAAAAATAACACCCAGTATATAAGCTTACTCCATAACCAAGTATATAAGCTTACTCCATAACCAAATATATAACTTACTCAATAACCAAATATATAAGCTTACCCCATAACCATATATATATATAAGCTTACTCCATAACCAAATATACAAGCTTACTCCAGAACCATATATGTAAGCTTTCTCCATCACCAAATATGTGAGCTTACTCCATAACCAAATATGTAAGTTTACTCCAGAACCATATAAGTAAGCTTTCTCCATCACCAAATATGTGAGCTTACTCCATAACCAAATATGTAAGCTTACTCCAGAACCAAATATGTGAGCATATTCCATAACCAAATATGTAAGCTTACTCCAGAACCAAATATGTAAGCTTACTCCAAAACCAAATATATAACCTTATTCCATAACCAAATATATAAGCTTACTCCATAACCAAATATATAAGCTTACTCCATAACCAAATATATAAGCTTACTCCATAACCAAATATATAAGCTTACTCCATAACCAAATATGTACGCTTACTCCATAACCAAATATGTAAGCTTACTCCATAACCAAATATATAAGCTTATTCCATAACCAAATATGTAAGCTTACTCCATAACCAAGTATATAAGCTTACTCCATAACCAAATATATAAGCTTACTCCATAACCAAATATGTGAGCTTACTCCATAACCAAATATATAAGCTTATTCCATAACCAAATATGTACGCTTACTCCATAACCAAATATGTGAGCTTACTCCATAACCAAATATGTGAGCTTACTCCATAACCAAGTATATAAGCTTACTCCATAACCAAATATATAAGCTTACTCCATAACCAAATATGTGAGCTTACTCCATAACCAAATATATAAGCTTACCCCATAACCATATATATAAGCTTGCTCCATAACCAAATATGTAAGTTTACTCCAGAACCAAATATGTAAGCTTACTCCATAACCAAATATATAAGCTTACTCCATAACCAAATATGTAAACTTACTCCATAACCAAATATGTACGCTTACTCCATAACCAAATATGTAAACTTACTCCATAACCAAATATGTACGCTTACTCCATAACCAAATATGTGAGCTTACTCCATAACCAAATATACAAGCTTACTCCAGAACCAAATATGTACGCTTACTCCGTAACCAAATGTATAAGCTTACTCCAGAAACAAATGTATAAGCTTACTCCACATCTCTCCACATGCGAGGTAGCCACACAACATTAAATTCACGTCACCAAGGAACGTCAAATATAAAAAAGACATTACTCCATACCTCAACAAAATCCGAACTAAATACACAACATAAAGTTCTCAACAGCAATGCGTATCAAGCATAAAGTATACTACTCCACACCTCACCAGCATGCCAAACAGACATGCAACATTCAATTCACTTCACCAATGACTGTTAAGCATGTTATTTAGAACTGGATATAACAATCTTGCATATAGACTGCAAGGTTTTTCATACACTTGCACAAAGAAAAAATCAACCAACCAACCAACCAGCCAACCAACCAACCAACCGACCGACCAACTAACCAACCAACCAACCAACCAACCAACCACAACACACCACAACACACCACACCACACCACACCACACCAAACCACTCCATACCACACCAATCCAACCCAAATCCTGAATCAAACCAAACCAAACCAAACCAAACCAAACCGAACCAAACCAAACCAAACCGAACCAAACCAAACCAAACCGAACCAAACCAAATCGAACCAAACCAAACCAAACCAGCTAACCAACAAACAAACAGTCAAAGAAAAAACAACAACCAGACTTAATGATGATCCCCCGGTCTTCTGTTGTCTAAACCCAGGTGTCTAAAGATGTACAGTGAAATCAAATAACAGGTTGGGAAAATCCCACACAGACGAAGTTTTGTCAGAATAGTAAGCTCTTACACAAGATATCGACTCTTTTCTGCTGTCGTCGCTGTGTGTACGCATGAATTTGCGCACGTGTGTGTGGAACGGTGTTAATGTACACACGTCGGAATCAGTTGTATTTCCGGTATTGATAATTATATACAGGGGGGTGCAAAAGTAGGTATACAGTTATGAAAAAAGAAAACACGTACAATACTCATTGCATTTATTATACAAACAAATGAATATTGCATATATATGTAATAACAAGCACAGCCTTAATCCCTCAGATACTCAAACTGCTCGCCGTCGGTATTCACACACTCCTCTAATCGAGAGCGGACACTCATGCACACTCTAGCACAAAGTTCTTTATCAGCATCAATTTCTTGACAAGCCCGCAAGATGAACTGAATCATGTCATTAACAGTGCGCGGCTTGCGTGCGAAAACCCTATTCTTTACATATCCCCCCCTCAAAAAAAGAAGTCCATCTATCGTCCAGTATTGTTTTAAAACCCATTTGCGCTCCTGGTCTGTCAAATTACCAGCCATGGTTAAATTAAATTGCCGCTTAGATCTAAATTAAATTGCCGCTTTACCTGCAAAAAATAAAAAAAATTAAAAGTTAGGATAAAAGTACATGCATATTATTAGTTACGATAAAATATAATTAATGACACTGGAAATATCGAAATTAAAGCCAACTAACTTAATGTGCTAATAATTTTAATGAATTCAGCATTATGATAATGATGTGATACTTACTGTATACTTACTTTTGCACCCCACTGTATATTGTTCTTTTCTGTTCCTGGTCTCTGAGCGTGCCTACATGTTTCTGTCTGCTGCTGGATTATCATTTTCAATGCCCTCCCCCCTTTCATTACAACAAAATTCTGGGAGCTCGTTTTCTATATCAGCTGAAGAGAAAGGTATACGTCTTGTGTACGTGTGTATCAGTCTCTTTGACACAAATAAATGAACAAGATTTCCTACACATTTTAAAAGTGGATCTCTATCGAATTTTTAGTCAAAGTTGTGGAGTGTTGAGACGTCACTAATGTTCGGAAGACAGAGCTCCAAGGTCAAGACACACAGACAATGAACAAAACGAATCAATACAGAACAACAAACACACACACACACAACATTCTTAAAATCAACGCTTTTTGAGGAAGGCGAGTGAACAGCATTTCTTAGGAAATTCTGGCAATATTTAAAATCTATTTTCACTATTGTGACAGCTTACTATGCTTTGAGGACTATAGTCTATGGCCCTAGAAGCATGTCAAGAAATACAATTTAGACCCAAATGAACTGAAAAATTACCGGCCTATCTCTAATGTCTCTTTCTTGTCAAAACTCATCGAAAAAGTTGTCCTCAACCAGCTGAACTCTCACCTGTCTGCCAACAATCTCCTCAATCCTTTCCAGTCAGCCTACTGCCAGTGCCATAGCACTGAAACTGCCCTGCTATACATTCTCAACAATCTCCTCCTTGCAACTGATACTGGCAAAGTCTCTCTCCTCACACTCCTTGATCTGTCTGCAGCCTTTGATACCATTGATCATGGTATTCTCCTTTCTAGACTTCATCATACTTTTGGCATCTCTGACATTGCTCTCTCCTGGTTCACTTCATATCTATCAAACAGAAAACAAACTGTTCTCATCAATGGCACTTACTCTCAACCTGCATACCTGACCTGTGGTGTTCCACAAGGATCTGTCCTTGGCCCTGTTCTTTTCACTCTTTACACCTCCCCCCTGTCTACCATCATCAACTCCCACTCTATAAAACACCACTTCTATGCTAATGACACCCAACTTCTAGACAGTGACACTCCAGACAATATACAGCGCCTCTTGACTCGCACCACTGAGTGTTACTCGGACATTAAGAACTGGATGACGTACAACAAACTTCAGCTTAATAATGACAAGACAGAAGCTATCCTCATTGGCACCCGTCAGAAACTTTCTCAGCTGCCTCCTCTTTCTCTCCCATTATGTAACACATCAGTCCCAATTTCTGATTCAGCTAAAAACCTTGGTGTCTGCATTGACTCTACCCTCTCCATGAACAACTTTGTTTCTCAAACTGCCAGATCTTGCTACTATCACCTCCATCGTATAAGCCTGATCAGGAAGTATCTCTCTGTCGAAACAACTGCAAAACTCGTTCTCTCCTTCATAATGTCTCGCATTGACTATTGCAATTCACTCCTGTCTGGTCTTCCTGCCTCCACCATTCACATCCTGCAGCGCATTCAAAACAATGCTGCACGCCTTGTACTAAAAAAGAAAAAAGCTGACCACATATCTCCTCTCCTGGCACAACTTCACTGGCTCCCTGTATCAAAGCGCATACAGTACAAACTAGACACCATGTGCTACAAAAGCCTCAATAACGCAGCCCCCGATTTCCTGTCAAGCCTACTTGAGATCTATGTTCCCTCACGTACCCTCCGCTCTGCCTCCGATCCTCTGACTTTTCGCTTTCCACGCACTAAGCTCAATACCTATGGTCCACGAACCTTATCTGTTTCTGGTCCACTTTCCTGGAACAAACTTCCTCTCTCTGTCCGTCAGCAACCTACTTTTGTTTCCTTCAAGTCCGCTCTCAAAACTCACCTTTTCTTCTCTGCATAAAATCCTGACCTCACTCAATCCCCTCTGCAGCCTGTCTCCACTCGGAGGGGAATCACATTGTAATATAATAATTGTATATAATATGCTCTCTATAATTTTCCATTGCTTTTATTCTTTCTCCCCATTTTAGCCGTGTGCGTGTGCGTGTGTGTGTGTGTGTGTGTGTGTGTGTGTGTGTGTGTGTGCGTGTGCGTGCGTGTGTGTCTGTTTTAGCGCTTAGTAGTTAGATTTGATTTTATCAAGATTTTGCGCTATACGAATAAAACATTGTATTGTATTGTATAAGTTAATTTCCAACTAAGCTTACTTATCGAGGCACAATTAGCTTGAGATGCACACAAATAGGATTTTCTGGAAATCTATTCTTTTTAATAAAAAGGGGAGATTGTTAGAATGGTTTGACCATCTCGTTCTAGGTAATGGCTGATTAAAAATCCAGGTGTTGTAGCAACATCAAAGTAGATCATAAAAATCCTGATGTTGCAGCAACATCAGGGTACATCATTCAGTGCATCTTCATACCAGCCGGTCAAGAGTTGACCCCCTTGTGTTGTTAACTGAATTCTTGTGTGGTGCACCATGTGATTACCGCTTGTTAACTTGTCTCTGATTATTTTCTGCTTACATCACATAAATCATTGTCGTCTTGTCTTGTCTTGTCTTGCCTTGCCTTGTTTTGCCTTGCCTTGTTTTGCTTTGTCTTGTTTTGCCTTGCCTTGTTTTGCCTTG
>JAPXFY010000033.1:29430642-29453142 GCA_030674185.1 Monoplex corrugatus
TGTACGTGTATATATCTATATGTGCACGTGTATGTGTGTGTGTGTGTGCATGTGTGTTTGTGCGTTTGTGTGTGAGTGTGTGTGTATGTGTGTTTGAATGTGTACATGTGTGTGTGTGTGTGTGTGTGTGAGAGTGTGTGTGTATGAATGTGTGTGTGTGTGTGTGTGTGTGTGTGTGTGTGTGTGTGTGTGTGTGTGTTTAAAGCGCCATACTGATAACACAGGGGTCATGGGGTCAACCCTCACACAGACCAGAGGTTTGATATTTTCAAGCAGACTGGCTGGCTGTGTTGATAGAGCCATGGATTCCATATCTGACATCTTGAGTTCAATTCCAGCCTGCAACATCAAAACCTGACTTCTTCACTGCCCATAGTATATGTTCTAATCATTCTGGCCAGACACAGCGATATGTAGCTGTCTCTTCCCAGTTGTCCACACTGATATCTACAGACTTCTGGTCACGTTTACAGACGCCTGTTAACGCCCTATTGGTTTATTTTGTTGGGAACAGCATACACAACAATCTCTACGAAATCTAAAGCTTAACGTTTGAACATATTGCTTCCCAAGATTCTGAATGTGTACACAATAAACATTAAAACTTCACGATTAAGTTAGAAATGCATTTACATAAAAATCCTCGATAAAAAATATGGCCTCCTTATCCCAACCTACTTTTGGTTTCAACTGCTATTACAACAAAAGGTGATACCTTTTTTTTCAAATCCTTTTCATCAATAGGTAGACAATCCTATTTTGATTTAATGTGCACTAAAGAAAATATTTTTCTACTTGAACAAGTTTGTGATGTTTCTAAAAGGGAAGGAATGTACATGAAATATAAAGCGGAATGTATTAATTTTTGCATGGCTATGTGCGCTGACTGACCACCGGTGTAAATGATGAGACATATGTAACAAACCCGTTTGCCAGTGCTAATTGCTCCTGGGGATGCGTTGTTAGTCAGGATGAGGGGGTTGTTAAACACCTGCTTCCATACCGGTAGGGCTGAGCATACAGATATGGCGTTAACAGTCGTCCCTTTGTGGCAGCTATGGACGCCATGTGGATTGGGATCCTGCAGCGAGCTCTGTATACAGTATATCCCTTGGGATGTGGCTATCCTGCATGTGGCGGACACTGATGGCCAACCCAGCGCAGTCATCGTTGTGTGAAGAGGACATACATGCTTGGCATGCTGGTCTGGTCAAGGACGTCCCTGTTTGGCACATGGTGTTTCTAGGAAATGTCCAGTGTCTGGCACAAGCACCATAGGTGGAATCTACCAAGGCGGTGCTCTTGGTGTGTACAGGATGTCCAGCTCTCACTGCTGTAGAGAAGTGTACTCAGTGTGCAGGGTTAGTACACTCGTCTTGGTGACTGTGGTGAGCTTGTTATTTTCACACACTGTCCTGGTCAGTTTTGTTATGGCAGCAGCAGCTTTCCCTATCTGTCTGTTGACATAAGACATAGCACAAGGACATCAAAGAGTGACAGCATTTGCTATAGTTTGAGAGAGAGGAAGGAGGAAGGGAAATAGACAGAGAGACAAGGACACAAACAGACAGACAGAGACAGACAGACAAAGAGAGAGAGAGACAGAGAGAAAGACAGAGAGGGAGACAGAGGGATAAAGAGACAGACACAGACAGAAGACAGAGACAGAGAGACAGACAGACAGACAGAAGACAGAGACAGAGATACAGACAGAGACAGATAGAGACAGACAGACAGACAGACAGGCAAAGAGACAGATAGACATAGAGACACAGAGAGAGGCAAGGTAATGTAATCTTTTTTCCTTAACAGAGGAGGCTAGTGGGTACGTTGCAAGAAGAGAGAGGGTTAAATTCAGAATTTGAACCCATGCTCATTTTCTCCTTCCACAGAGTATAACTCAACTCCCTGGCCGGCACAGGTCTGAACCACTACCAACAGTTGCTGTACTCACTACACGTTGAGGACCAAAGTGGCCAGGATCTCAACTCAATTCCTTCTTTTTTGATGCGGGACTGAACACGGGGCCCCTGGCTACCTTCCGGTTTTGGGTTCAGAACTGACCGCTACTTTCTGTCTTTCTTTGCTTTTGTTTAAACATTGTGGCACTTGGGTAATTTTTTTTTGTGCTCACTTTGTTCTTTCTCTCCCATTTTCCACGCTACTTTAATGGCCACAGAAGCTGGGACAATTTTACAATGCTATGAAAATACTGACGATGAGAATGATAACCATGATGCTGCGGAGTTTCATCCAGGATTGAGGATACCTGAAGGGGCTATACTCTACTCTCACTGCATTAATGTATCCTGGCGTCAACAAGGCCAGAGACATACAGACACCTGCAGTGTTGTTAAGTCGTTAGGATAAAACCCTTCATGATACATCCGTGAAGTGAATGAGATGTTACTGTATGATCTCAGTGTTCCCAATGAGTCTGTACTACACTCAGCTTTGGGAAGGATTTGGTTTGGGCCGGAAAGATTTTGACAGAACTGATAAGATTCGAACTCACATCATTCCAATAGATAGTAAGTTGTACTAACCACCGCACCATGGCCACTGGTTTTACTGGTTTTATCTCCCTTGTTTTTCAGAATAAAAGCAGATTCATACATTTGGAACGTGTGTGTGTGTGTGTGTGTGTGTGTGTGTGTGTGTGTGTGTGTGTGTGTGTGTGTGTGTGTGTCTGTGTGTGTGAGTGTGTGTGTCTGTGTGTCTGTGTGTGTGTACATGCGTAGGTTCGTTTGTGTATGTGTGCGCGCGCGCGCGCGCGTGTGTGTGTATGTGTGTATGTGTGCGTGTGCGCGCACGCGTGTGTGTGCGTGTGCCTGTATATCTATGCACATCTGTGTTTGTGTATGTGTGTGTATACACACAAAGATATACACAACATAACGAGAGAGCAAGAAACGACACAAAACAGTACAACAAACTCAACACAACACAGCACACCACGACACGACACGAAACGACACGACACGACACGACACAACATGACACGACACAACACAACAAACTCAACACAACTCAACATAACACAACACAGTACAACACGACACGACACGACACAACACAACACAATACAACAAACACGACACAACACAGCACAACACGACACGACACGACACGACACAACACGACACGACACGACACGACACGACGCAACATAACACAACACAACACAGCACAACACGACACAACATAACACAACACAGCACAGCACAGCACAGCACAACACGACACCACACGACTCGTCACAACACAACACAACACAACAAACACGACACAACACAACGCAACGCAACGCAACGCAACGCAACGCAACGCAACGCAACACAACACAACACACAACACAACACAACACAGCACAGCATAGCACAACACAACACAACACAACACAACACAACACAATCCATTTTCATTCGACTTGATCTCACAATTGCCCCCTTGGTAGAAAGCAGGTTCACATAGGAACCATAGAAGGTGGGACTGGAACTACTGCCATTGTGACACAGACACATGTGGTGTCAATAAATAGCACAGCAATAATGGCTATAGTAACACTGGTAGTAGTGGTGATCTTTGTTGTGAAGGTAGTAATGGTTAAAGTGGTATCAGTATGCAATAGTGGTGGTGATGGTGATGATGATGAAGGTGATATTAATATGCAATAGTAGTGGTGGAGTTGGCTGTGATGGTGGTATCAGTATGCAATAGTGGTGGTGATGGTGATGATGATGAAGGTGATATTAATATGCAATAGTAGTGGTGGAGTTGGCTGTGATGGTGGTATCAGTATGCAATAGTAGTGGTGATAGTAGCAGTGGCGGTGATGGGTTGAAGGTGGTATCAGTATGCAGTAGTAGTCGTTGGGTTTGTTGTGACCATGGTGATGATGATGGTGGTAATAGTATATAGCACTGTTAGAAGATAAGAAGTTTTCGCAAGGTACTAAACCCCAGATACACTGATTATACCTTCAATAAAAAGAAATGCACATAAGTAAGTAAGTAAGTAAGTAAGTAAGTAAGTAAGTAAGTAAGTAAGTAAGTATGTAAGTAAGTAAGTAAATAAATAAATAAATAAACTGAAATATTACAATGAAACATAAGAAGAACTGCTGACTTCAGTCAAGAGAAGAAAACAACGATAGTATGGCCATGTGGCAAGATTCAATGAACTTGCTAAATCAGTCCTATGGGGAACCTTTGAGGGAGGGGGACGGTAGGAAGACAGGAAGAACAAATGTCTGACAACGTTGTAAAATGGACAGAGAAACCATTCACACAGACCCCTGCTTTGGCACTCAACCAACAGAGCTGGAGGAATCTAGCAAACAGTTTTGTATAGTGCAGGATCCAAATGAAATCATCATGGCGTTAAGGAAGAAATGGAAGAAGATGGTAAAGTGTTATACACTGCTGGTCGGTATTTTCGGGATATTATATGCTTCTGTGTGCCAATGCTTGTCCAAACTTTATGTGTCAGTATACAATTGTGACCCCCCACCACCAAATCAGTCTTAACTGGCAGTCAGTCGAACAGCAGTAGGAGCTGAAAAGCTGACTGAGGGTCTACCTGGACTGTTTTGACTTTTTCTCAAAATTGATTTCTGTGGCCTATAATCTATCCCCCACATAATTTTTCTTCTTGAAAAAGTATTATTAATCAATTTAAAATGATATTTCAATGCACTGATAGCAGCACACAAAAAAACCACGCAATTTCGTACCAAAAGTATTTCTTTTTGTCTCTTATTGTGAACCGTGATTTGTGCAGTATCCCCACATGTAATATTTTGACAGAAAGCTCTTTTGTGCACCTTTGAGATAATGACAGGTAAAATTATAAACAAGCCAGGTCAAAGCCACCAAATATAGAATTTTAAGGAAAATGTGTAAGAGAGTACATACAAACTTTAGAGGCTGTTTTCTCAAAATGGCCGTCATACAAATTAATTACTTTAAACGTACAAAAAAACTTCTACATTTTTTGGAGTACAAGCTTTATTCAAGTACCAAAACAATCAGCAGGATATGCACTTTCCAGTTGTCCTTTGCAATCTGATATGTATACATCAGGACAGGTTCATAACAAACGTTAAAATACCACGACATACCTGTAGTAATCAGTGTTGTTATGGGGTCAACGTAAACATTTCTGTGTAAAGAGTTCTCATTAAAACCTGCACACTGACCTGATACATAAAATCGGCTATTGTTGATCACTGAAGCACATTGACCTACCAGTGATGCATACAGTTCTCTACTGTTGACCACAAAACACCTTGACCTACCAGTGGTAAACACAATCCTCTATTCTTTATCACCAGAACATGCTGACATATTAATGGTAGATACAGTCCTCCATAGTTGACCAAAAAAAAACTTACGTTGATCTATCGATGGTAGATACAGTCCTTTACCGTTGACCACACACACACACACACACACACACACACACACACACACACACACACACACACACACACACACACACACACACACACACACACACAGAGAGAGAGAGAGAGAGAAAGGGAGGGAGGGAGAGAGTGGGAGAGAGCCAGAAAGACAGAGAGATAGAGATATAGAGAGACAGAGAGAGGGAGGGAGAAAGAGAGACAAAGAGGGAGAGATGGAGAGAGACAGAGAGGGAGGGAGAGAGCCAGAAAGACAGAGAGATAGAGATAGAGAGAGACAGAGAGAGGGGAGGGAGAGAGAGAGACAAAGAGGGAGAGATGGAGAGAGACAGAGAGGGAGGAGAGAGACAGAGACAGACAGACAGACAGACAGACTGACAAACACAGACACAGTGATACAGAGACAGACAGATAGAAAGATACAGACAGAGAGAAAGAGAAAGAGAGTGAGTCAGAGAGAGAGAAAGAGAGAGATGAAGAGAGAAATGGAGAAAGACAGAGAGAGACAGAGACAAAGAGAGAGACAGAGAAAGAGACAAACGCACAAACGCGCGCACACTAGTGCACGAAGGTAGGCTTAGACCCAGACACACAGACAGACACACACAGACACACAGACACAGATACAAAGATACACACACAGACATATGTGCTCGCGCGCATATACAAGCACAAACGCATGTGCGCACACACACACACACACGCACGCACGCACGCACGCACGCACGCCACACACACACACACACACACACACACACACACACACTCGTACACACAAACCACTGTTGTTTATCTGAAGTGTATGAGCCAGTCAATCTTTTACGTCATCTGTTAACAGCCGATCATGTCAGTATGGGATTCCAGCCATTCTAACAGTTTAGCTTCTTTAGATTTTCTCCTTTTTTCCGCCAGTGTGTTGAAGGTATACATGAAAGGATTAAGTGCAGAGTTTAATGGCAATACAAAGACAGCTAATGCCACATTCACTTCTCCAGGGATGGGAATATCAGTTAGCGCTAACATTCCACACAATCCAATAGGGAACCAACACATGAAATCCGTTACAGCAACGCTGATCAATCGCTGAGCTATGGTCATGTCACGTGACACTTTGGTCGTGTTTGTTGTCATTGCATTCCTCTGTATTGACCAGTAAATGAATGCTTGGCCTGCACAGATTAACAGAAACAGAACAAAATTAAGGATGATTAATATACTGAAAGCGTAAACTCTTCCTTTGAAGTCTTGTCTTGTAACTGGCAGTGGAATACAGATACTTGTCTGGCTATAAAACTCCCAGTGTGATGTTACTGGAAGTAAAGGTATTATGGCAAGAAACCAACCAACCATCCAAATCAGCAGACAAGTCACTACTGCTGATGTTCTCTCAAATCGCAAGGAGCTGAATGGAAATCGAAGAACAATAAAGCGATCCAGTGTGATAAGCCAGATGATCAGAGCTGATACTTCACTGGACAACAAAGACAGAAAGCCAGCCAACTTACAAGTCACACTGTTCTTCCATGCATCATCATGATGGAGATATCTACCACGGAATACTTCATCAGCCACCCCAATGATAGCAACGTAGACACCCATCAGAAAATCAGCTATGGTAAGGTTGATGACAAACACACTAAACCCACTTGAAGAGGTTGTCTTCCTCGCACACAAACGTATGAAGAAACAGAAGACATTACCAGTCACTGACAGACAGCTGATCAGCCAGAGAAACCCCTGGTACATTCCTGATTCTAGTAAATCTTCACACGATGAAATTTCGTTTTGGGGAGAATGGCAAAACGCAGCATCAAATTTCTCTGGAAGTATTTCTTTGCAGCAGAATTTATAGTTTAATGTTGATATGACATGTAGAAAGGAAAGATCTTTAAACACGTCAGGGGGAAATGTTTTTACGGGACTACCATCCATGTACAATTCAGCTAAGCGTGGTGTGGACTTGAAACCATTAGGGCCAATACTATGAATGGTGGTAAAAGACATATTAAGCTTCTTCAGCCGAAGGAATTTCGACAAGACTTTGCTGTCAAAAACATTCAGTGTAGTGTAAGACAAGTCTATCACAGTTAGTGCTGTTTGCGTGGTATAAGATGAGTTGTCAGTGTAAAGCGAGGAGAGGGGATTGCTACATAGAGACAAGATTTGTAAATTGTGTAAATTAACAAAGTGACCCATGTCTATATGCTCTAGTTTGTTTCCACTGAGATCAAGAAGCCTAATATTGAATAGTTTAGTGTGAAAAAAATGGGTCAAAGAACAGTGAGCAAGAACCAGATGAATAAGGTAGGTATTGCTGTTGACAGCAGACAGATTCATTCCTGAACCTGTGGCATCCAAAGAACGGAGATCAGGGAATAGTAATGCAGAGAAAGGCTGAAAACACAGAAAGGAGTGACCTTGACACAGACATTCCACAGGACAGGTCACGTCACATGACATTTCATCATCATGCATTGGACAGTGAGGCCAGCCATCACACAGGTGGTCGCCATGTACACATATTTTGGAAGCTCTGCATCTGAAGAATCCTGGACACATCATGTTCTCACATCCCTCTTCGTCCTCATGGTCAATACAGTCATACATTCTGTTACATCGTGTGTACACAGGTAGGCAGTCATTAAACTTACCTGGACAACGATAGTGAGTGTCAGGACAGGAGTCGTTGGACTTCATGGGGGTTGATGTGAAAATCTTGATACCATCAAAATTGATAAGAGCAGGAGATGGGAAGTTTGGATAGTCTTTCTGATCCATTTGAAATTCATCACAGTTTTTTTCATCTGATCCATCTGGACAATGAAACAACCAGTCACACAAGTTGTCATAGGAAACACACTGACCGTTAGTGCAGGTAAACATCTTGACACAAGGAGGATGTTTACAGAACAACTCATCACTCTCATCCTGACAATCTGATCTGAAGTCACATACCAGTGTGTATGACAGTGTGGAGACGTCATCATCACACGTAAACAAAGCTATGTCTGGATCTTCTGATTCACGTATGTCATGCATATTTGACGAACCTGTGGCGAAACTACAAAAGAACGTGTGTCCTTTACCACATATATTCAATATGTATGAACCACATGACAGAAAGGCATGTGTAACATGACCATCAGGACAGGTCATCAGAGATGGTTGTCGTGTGTGCAACAACAACTGTACATGCATACCAGACAGTGAGACAGTTTTTGATTGTTGGTGGTATTCTTCCTTGTTATTCTTACTGAATTCACACACTGCGCCATAAAATGGATATGCACGACATTCATGCATAAGATATACGTCACTTAATACTATACACACTTTCAGTTTAGTATTCATAACACGTGCTTGTGAATTAGAATGAAAAACAACAGTTCTGTCTTGGTGAACAATATTGTGTCTGTACATGTTAGGCAAAGTTCTATCACCAATGTACATACCAGTTAAAACTCTTTCATAAAAAATGTTATCTGCTTTGGTCACATTTTTCACTGATGTCATCCATTCAAGGCCACATTTAGGTACATCCAGTTCCCCTCCCATTGTACGACAGTAACGGCTGGCTCTTCTGTCATCAAACGTTCCTGAAATGTCAGATTGCCATAGAAACATACTGCTGACATACCTGTAACAACGGTTGCAATATAGCAATCCACCCTGACAGTCAGGACTGCTGAAGGGACAGTGTTCTGTTTCATCCTGTCCATCATTACACTCTGTCTTCAAGTTACAGTCCAGGTAGTGCTGAAAACTGGAATAATAATCCACCGAACAATTGAAAAAACCAAAGGGTAATTGCTGAGGTGACATATTTTTAGGGTGAAAAGAAAAGAAAAACTGAAAACTGTGTTTGCGACATTGAGAGTACAGCATATTGTACTTCACTTCAAGTTTTGTAATCCTGTACAGACTTACAATGTTACAAACGCATGAGTGTGAACACACCTTTATTCGTTTGGGACGTTCAGAACCTTGAACATACAGACCAAGTGATTTAGGAGGAAACCCTTTTACACCGATCATGATAACATGTCCAACTGGCACAGATACATTTGTCTTAACAAAACCCCTTTGTCTATAAGTAGCACGTCCTTTGAGTGTGATGTAACCAGTTGAATCTGAGCTCATCACACAAACCAAGTGTAAGTGTGATTCGCTTTTTGATGTCATGTCACCTTAAAACAATCATTATAAATTGAAGTGAATGCATTAGAAAAAAAAGCAAACGAAACAATAGACCAAGACCAAAGGACTGAGCTATTAAACACACTGAAAAAAGCCCAGACCATATGCCACAGGTATCACAAATGTATACAATCGTTTCATATTGCAGAGTTACTAGGTGTTTGTGAACCCATGTCAATTGTGAGATAACCATGGAAGGAAGAAGATGAAAGCAAAGAAAGAAAGAGAAGAGGAGAGCGACTGAGTGATTGAAAGAGAGAGAGAGAGACAGAGACAGAGAGAAAGAGGCAGACAGAGACAGACAGAGAAAGAGACAGAGACACAGACTCAAAGACAGAGAGAGAGAGAGAGAGAGAGGAAATTGGAGAGTCAGAATCCCTAAAATACAAATCAAGAGAAAAATCACTAATTAAACATCCAGATGATAATTGTATCGGTGAAAGAGAACAATATTACCCATCAGAAATATGCTACTGTCTTTCTTAGATGATGAACTCTTACAAGTTGTTAAGAAATTAGGTATCGTCGTGCTTTCCAAACTGATAGTAGAACGAGGCCGTGATGAAAAAGGAAAGCTGACACACTGGAAAACAGGTCAGAGATTTACATACATTGACGTACCATCTGACCCCCTCCCAGAGACAGTGCCAATAGGCCCACTTAAAGCATCCCTGTACCACAGGAAACAGAACACAGCCCTTCAGCTACAGAAAGCAGAGTGTTGTCATTGTCTACAGAAAGACCACAAGACAACTGAATGTAAAAATCCATCAAATGCAACCGGTGTGTGGAGGAAAGGCATAAAACTGGTAGCTGAAAGTGCACAAGATAACATCTAATTTACACAGGAAGAAACCACTCCAAATGTCATGGAACAGACAGACAACAGTGAACAGACAGATAATAGCCAAGACAGTAGTCAGGCACAAAACAAACAAAATATTACCAAAAGTAACAAACAGAAGAAAGCTGCCATCAATACAGAGAGGGGAAGGCAAAATGTTGACAAACGACAATGGCTACCTACAGACGGGACAGGTCAGAGTGTTGACCAAACGTCCCTGATGCAAAGGGTTCTACCCACCACAGGCAGACAAACAAGCAACACTAACAGACCGACATGAAATACAGTGATGAAGAGAACAAAAGCCTCTTTCGTCTCCATAGTGAACAGTGGCAATGACCCCATCCTCCATGCTCCCTTCCCATGTCTTAAATGGAAGATGTTTGCTTTAAGCATGTGATTTAAACATGTTGGATAGTGTAATATTTACTTTAAGATTTACTTCAGGATTAATATGTTGATAGATTAGATCTAGTGGCGAAGCAACAGCTGTTTGTTTTTTTCCGTTGCTACCTGTTATTCACCGCCCCCTATCTTCCGGTCCTAATGACTTAAGAGTTATGTTCCTTGAGTTGTCTGCTACTAGATCTATCAGTATCAGTTTGAACATTACATCCCTCCTTTCCTTGAATGAACAACCACCTATAATTCAAGATCATCAACTTTGATAACAGTATCAACAAAACACAAGTTTTCTTAACTGGTAAAACCGAAGGTAACTTTAAACGTTTAGAACTTTTCTTTTTAACGATCAATAATCTACATACTGTACATTCTGATGATTAAGTGCAAACATTTAATGTATATCATCGCACTTGTCACAAGTTCCCATTAACATGGAATCTAGATCTGTTCACACCGTAAGTCATCAATCAGGGATAGCTCAGCACTTGTTTCAGGAAATGATTTGGTGACACAGTTCAGGTAACCTTTCTTCCCCTTCTTTTCCAATTAAAGAGAAATTAAAGTGATTGAAACAGTTAATGTTCTGCAGTTTAGTTAACACAAATAATAACAGTTATCTATAAAGTATAAAGTCATTGTAACGCTTTGGCACACTGCGTGTACGCTGTGAGCGTCGTGGGTTGTCACTGACATCAGACCGTTGATAAACATTGGAATGCGGACATCCAATAGGATCAGCATCATCATTGGGAATGGGACGTGGAGAACGCATGGAGGCATGATCAGTGTCTTGGGAGGACTGGTTCGGATCATGGTTGGGTGACACTGGATCTGAAGAACTGAGATCGCCATCAGCATCAAAGGACGTTTCTTCTGGTGTGGGGTTGAGAGCTTCTGGAGATTTCTTAAAGAAGCTGCTGTTTCTGGTCACAGTCTGTTCTCTCCTCTGGGCTGTGATCATGGATCCTTTCTTCTGAGTGATTATCAGCGGTCGTGGTTCATAAGGCTGGTGAGCATGAGATGTTGAGGTGTCCTTGACAAGAACAGAATCACCAACTCGCAAATTACTGGGTTTGACGTAACGTTTGTTGTCAGCATACTTCTTCATCTTGTTCTTTTGCAGAGTGTCCCTAGTTCTCATCTGTTCATCGTTTGGTTGTTGTCGTGGAGGTTCTGGAACAACAGTTTTCAAATTCCTGCCAAACAAAACAGTGGCTGGAGGTACACCAGTTGTGGAGTGTGGCGTTGACCTATATGCCAGCAGGAGACGGTACATTTGTTGTTTCCAGCACTGATGAGTGGCTCTTGCACCCTTTATGGTCTTCTTTAGTGTTCTCATGAATCTTTCGGTTTCACCGTTAGCACGTGGCCATAGAGGTGTAATCTTGCGGTGTGTAAATCCCATGTTTTCAGCATATCTTTTGAATTCATAGCTTGTGAAAGGTGGTCCATTGTCTGTCTTTAAGCTGTCAGGTATACCAAATTCTGCGAAGATCTTGTCCAACTTGGGAATTACACTTCGGGCAGACGTGGAAGAGATTTCTTCAACGACAACATATCGTGAGTATTCATCTGTCACTACTAGCAGCTGAATGTTTTCAACGGTGGCAAAATCTGCGCTGAGGGTGGACCATACATAATCTGGAAGCGGTGACATGCTTAGGGGTTCACGCGATGATTGTGGTGTAGCAATCTGACATGCAAGACAGTTTTTGACGATACATTCCACAGTCTGATGCATACCTCGGAACCAGACTTTCTCTTGTAGAAGTTGACGTGTCTTTACAATACCTTGATGTCCTTGATGTCCAAGATTAACAACTTTGGTGATCAGTGATTCTGGAATCACAAGTTTGGTGCTTTTGAGGAGGATTCCTGGAGAAACCACTGTCAACTCAGAATGGCAAGATGAGAGAATGTCAAACAGGGTTTTGTCAACATTTCGCATGTCAACATTCCAGTGTCCAATTTCGAGACATGAGATGATAGATGACAACGTTTGATCTTTGTTTGTCGCTTCAGCTATCTCTTGCAGTGTCATGGCTTTTGGAATGTTTGTTTCCACCACATATTGTACATACTCTTCAGCAATCTTCTCCTCTCGACTGCTTCGTGTTTGCTGAACGGGATGTCGGCTGAGATAATCTGCAGGGTTTTCAGCACCAGCTTTATAGATGACTGTTTTGTCATATGGCTGAACTCTCATCAACCATCTCTCAATCCGTGGTGAAACCTGTGATCTGGGGTTATTGAAGATGGAGACCAAGGGTTTGTGGTCAGTGAAGATCTTGAAGGGAGCACCAAAAATGTACACATGAAAGTGTTCACATGCCCATGTGATGGCCAATGCTTCACGTTCAGTCTGGGAATAGCGTTGTTCAGTCGGAGTGAGAGCTCGACTTGCAAACTGCACAACTTGTGGAGGTTCACTGGAAGCTTTCCGCTGAGTAAGAACTCCGCATATACCAAAAGGACTGGCATCAACATAGATTTCTGTGCTCTTTTCTGGGTCAAAGTAGGTGAGTGTTGTTGGTTTACTGAGAGCAGCTTTCAAATTTTCTAAACACTGATCCTCTTTCTCAGTCCATGACCAAGGTACATCTTTTTGTGTCAGAACACGAAGATCATGAGTCAACGTTGCATAATTGGGGATACATTTGGAGCCACAAAAGTTGGTCATGCCAAGTAAGCTGCGGACTTCTGATGGATTCTGAGGTTTTGGTAGATCAATGATTGCTTTGATTTTTTCAGGACTCGGACGGATGCCTCCTTTGCCAAAGATATGTCCAAGAAATTCAAGAGAGTCTTGATTATAGACACATTTCTCTCCATTTAGTGTCAGACCTTTTTCTCTCAGACGCTTGAACACAGCATGAAGATTGCGATCATGGTCTTTTGAACTATGTGTTATAAAAACATAATGTTCTTCTGCTTCAGAGAAGTCTTGTTCTTCATTCCGAACATTTCTGACAAAACCACGGGCATTATGTGTTGAAGCATGATACTGAGAGCTACTTTTACAGACTCTGGCAAAATGATGAAGTTTTGAACACTTTTTGCAAGACTGATTGAATGCAGGACAGTTTGTTTGTCCACCATCATGGGGCCAGTCACGAAGACCACAGTTGCGACACTGCTTCTTCAAAGGCATTCCACGCTGATGATTCTGTGATGAAGATGACGATGCTGGGATACCAGATGATGAAGCTGCATAATGAGATTGTGATCCATAAGCAGATGAGGATGACCCAGGGCTAACATGTCGATTTTGACCAGCAACAGGATGATAATACTGACGTCTGACAGCATTCACGGTCGGCTCAGTACACTCCATCAGCTTAGAATGGGTGTCTGTGAGTTCAAGGGTACGAGCAAATTTTAGAAGATCTGTGAGAGTTAAAGCTGGATTACTCAATCCTTTTTCACGAACTCTACTTGACTTGCAGCCTGATATGAGCTGTGACTTGATTTCGCTGTTGATATCTGCAAAATTACATGTTGCTGCTAGCTGTTTCAATTCCGCATAGTACTCTTCAGTACTGTCCGTTTTCTGGAAAGAATGCCTAAATGAATACTTCTGAAATTCAAGGTTTACTTCAGGATTGAAGTACTCAGTAACTGCATCTCTACATCTTGTAAAAACGTCTTCATTTTCACCAGGAACTAACTGTTCTTCAGGTAATGCTTCGATAATATCGTTTAGTTCATCTCCCCCAAACGAGAGCATCAAAGCTTTTTTTCTGGCTGCGTTGTTCACATTGTAGCCAACAAAAACGTTGTCTAAACGGGAGATCCATTTAGTCCATCTAACTGCCTTACCTTCGCTTCGGCAGTCAAACGGAGGATAATGCGGTAAAGAAAAACCTTCTGCCATATCCTCGTCGCCAATGTAATATTTACTTTAAGATTTACTTCAGGATTAATATGTTGATAGATTAGATCTAGTGGCGAAGCATCAGCTGTTTGTTTTTTTCCTTTGCTACCTGTTATTCACCGCCCCCTATCTTCCGGTCCTAATGATTTAAGAGTTACGTTCCTTGAGTTGTCTGCTACTAGATCTATCAGTATCAGTTTGAACATTACAGATAGGATTCTGCAATATGCGTGTTTGAATGAATAAAATACACATTGGGCCTTTGAATGCCAGAGCGCCAAAAAAACAAAACAAAACAAAACAAAACAACAACAAACAAACAAACTCAAACGTCAGTCAATATTCAATTATCTAAAAACACAAAAGTTGGACATAATCTGTATTCAGGAATCATGCATCACAAAAAAAGATTATTTCATTTGGAAAAAGCAATGGGGAGGTAAAGTTATATTTCAACAGGGCACAGATCATAGTAGAGGCGAGTTGATTCTGGTATTTAAGCATTTTATTGGGGAAATATCAGATGAAAAATGTCAGAACAGAATATCAGTGGTCTAGTACAATCAGGGATTTACAACTTTAAAATTGTAAATCTATATGCACCAAAGGACTTGGTAAAGAAACTAGGCTTCTTACAAAAGATATGAAAACATGCTCGGGAAATACACGGGAAAAGATTTGTTGATTCTAGGTGATTTTGATTCTGTGATAAACAATAAACTTGACATAGTGTCAGGGCATTCACACAATAACGTTAATTTGAAAAATTTAAAGAAACCTTGAGATATCTTTGTGTGAGCGATGTATGGCAATTATTTTATGATTATGAAAAAGATTTCACTTGGTATTACTGCAGTCCTTTTGTTGCAAGAAGACGACATTATTGTTTTATCAATGAAGATGTATTAAAAATGCGTATCATGTAAACATCATTCTGTTCCTAACACTTGACCATAAGGCTGATGTAATTGAACTGAATAATGCCGACTTTGAAAGAGGTCCAGGTTATTGGTGGTTTAATAATACATTTTTAAAAGATACTGATTTTGTAAGTAGAATGCATACTTTAGTGACTGAACCCCAGAACAAGAAGGAGATGGGAAAGGGGAATCACAGCATTGATCGGTGGGAATGTATAAAATAAGAATTACAAATTTATGTATGGGATTTGGAAATGCAGAGCACGCAGAGGAAAAAACTCTTTTTCTTACCTTACATGCTCAACTCAGACAACTAGAAAAAGAAGTAATTGGCAACAGCAAAAATAAAACTAAACATAAAGAAACGATGAAAGTTAAGCAGCAATTGGAAATTCCCTCCCTTGACAAAGCCACAGGGGCACAGATAAGAACAAGAGCGAAATAGATTGAACAGGGAGAAAAAAAACCATATATTTTAAACCTTGAAAAGTCAAGGGGTAACCAGAACATTATGACAAGGATAAAAAACAATAATAAAGACATTATCACCAACCAAAAAGATGTTTTTAATGAAATTGTTAAGTACTATAAAGATTTGTATAATCAGTCTACAGAGTCAGAAAATGTCTGCCAAGACTTAGATAACTTTACAAGAAGAGAAACTCACACAAAACTAGAGAAAGATGATGTACATGATGTGAAGGTCTGATTGCAACAGAACAAGCAACCAGTGCTGTTACGTCAATGAACAATGGTACATCACCAGGCAGTGACGGCCTTACAATAAAATCCATGATTTTTTTTTTCTGGAATAAACTTCAAACTGTAGTGGTTTCATCCTTTAAAAGATCTCTGAGAAAGAAACAATGTCTTATAGCCTAAAATAAAGAATTATCACTTTGATACATCAATTAAAGAACTAGAACGTGACGATTTAGAGAGGTGGAGACCAATCACACGTACAAACACAGACTAGAAGTTCCATGCTAAGGTCTTGGCATAAAGATTGTGTAAAGTAATTGGCAAGTTAATAAATGATGACCAAGTTAGCTATCTTAAAGGCAAAAACTTGCAACAATAATGGGAAATCCAAAACAAGTGCCACTGCCCTCGTTCAAGCAAACAGGAACCAGAAAAAACACGAAAACAGAACCAGAACGTGCATTTAATACAACCAGACAAGACATCCGCAAATTTTCGGCCAACTGGCCTTTGTCAAAGGTAAACGTAAGATCAAAAACGAATTAACACCAAATACAAAAATTAGGAGAAGAAGACTAAACTTCCCTGCTCCTTTGTCCAGTGGGAGAAAAGAACGAAACAATTATAAGAAAGATTGATGATGTCATCGAATATTTAAATAATACAGGCAGATTCGGGTGCATGATCGCTTTAGACTACAAAAAGGCATTTGACTCTATATAAAAAAAAAACGTTATTCTTCAGACTTTCAAAATATTTGGCGATGGATATCTTAACCCTTTTCTATAAACTGCGGAATCAGACAAGGGTGCCCCTTCTCGCCAGTCTTTCAT
Source organism: Monoplex corrugatus (assembly GCA_030674185.1). Taxonomy (NCBI): domain Eukaryota; kingdom Metazoa; phylum Mollusca; class Gastropoda; order Littorinimorpha; family Ranellidae; genus Monoplex; species Monoplex corrugatus. The sequence goes on from JAPXFY010000033.1 coordinate 29,447,843, forward strand.
ATTAGCAATAGAAATACTAGCGATTAAAAATAGAAATAGTAACATACAAAGAGTAAGAGTCGAGTTAAAATATTAAATAAGCATGGAAATAAAGAGGTCAGAGATCTCGATCACCATTTGAAGTCTGCATGAAGGTACAGCTTTGGAGCCAGTCTGTTTTGATGCTCTGTATGGTAACACTCATCATCATCATCATGTGCAATGCCGCCTGGCATTGGTGATCATGGCCCTCCATATAAGTCTATCCCTTGTCACTGTAAGTACATCTCCCATCCTATCTGTCCTCAGCAAGTCCATCCAATATTTTCTCCCTGGGTCTACCTAGTGCTCTTTTCCCCTCCAGCTTTCCTGTTGTGATTAGTTGCTCTAATTTAACTTGCCTCATAAAGTGTGTAATAAATGTTGCTTGTCTTTTCCTCATCTTCTTTGTTAATGTTCTTGTGTCTACCTCCTTCAAGACTGTCTAGTTGGTATTATTTGCTGTCCATGTAACTCTCAGCATTCTTCTTAGAAACCACATTTCAGTTGCCTCAATTTCAACAAGCCTCGCACCGTACAACAGTATCCGTTTTATATAACATTCAAGAACTATTTTCCTGGTGTTAATTTTTAGGCATTTGTTGGTAAGAACGCTTCTCATTTTCTTGAATGCTATTTCAGTTTGGCGAATTCTGCTGGCTATTTCTGATTTACATCTGCTGTCTGGTGAGATGACCGTTCCCAGATATTTAAACTTATCAACCTGTCTCAATGTTGCTGGTATTTTACATGAGGGGATTTCTTGTTTATTACTGATAACCATGACTTCAGTCTCCTTGCTAATTAGCTCCAGCCTTTATATTTGCTTTATATATCTATTGTATTCACAAGATTTTGTAAGTCTTTTTCATTTTCTGCAGTTAGCACAGTGTCGTCTGTGTAAAGAAGATTGTTTATCACTTTTCCTCCAATCTTGCATTCAATCTTGGCTGTTTCTAATACTTCATAGAAGTTGTCAATTTCTTCCTGAGTACATGCTGCGGTAACACTACTCTAAGTAATTCCAGACTTTTTTACATGGCATCTCTGAAGAACTTTGGCCTCTCCACTTGAACACATTGCGTGAACACGTCAGTGATCCCCAGCTCAATAGGTTTGAGCATCGGATTCACATGCTAATGGTTGTGGGTTCGAATCCCGGGGTGTGCTGTATTAAAACTGGCCATCTCATTGTCCCACCTTAACATTATTGTTGGTCTGGTGGTGTCAGTATAGGATTAGATAAGTACCCCTTCCCCACTTCCCTGGGATAGTTATCCCCATCAGCCATATCACCTGAGGTGGGTGTCGACGTAAAAACTGAACCAAATCAAATCAATTGATCCCATTCATGTGTTTGATGGGGATAGGATCTGATACACGTGTTTTCTGACAGGCTGGTCGTTCTAACGCTCTTTCAGGAGACAAATATCAAGTTGATCAAATGATCCATTTCTAGTTTGCATCCCTCTGAAATTACATTTTCATGTTTTCAAAAGACTTTTTAAATGCTGTCTTAAGGTTAACATAGCCAACATCGGGCTGATGGAGGCAAAAATTCCACTCGAGCTTTTTTTTTAAAGAAACTGAATAAGTAGAAGATATGATGTTCACCATCACTTGATGCATGTCCATAATATTGAGAAAACAATCAATGTCATCACTGACCATGTCTCCAAGATAGAATTTCAGTTTTGTCAAGTTCATCTTTCTGATGTGCCAAGGCCTCCTCTCCCCTAAACGAAATGACCAACACTCTGCTGTACAGTCAACAACGCAAATAGTTTGTCCACACACTTACACGTGCACACATACCACAAACACACTTACACACACACACACACTTACACACACACACACACACACACACACACACACACACACACACAACACACACACACACACACACACACACACACACACACTTACACACACACACACACGTGCACAAACACGTACAAACTCGCACATAGAAGCACGCACACGCGCACAAAGCCACAAACGTTCATGAACACTTTTCAGCTCTGTACATCAACATGAAATATTATCCTTGAAATTAAGGTGTTATCTGTGGACCAGAAATAAGATAATAATATTTCTGTAACAATACATTTTGGTTGATTAAGCATACTGTTTGATTAAGTCAGTGTTTTCACTGATAAGGAAAGCCGTGATTTCAGCATGTGTAACACCTTTCCTTCTTGTGCTTGTTGTCGTTGCTGTGTTACAACAGTCCACATGTACAGCAGTGGGCCGAATGCAGAGTTGAATGGTAACATGAACACAACCATGGCCACGTGGACCTTGTCTGATACAGCAACACCACACAAAGTCATCACACTGGTCAGGCCAAATGACAACCAGCAAATGGAGCCTGTCACAGCCATTTTTGTTGTCATATTTGCTGTAGAATAAAGTGATCTCTTGGCAGGATCCACAACAACTTGGTATTTTGGTATTCTTCTGTGAATAATGATATTGCCAGCAGCAACTAATATGCAGGATATAAAGTTAAATATCGCAGTAACCGTGAACCATCTGAACTGTTGATTACAACTGTAACAATCAAACAACGCCAGACGACATAGACCAGACTGTCCATCAAGGCCCCAGTGTGACAGTCCAGGAATAAAAGGAACCACTGCCAACACACTTGCAACAAACAAAGTTACAACACAAGCTACAGCTGTTGAACGTCGACTGAATCTCCTTCTGGTCAAAGGGAAACAAAGGATGATGGAGTGATCTAATGTGATAAACAAAATGATTAGAACTGACAACTCACTGGACAGAATGGACAGAAAAGAAGCTGTCTTACAAGTCATACTCTTGATCCACATATTTTCGTTATAAATATAATTACCATGGAACACTCGATTGGCCACAGTAACAATACCTGTTTGAGTCCCCATCATCACATTAGCAATCTGGAAGTAGAAAAGAAATAAACTACAATTTCCTGTGAATATTTTCTTTAAAACAAATTGAATTATGAAGCAAACAGCATTACCTAAAATGGCAATTATACTAACCAGCCAACAGAAAATCCTGGAAACATCAGTCGGTAACAAGTGTTTACATGAGGAAAACACAGGCTCTGGTGACAAGCACTTCATTTTATTTGACTGTTTCGAAACTGATTTCTCACAACAGAGTCTAAAGTTAGACGAAAAGATACTTTTTAAATATTCTAATCCTGACAATGCATCAAAATGATAACTAGTAATTGGATTACCTTCAACGTCTAATTCAGTCAGTTGTGGTACCATTTCAAAGCCCTTTGATTCAATTGTTTCAATGGCAGAAAGAGACAGATTTAAATTTGTAAGCCTAGGTAGGTACATGTACAATGCATTGGCAAAGTTTTCTAAACGTGTTTTCGATAAATCGAGTTTATTCAGAGCATAATGTACATTGAATGGTTTACTCGTCAATGAAATTAACGGGTTGTTTGCTAAAATTATAGCCTTTAAATTTGATAGCCCAAAAAACACATTCATATTAACATTTTTTAATTGATTTCCAGTCAAACCAAGAAACTGTAAATTTGAAAGCTTGATACTGGGTATATGAAATAAGGAAGAACGTGACAGACTTAGATGAATGAGATGTGTGTTGGTACTGAAATTAGCCAGTGTCATTCCTGAGCCTTTGGCATCAATGTAACGTAATTCAGGAAATATAGCAGCAGAGAAAGGCTGAGGGCAAAGAAACGAATGACCTTGACACCAACAGCCTTCAGGACAGGTCATATCACAAAACCATTCATCGTCACGCTGTGGACACTGACTCCAGCCATCACAGAGATGATCACCATGGACACAGACTCTGGTACTTCGACATCTGTAGAAACCAGGACATGTTATGGTGTCACAGTCTTGTTCATCCTCTCCATAAGTACAGTCAGAATATCCATTACATCGAGTGTAGACAGGAAGACAGTACATCATATCTTCTGTACAACTATAATGAGTGTCTGGACATGACTCATTATATTTCATCATTTGTTGAGTAAAATAGCCTGCACCATCCAGGTTGATGAAAAGTCGCTGGCCTCTGCCTGACTCTGTATGGTAAAAATAGCGTTCTTTGCACCACGCACACATGATTTCATCAGAATTGTCCAGACAATCAGACTGTCCATTGAAATGTTGGTTGTGCCACACACATTGACCATTAGAGCACAGAAAACTATCACAATCAGGATGTTCACAAAATGACTCATCACTGTTATCTGGACAGTCCTGTCTGAAGTCACACACCAGAGTGTATGGCAGTGTTGTAATATCATCATCACATGTGAACTTGGAAATAGTGTAGAGAACACTTTTTCCATGAAGACCCAATGCATTGTTCTTTGCCGTCATGTCCAAGAATACACAATACTGTGGATATGTAGTCTCTCCACAACGACTGCTTGAATCACACAACAAAAATGAATGTGTCACATGACCATCTGGGCAAGCAAACAAGTTCTGTTGTGTTTGTGTCAAGGTGGATGGTGGTGGGTGTAAGTAAGGGAACTCAACTGTTTGGACATGAGTTATACTTTCTGACTGCGTTGGTGTTTCACACACGAGTTGTATGGGTGAACATCTGTGGCTTTTGCTTCTATGTGTTAGCTCCATGTTTTTGATAGACAAAACTAACATCAGCTTTGATGGGGTGTATGTGAATTCAAGCTTGAAGTGATTTATGTTGTAAATCAAGGAGTTGTCTGACCATTTACGAAACATGATGTACATGAAAGGTACAGAATTCCATCCTGAAACACCGCCTGTAAACGTACAAAAATTGTATATATTTTTAAAGAAATGCAGAAAGTCTTTTTGTTCTTCTCTTGTTTTTATTGAAGATAGTTTCCCACCCATTTTCATACAAATATGTGACGCTTCTTGATGACTCAAAGCTCTACTTATTACAGTATACTGGAAACACTTGTTGCGTGAAGCCACCAAACCCTGACAATCAGGACTGCTGAAAGGGCAGTGTTCTGTTTCATCTTGTCCATCTTCACATTCTCTCTTGAAGTTACAGTCCAGGTGGTGCTGAAAGCTGGAGTAGATATTTACAGAACAGTTGAACAAACCATTGGGTAGCTTTTCAGGTTGATCATATTTGGAATGAAAAGAAAATATTATTTTTATTTTCTGTCCAAAAGTATCTCTTTCTGTTCGAACACGAGCATGAATCTGAAGACCCGATGTTGGGAACACAGATGTGTTATGTTCATTTTGAACGCGTACAATTTTCTGGAGGTCTGTGTTTGGGTCTCTGTAAAT
>JAPXFY010000033.1:29458142-29480642 GCA_030674185.1 Monoplex corrugatus
TGTACTCGTACCTTGTATATTGAATGTCTTGTTTATCGTGTATCTTGCTAATACATGTACTTGTACTTTGTATATTGAATGTCTTGTATATCTTGTATCTTGCTAATATACTTTCCCATCGTAAAAGTGTATCGATGTCACTATCGTGTTGTTGCACTGGTAAAACAATATTTGATTGTTGAGAAACTTATTACTCGATTGTAAATTCTGGTAAAAAAAAATTCATGTAAGAGTGTACTTGTGGCACTATCTTGTTGCAGCATCGGTTAAACGATATATGATTGTTGAAAAGGTTGTACAACGGTCGTTATCTCTTGTAATATATTTCTCTCCTTGTAAGAACATACCAATGCCATTGTCTTGTTGCAGCAGTAGTAACAAAATGTATGCTTGTTGAGGGGGATGTTCCATAGGTCTGGTGATATGTGTCCCTCTTAAGAGTGTCCCAGTGTCACTACTTGAACTTTACACTGATGACTCAAATCGTACGACTGTGACTGTGAGAGAGGTGTTCAGGTGTCAGAACTTACGTCAGATTTGTTCTTTGTACTGGTAACTCCAGGTACGACCGTCACAAAGTTTTTTTTCCACAACTTTACTTTTGTACTAGTAACTCCAGGTACAACTGTCACTACATGTAAGTTTATTCTACAAATTTCAAACTGTTGCTTTAAGACCATGTGAATGCTAGTCAGTTAAACCCGTCTCTTACGTCATATTGTGTCTATCTATCTATCTATCTATCTATCTATCTATCTATCTATCTATCTATCTATCTATCTATATATCTATCTATCTATCTATCGGTCTGTCTGTCTGTCTGTCTATCTGTCTGTCTGTCTGTCTATCTATCTATCTATCTATCTATCTATCAATCTATCTATCTATCTGTCTATCTATCTATCTATCTATCTATATATCTATCTATCTATCTATCGGTCTGTCTGTCTGTCTGTCTATCTGTCTGTCTGTCTGTCTATCTATCTATCTATCTATATATCTATCTATCTATCTATCGGTCTGTCTGTCTGTCTGTCTATCTGTCTGTCTGTCTGTCTATCTATCTATCTATCTATCTATCAATCTATCTATCTATCTGTCTATCTATCTATCTATCAATCTATCTATCTATCTGTCTATCTAGCTATCTATCTGTCTATCTATCTATCTATCTGTCTGTCTGTCTATCTATCTATCTGTCTGTCTGTCTATCTATCTATATATCAACTATCTATCTATCTATCTGTCTATCTATCTATCTATCTGTCTGTCTGTCTGCCTGTCTATCTATCTATCTATCTGTCTGTCTGTCTGTCTATCTATCTATCTATCTGTTTATCTATCTGTCTATCAATCTATCTATCTATCTATCTATCTGTCTGTCTGTCTGTCTGCCTGTCTATCTATATATCTATCTATCTGTCTGTCTGTCTGTCTGTCTATCTATCTATATATCTATCTATCTATCTGTCTGTCTGTCTGTCTTTCTATCTATCTATCTATCTGTCTGTCTATATATCTATCTATCTATCTGTCTGTCTATCTATCTATATATTATGTGTTTATTTATGTATTTATCTATTTTTGTTGTTGTCGTTTTATGTTATTTGTCAGTGCCTGTAGGGGGTGGGGGTAGGGATGAAATGATGAAGATGTTCTGTTTTCTTGTGAACTGTGGTAGCATGTGTGGACTTGCTGTGTTGTGTGTGGCTGTGGAGTAAGTTACAGGGGACTTGTCCCAATGAGCGTTTCTTTGTGTTCAGACACTAGTATGGTTTCACATTTCGTTCATTTGTTTGCTTGTTGTTTTATCTCCTCACAAGTTTCAACCCAGTGTCAGAATAATCAACGTGTTGATTGTGGACACTAAACAACAAGAACAAGAACAACCCAGTGTTGTACATGCATTGGGCTCATTGGGAAGTCTGGGATGACAAAAATGTCCCGTCCACTTTACAGAGGCGTCATTGAAGGTGTTGCACAAATTTTCTCGCCAATGGCACCATTGTCTGTATCTCTCAGCACAATGTTGTAACAATATGCTCGTTATATATACCATAATGAAAGAAAAACAACTGGCGATAATTTCAAAATATTGTGAATAGGCAAAGAATACAACACCGTGCTGTACAGGCTTGGTCCATTCTTCATAAGTATTCAACACCACTGCTCATTATTATGTTTGTAGAGTGAAATAGGGCTGTGTCATGACTTCTATTCTGTTTGGAACTATCAAAACAAGCGTAAAGATTAACAGAATTTGCACCAATAAAGAAGACTGACTTAAGGTGCGTTCATACTAAACCATGATGTCCTTAAGGTGCATTCGTACTAAACAATGGCGTCCAATGACGATTTCCCTCAGTACCGACAGAAAAGTCGTGCAGGGCAAACCGCTCTTTGTTGTCACTGGCAATGCTGCAGACGTTCATACCGAGTGCTGCACGTCACGGCCGTCACAGACAGAAAATTTCTTGTTGTGCATGCAGCACTTTTTCCGTACGTCTGTGTTAAGGTACTGAACTCTTCTGATGATTTTATACTGGATTACCTTTCTTGCAAAAAGAAGATGGATGACGAAAAGCTGCAGTCAGGTCTCAGTCCTACATATACAGGAAGGCTGACATACACAAACATCAATTGAACCAAACTGTAAAGACATTTCTGGGGGTCATTCAGCAGTTCAGGCATTTAATGGTGGTACTGACCGTGTATATGTCGTAATGTACTGATTGGATTTAATGGTGATACTGACCGTGTATATATGTCACAATGTACTGATTGGATTTAATGGTGATACTGGCCATGTATATGTCACAATGTACTGATTGGATTTAATGGTGATACTGGCCATGTATATGTCACAATGTACTGATTGGATTTAATGGTGATACTGACCGTGTATATGTCACAATGTACTGATTGGATTTAATGGTAATACTGGCCGTGTATATGTCGTAATGTACTGATTGGATTTAATGGTGATACTGACCGTGTATATGTCGTAATGTACTGATTGGATTTAATGGTGATACTGACCGTGTATATATGTCACAATGTACTGATTGGATTTAATGGTGATACTGGCCATGTATATGTCACAATGTACTGATTGGATTTAATGGTGATACTGGCCATGTATATGTCGTAATGTACTGATTGGATTTAATGGTGATACTGGCCGTGTATATGTCGTAATGTACTGATTGGATTTAATGGTAATACTGGCCGTGTATATGTCGTAATGTACTGATTGGATTTAATGGTGATACTGACCGTGTATATATGTCACAATGTACTGATTGGATTTAATGGTGATACTGACCGTGTATATGTCACAATGTACTGATTGGATTTAATGGTGATACTGGCCATGTATATGTCGTAATGTACTGATTGGATTTAATGGTGATACTGGCCATGTATATGTCGTAATGTACTGATTGGATTTAATGGTGATACTGACCGTGTATATGTCACAATGTACTGATTGGATTTAATGGTGATACTGGCCATGTATATGTCGTAATGTACTGATTGGATTTAATGGTGATACTGGCCATGTATATGTCGTAATGTACTGATTGGATTTAATGGTGATACTGGCCATGTATATGTCACAATGTACTGATTGGACGTATAAAAAAATGACTGGTTGTATGCACCATGTTTCTTTTTCTTCCATGACCACCACCACCACCACCGCCATCACCTCAACATCAGCTTTTGTCGCCTTGTACTCACCATCATCGCTGTGTCTGACCACACGGCAATCATCACACAGAAAATGTTCATGGCCGTCTGTTAGTGCAACATGAATACTTCCCACCCATTGTACGCTATGGGAGTCTGTTGGTAGTTCCACCCTTTGCTGTACAGGCTACTGGGTCTCACCTGTCTCACCTGTTGGCGTTACTGGATTCAGTGTTGGCCGCTGTATTCTGTGGCACAGCCATTCAGCTCCAATTGGCTCTGTCTTGAATTTTCTGGACAACTTCTTGAGTATTTAGGCCATTGATGTTGGTTATGTTCTTGATGTATGAGATTGGAGGTCTGCCTATCTTCCTTTTTGCCACTGGTTTTCCTTGAAAAATGTTTGCCATAGGGTCTGTGTTCTTGCTAGTTGATACATGGCCAATGTGTTCTAATCTTCTCTTGTTGATGTCTGCTGGTAACTTTCTGGTGATGTCAAGTTCTTCCAGGACGCTTTCTTTAGTTCTTCTGTCCATTTGACACGTAGCAGTCTCCGATAAAACTACGTCTTTGCTATTGAGTACAGGTGCAATTAATGATGTCCCTGCTGTTCACCGGCATGATGGCTTATTCAGATCATACATCAAAGTTTATCACAATTCTGTTTCCAAGTTATACAGCTGTATACACCCACATACGATACATACGTCACTGTCACCTTAGCAAAATACTGATGTTTCGCCACACATGCAGTGTATTTACCCACGTTCCCTGTCCAGATTAACAGTAGAAAGTTGGTGTCAAAGATAGGATATCCTTTGGTAGGTTTTTGGGCAAATTTTACTGCATTCAAACCAACAAAAAGCGTCCAGACTTCTAATACATACACTGTAACTCTGAAAAGAACATAATGATAATTATTATTAATTATTATGCACCAACAGACATATGGAAAACACCCATTACACACTAAGAACCTATGCAGCCTTCCTGTGAGGAACAAAATTCTCTGTGTCTGTGCCCAGTTTCATAAAAGATGTATTTAGTAACCTGCCCCCTTGGTTTGGTAAGGAGAATTAGATACGTTACTGAGTAGTTTAAGTACATGAAAAAAAGTTTATCAAGAGATTTGATACTAGGATGTGTGCATCTGATTTAGTTCTATTTACAACAGGTATAATAATCTTGATGAACACACTAGCAGAGAAGACGGCAAAACGAAAAACCCTGATTTTACTTACGTGATCATTACATGCGTTACAATGGCTTACAAAACTGCTCCTTTTGTTACTGCTAGATGTGCACACACATTATTGTGACTTCTTTCAAAGTTATCTGTCCACCATTCACAAGCTACAGACTCACGTGAATTCTACAGATTGCTGGAGAAGTATCTCTGCTGTATCTGTTGCCAGATCTGTGAATAAATTTTGTGTTTTGTTTGTGACCAACCCTGACCTGTATGTTGAATGCATAGCACAGGCCTGTCTCTCTCTGCGGAATACAGCAAGGAACTGCAGGTCACGTGTGGTTTCTGCAAGTGCAAGCAATGTTGTCAGCGAAGCCCAGATCAGATAATGGTTGTCCTTCCAGTCACTGTACCTTTTGATCCTTTATTGCTTCCTTCAGCACTCAGTCAAGAGCTGGTGCAAAGAGGATCAGTGATGGCAAAAACCTTGGTGGACCCTACATGTAGTTACAACCTTAAACCAGCTGCTGTGTCCATGTTCAGTCCTCATGCAGCACTTACAGTTAGCATAGATGTGTTTGATGGCTGAGATAACGTTGGGAAGTATACTGTACGCCTACGTCCACATAATGTTCCACAGCAAGGGTCTGTGCACGCTGTCGAAAGCCTTGGTAAAGTCAATAAAGCTGATGGCCAGTGGAGTCTGGAATTCACCGCTTTTCTGTATGATGTGCTGCAGAGTAAATGTCTGCTCAGTACAGCAGTTTAGGCCAGAATCTTGCTTGTTGTTTCACAGTTCTTTGTCAACTGCATCACGTGCGTGGTTCAGAATCACCTGGTGATACACCTTTCCTGCTATGGATACCAGTGTCACCCTCTCCACTTGTCACACTCTGTCAGCTTGCCTTTCTCATGGATACAAGTGTCACCCTCTCCACTTGTCACACTCTGTCAGCTTGCCTTTCTCATGGATACAAGTGTCACCCTCTCCACTTGTCACACTCTGTCAGCTTGCCTTTCTCATGGATACCAGTGTCATCCTCTTCACTTGTCACACTCTGTCAGTTTGCCTTTCTCATGGATACAAGTGTCACCCTCTTCACTTGTCACACTCTGTCAGCTTGCCTTTCTCATGGATACAAGTGTCATCCTCTTCACTTGTCACACTCTGTCAGTTTGCCTTTCTCATGGATACAAGTGTCATCCTCTTCACTTGTCACACTCTGTCAGTTTGCCTTTCTCATGGATACAAGTGTCACCCTCTCCACTTGTCACACTCTGTCAGCTTGCCTTTCTCATGGATACAAGTGTCACCCTCTCTACTTGTCACACTCTGTCAGCTTGCCTTTCTCATGGATACAAGTGTCATCCTCTTCACTTGTCACACTCTGTCAGTTTGCCTTTCTCATGGATACAAGTGTCATCCTCTTCACTTGTCACACTCTGTCAGTTTGCATTTCTCATGGATACAAGTGTCACCCTCTCCACTTGTCACACTCTGTCAGCTTGCCTTTCTCATGGATACAGAACTGTTTCATTTCTCCAGTCCTCTTGTACTTCCCCCAAGTTCCAGACTTGGTTACAGATCTGGCTCATCCCACTTGATAACACATTTTCCTCATGCCTTGAGCGTTCAGTGGTGACACCATCCATACCAGGTGACCTGTTGATCTTCGGGTTCTTTATCACCTTAAGAACTTTATCCTAAGTAAAGTCAGTGGAGTTTGTTGGTAAGAGGTGTGACGTCCATCTGTGACTGCTGACACACAGGGTCAGGCTGGTGAGGACTTCCTTGAAGTGATCTGTCCGTCTGGCAAGTTTGTCATCAACATCAACTGCTGGATGAATTTTGACTATGATCTATGTTCCAAAATGTTTATTAACAATCAAAACGACGCGTGGCTTCATGGCTTTGTAAAGAGAACGATTCTATGAAATATACCGTTTTTTCTCACAATACCGAAAGGCTTTTTCTGCTGTTTTTGTCTAGGAATGTTCTAGTGAAGACCTCTCTCTATTTAAAATTCATCAGAGCTATTTCTGTGATTAACGTTTTGGCAACTTGTCATGTAAGGATGTAGGTGATATGTATTAAGAAAGAAGGCACTGTACTTCCATTCTCTCTTGGTCCGGAGGCTGGGCTGGACCTTGATGTGCGTTGCCCCAGGATTTGTCATTTCCCCACCTTGCCATTCGGTTTGCAAATACGGTAATTGATGACTGGAACTGGGTCCAAATGAGTCATGCAACGCATGGACATCCCTCCCCCTTTTCTTTATTTTGCTTGATAAACAAAGAAATCATGCATAAGTGCAATGAAGCTAAGGAAGCTTGGCTGAACACAAAATGCAAAGAGATACAAGAACGACACAGAATGGATCCTCAGGGTATGTACAGACGAATTGAAGAAATTGTCCACAGGAAAAATACATGCACATCAACTGGTTGCTTAAAATCGAAAGATGGCACGCTTATCATGGAAAAAGACAAAATATTAGACAGATGGGGAGAGTACATTAAAGACCTTTTTGAGGATAACAGAAACGAAAAACACATTATAAAAAAGAACTTTGAAGGACCACCCATAATGAAAGATGAAGTTAGAGCAGCACTGAAAAAGATGAAACCAGGAAAAGCCCCAGGACCAGACAACATTATTACAGAGATGATTGAAGCCCTGGAGGAATTTGGCATAGACAAAATAACAGTCCTCCTAAATGAAATTCATGACACTGGAAAAATCCCCAAAGATATGTCAAAATCAATTTTCATTGCACTTCCAAAGAAGACAGGGCTATAGAATGCGAACTCCATCGCACAATCAGTTTGATGAGTCATGTAACAAAAATCCTGTTAAGAAAAATCATGATGACGACAAGGGATAGAATCAAAAGAGAAATAGCAGAAGAACAGTGTGGAATTGTCGAAGGGAAAGGAACTATTAATGCCATATACATCCTAAGAACTATCATAGAGAGGTCAATTGAGATGAATAAGGATTTGTATTTATGCTTTGTTGACTATACCAAGGCTTTCGATCGGGTACGATATGAAGAATTGATCAACCAACTGGAGAGACTCAATGTTGATGGAAAAGATCTACGAATAATCAGGAATATGTACTGGGAACAAACAGCTGCAATGAGAATAGAAAACAATATAAGCTCTTTTCAAAACATCAAAAGAGGAGTCAGACAGGGTTGTGTCTTGTCACCAGATCTGTTTTCACTATATAGCGAAATCATCATGAGAAACCTAAAAGAAGACCCTGGATTAAAGGTTGGAGGGAAAATGATAAACAACATTCGATACGCAGATGACACCGTGCTAATTGCAGAAAATGAAAGGGACCTACAAAACCATGTGAATATACTAGAAATAGAAAGCAAAGGTAAGGGGTTGGAACTAAACAGCAGGAAGACTGAAGTCATGGTGATCAGTAAAAAACATGAAATCCCCTCATGCAAAATAACAGCAAATGGCACAACCTTGACACAGGTTAATAAGTTCAAATACCTAGGAACAGTCATTTTATCAGACGGCAGATGCACATCGGAAATAGCTGGCAGAATCGGCCAAGCCAAAACAGTATTCAAGAAGATGACAAGCATTCTTACCAACAAATGCCTATCAATTAACATCAGAAAGAGAGTCCTTGAATGCTATATAGAACCAATACTGTTGTACGGATGCGAGGCGTGGACAGTCAGCAAGCAAAGCCAGACCAGGATCGAGGCAGCCGAGATGTGGTTTCTCAGAAGAATGTTGAGAGTTCCATGGACAGCAAAGAAAACAGTCTTGATGGAGGCAGACACAAGCAGATCATTCATAAGGAAGATTAGGAAAAGACAAGCAACATTTATAGGCCATTTTATGAGGAAGGGGGATTTGTAGCACCTGGTCACAACGGGGAAGCTGGAGGGAAAGAGAGCACCAGGTATACCCAGGGAGAGAATGCTGGACGGACTTGCAGAGTGGCTGGGGATGAAGAGGGTGGGGGAGATGCTGGGGGCAACGAGAGATAGACATGTACGTATGATTTTTATTTGGTGCTAGTGTGGTGGCGTGGGCCTTACGCATTCATAAAGATCAACCCAGAGTTCATGCGCGCGTGTTGGTACGTAATTCTGTAAGCGCAGGGCTATGAAGAGTTAAGAGACAGGGTAGGGAAGAATGGGGAAGAATGGAGGGAGAGTCAGTAAGGATAATTTCCCGCAAGTGAGAATTGAAAACCCGAACAGGAGACAGGGGCGGAAGAAAGAGGGGAGGGGGGATGGAGGGTTAGACGGAAGAGGGAGAGGGGGGATCCAAAATGACTATTGAGTGGCGCCAGGAGGTTGGGGGGTGAATGTCCAAAGAGTAGCGAGGCATTGGTGCTCTGTGTCCCATCTGCACCTCAGGTGTTTCTTGTTGACTATTAACGATCGTTAACCCAAATCTTTGTGTTCAGAACATGACACGCTCAGCTGTGGTCAGAAGTGGCTGGGGGTAGGGTTGGGGGTGGGGGTGTGGCTGTGAAATATCTGAACTGATGGGATTTGAAATCCAATCTTCTGATGCTTATTTCGTTATAATAACCACCTGACCATGGCGGCTGATTTCTTTTGTTTGGTCAATTTTAGTTTAGTACAGTTTACGTTTATTTGTTTTGTTTTGATTCATGCAGTTCGTTTTTCATGATCTCCATTACTGTTCTTGTGTCACTCTCCATGCTGATGTTCATGTCTCGGACTCTGTGCTGCATTGATGTACTGACACGGCAACACCCCTCACTCCCACTTTTTTCAAAGTACAACAACATTTACTGGGTAGGTATGGTCATGATTCTGGATGGCCAAAACGCTAATAGCATGTAAACATGGTCAGCCATACAGACGCTATGGGTGATAAAGCAGTATCCAGTTTCAGCCTGCATAGTAAATGGATGTTATTGCAGTTTTCGAGCTGTTATTCTAATTTGGTTTAATTAATTTCGTTATTTTTATTTTGCCTTTATACAGGCTTTTGTACAAAAATAAAATACATCTGTGCCATCGTTATTCAGTATGTACTACGTATTGTGCCTTGATCTCTGAGATCTAATTCTGTGAACACTGGCTGTCACTGGGATTCAAACAAAAACGTTTCTTCATGAAAGATATCCTACTGCACTCCATTGACAGACTCACTACAGCAATAGAGTGTAGCTGCTATAAAAGTCACTGCTCCCGTTTTGTACAACATTAAACAAGATATCATGTAATACACAAAGTCAGATTATGAAATAAAAGGTAAGTTGTATTGTTACACTGATGTGTACACTAACAGTCATATATAAAATCAGATTATGAAATAAAAGGTAAGTTGTGTTGTTTCACTGATGTACAGACTAACAGTGGAATATCGATCAATACAACAAAGAAACAAACTTTCTGAACACACTGGTTGATGTCAGTACAAGATCTGTTTTCGTTCGACATATATAGCTTTCACATATATAGCTTTTCAATGATTTATTGTCCTCCACCTGAGAAAACTCGTGACTTCCAAGATCGTGATCACTGACGAGCCACAAAGAAAATCAAGATTTATCGTCTTTGTTTATTTTCAGATTTATCGTTTCTACAATCTGTATTTGAAATAAATCACAGAAAAACAAACTACTGTCACCCCACCATCAACATACCAACCACCACTATCATTTTCACTGACTACCATCACATGTCAGTAATTTATGGTAAAGCCATAGTGACGTTGTCAGTGTCAGTTGTATATCAGTTTTATACGCTGTTTATATAGTTGTGATCATGAACAATATGCTGTCATTCAGATCCACGTTTCTGAACAATTCCTTACTGTGCCATGCTTATAAACAAACCCAGTAAAATTGGTCATTAAAGAGACCATTAATAAGAGCAGGCCTATTGTGAATAATTGAAATGATGATGACAACATTTAGGACCTTCTACTTCACCGTTTCAGATAATACATGAATTGATATTTGCTCAATGTTAATACTTACAAATTCTTAAAAGATTCATCGACTGAAAGTAGAAGATCATACATGACATTTTTTTCTAAAGTTCAGTCAGCATAATGTGTGGTTTTCAAGTGGTCATTGAACATTGTGCTGGAAGAACAACAGCACAGAGCCACTCTGATCTACACCTGGTACAAATGGAGCGATATCGACTTCTCATCTCAAATCGACTTCACACTAGCAAGATCTAGAATGCGAAGCAACATCAGAGACTCAAGAGCCATCCCCAACGCAGGCCTGGACACAGACCACAGGCCAATCAACACGACGTTGGTCACTCAGAAGAAGAGGAAGTTCACCAAAAAGAAGAAACAGCCGGAAAGACTCAACATGCACAAGCTTCAAGATGAAGAGGTGCAGACTCAGATCAGTGCACCATCAGTGAAAAATTGGACTGTAGTGGTCCTACATTACTAAACGTAGAGGAAGCTTGGGGCATCTTCAAGACAGTCCTCCTGGACACTATAAAAGAAGCCTGTGGCACCAAGAAGACAGGAGGAAGAAACAGAAAGGCAACAGCTTGGTGGAACAAAGAAGTGAAGGATGCTATCAAGGAAAAGAAGAAACTATACAAGATCTGGGTCAAGTCAAAGGATGAAGAGGACTACATCAAGTACAGACTTGCAAGAAGACACAGCAAGAAAGTTGTGAGAACAGCAAAGGAAAAGTCATGGACCCAGTATGTACCTGCGGTGCTGGTCGGAAGATTTGAGCAACACCCTCAATGACGCATCCCTTAAGTGGATGAGACTCGACTGTGTGGTCCCATCTTCCCAATGAGCCCATAGCACACCCAACTCTGGGTAGGAGCCAGTTAGAGCCGAAAAAATCACACAATGATATATTTTTGAAGGGACTGACGGGGATTCGAACCCACAACCTTCCAGTCAGTAATCCGTTGCACTAACCACTACACCACGGCGACTGGTGAGACAATTAGAGTTAACTTTGTTCTTGTAGGAACGATCCAGTATACTTGTGAAATAAGTTCACTTCTTAAGTCATCGTGAATGAGCAAAATAGAGAGAACTGTATTCATTCCTTCAGACTTGGTAAAAGTGTATGATCATTTTATGCACTTTTTCGGGGGTTTTTTGTTTTGTTTTGGGTTTTTTTTGCAATAGTGACTTATGTGCAGTAGTAAATGTTTTATCACATCAAATATTTTGACATTATGTTATGTGTTTCCTCCCTTTGATCATAGCGATAGGGTTGACATGCAGGCTGATTGCTGTATGCATGTCTGCCTTTGTTGTGTATGCTTTTGTGGAACACCAAGGACTCTTGTTTGATGAGACGTTGTACAAGTACTTGTTACTGTTACTATTGTTAAATGTTTGTTTGTTGGTTGGTTGTTTTTTCTTTTTTTACTCGCATCCGAAACATTGTGTTTTTACATGTGGAACTGTATTTTGTATGACTGTGTTTGTGTATGTTTATGTGTGTGTTTGTGTGTGTCTGTTTGTATGTGTGTGTGTATGTGCATCTGGAGTGTTTTTGCGTGTGTGTATATGCGTATGCACGTGTGAGTGTGTGTTTGTGTTTGTGTCTGTTTGTGTATTTGCGTTTACCTGCTTGTGTACACCAGGCCACAGCAATATTTCATTTTGGGTGTGACGAATTTGAGAAAGCCTAGTTTTGCGATGATAATGGTGATAACGACAACCATAGCTACTATAGTGAAACTTCGTGAGATTATGAAATGGCGTACTGACACATCGTCACAACTGAGCGCCCGGGAAATATCATTGACCAAGATGTTGATAGGGAATTCTACTTTCTTTATCACCTGTGCCTTTCCTGTTCCTCTAATTCGTCTTAGTTGGCTGTTTGTTCCAGGAATGAAACCTGCGGGACACTACCAAAATTTGTTTTTTACTTCTTTGTGGATATATGAGATGCTCAGTCTCATCAACTCCACTTTTAACATTTTCGTATACTATGCCATGGGGCCTCGGTACAGGGAAACATTCTGGGCACTATTCAGCAGAAAGAAGCAACAACCAGATAAAAAGTAATGCTCAGTATAATGCCAGTCAGACAACCCGTGTTTACATTACAAAGAGTGAATACGGGCGCGTTTCTTCAGCTCTAAGAGTAAAAGTCGCCTGAGGAAATGTACCTGCATTTACTCTGCTTAATACTGCAACTCCTGGCAGTCATTTTCTTTTTATAATTACACTGCAAAGATAAATCCAGGTTTAACCCTCTCGTATTTGCATATATTGCAGAGACACTTCCCCTAGTATTCGTGGTTTTTCAGGGTTTTTTTTTCCAAAGAAAATATGGTTCATGTACGCTACATTGTATATAGCACTACTCAGCTGTCATTTGTGATAAAGCAACAATTTTTGGCAAAAGTGTTTATTTATGAGTGAACATACTTTGGTTTGCATGTCAATATGTGTGTCTCACTTGTGGATGTCATGTCGTTGTCCCCTCTATTGTCACATGTCACAGGTGTTTTCAAGGTGACATCATGATGTTAGCAAACATACACAGTGTAACATGACATCCAGACGTTTGTGAGTTATAAACAATACAGAGAGGCCTACCTGAACTTGTTCCATCACCCCCATTACTATGATAATCCATGTGAATTGTTACAGTGTCACCAAATCAATGTCACCAACTATACGTGTCTTCAGTCAAAGAACAGGAAAAGCACTACAAACTAACACTGCTACACAGTCTACTTCGTACACTTTATGGAGAAAAAAATAGCTATATATATATATATATATATATATATATACAGATATATATATATATATAGCTATATATATATCATGACTTGAACAGTGGCTGGATAATATCAGTGAAAGGCCTGATCTTGTACAGAGGGTCGTAGTTCGCCCAGGTGTGTTCGAAGTGTCATGCAGGTGAAAATGTTGATCAATTTTCAGAAACCGTGTTTTAGGCATAATACTGCTGATCCAAGGGTCTCTGAATCGTGGATCAGTCGACCAGTACAAATCAATCCGTTGTTTACAGTTGATTGCCATCATTATAAGGATCGCCAGGTAGGCATGCATTTCAGCTGCTGACGTGTCACTCCTCAATGGATCATTGGTCAAGCCTTTAGCATCGATCTTCTGTCTTCTCTGCCGCCGTTTGAAAAAAATGGTTTCGGTAGAAATAAAAAAACATCATCTAAACGTTTTGCGTTCGCGGGTAACGCATGTGAAGGGCCAGTTTCTTGATGGAATCCGTTCACCTGGCTTGCTACAGCAGCACGTCGCCACGTCGTCTGCAATTCTGCTAACGGCACATTGTCTTCAGGGTCACTTTCTTCCTCGTCTTCCTCCTCCTCATCGTCTCCTTCAGAAACATCAATTTCTACATCTGATTTTCCATTTTTTTTCTCTTTCCATGTGCTCCATTTCTCTCAAAATAACTTCTACTTTCTCCTCTGTATAATCCTCCCATTCTTCTTCTTCGTGCTGCATTGCC
This sequence comes from Monoplex corrugatus, assembly GCA_030674185.1. Taxonomy (NCBI): domain Eukaryota; kingdom Metazoa; phylum Mollusca; class Gastropoda; order Littorinimorpha; family Ranellidae; genus Monoplex; species Monoplex corrugatus. Next base: position 29,472,497 of record JAPXFY010000033.1, read on the forward strand.
ATCTTTCTCATTCACACAAAGACATGAATGGAATGCAGTCATTTCCTTCTTCTCTCTTGTGAATGATGCCAGTGGTGGCGTCTTCATTTAGTGTTAATAGTTCATTGGTCCTTCTTAGACCTACCCACCAGTTTTCTCTCATACAGAATGAGCTAGCTCATGGTTGCAGCGTGATGGAAAAGTACTGGCCATGTGTGCAAACATATGGCTGGATGCAACCAGGGTTAACAGATGCCGGAGAGCTGTATTTGGCCGGATGCAGCTGGAGTGAATGAGATAGGGTTAAGAGAATGAAAATCTTATTTCTCTTATTTTTGTATTTATGTATGTCTCGCTCTTTTTAATTTTCCATGTTATTGGGATAAAGAGAGGTTATATAGATTACCACATGGATGGGACAAAACCATTTTGTGACTGAAATGTCATGTCATGTAAAATTGTGTTCTCATGTGGAATTAGCCTTCGTCTTTGTCTTTTCTTTACTTTGCTGCTCGCTGTCAGAGAAAATAGATGTGTGTGCACTGATGTGAATGTGTCCATTTATTTTAATTGATTTTCCATTGATATTCAATATCATCACCATATGCCTTGCTGCATGGCAGTGGTAGTCCTGAACCTCCATGCAATTCTATCTTTTGTTGCTATAAGTATATCCCCTGCCATTCTTGCTCGCAAAACCGTTTAATATTTTCTCCCTGGTGCTCTTTTCCCTCTAGCTTTCCTATTGTGACCAGATGTTCAAATTCTCTTGCCTGATAAATGTTGTTTGTCTTTTCCTTTGTTTTTTCGTTAAAGTTCTTTTTGTGTTTTCTTCTCTCAAGATTGTCTCAATTGTTTCCTTTGCTGTTCATAGAACTGTCAACATACTTCATAGAAACCACATTCCAGTTTCTTCGATCTTGTTTTCACTTTGCTTGTTGGTTGTCCAAGCCTCGCAACCACCCTTTAACAAATAACAGCAAACGGCACAACCTTGAGGCAGGTTGATAAGTTTAGATATCTGGGAACGATAATTTCACCAGACGGCAGACACACATCAGAAATAGCCAGTAGAATCAGCCAAGCCAAAACAGCATTCAGGAAGATGAAAAGCATTCTTATCAACAAATGCCTATCAATTAACATCAGGAGGAGAGTTCCCCAGCCTTCTACACAGCCTTGATGGTTCCTAATAGTGACATTTGTCAGGATTCAGTTCAGATTAAACATTACCAGATGACGTTTTCACTATACTGCCTTGATGGTTCCTAATAGTGACATTTGTCAGGATTCAATTCAGGTTAAACTTTACCAGATGACGTTTTCACTATACTGCCTTGATGGTTCCTAATAGTGACATTTGTCAGGATTCAATTCAGGTTAAACTTTACCAGATGACGTTTTCACTATACAGCCTTCATGGTATGGGTCACTCACGAGCCACACTTTGTACAGAGTCTTGACAGTGTGTGTCGTATTCAGATGAAGTGGGTCTTGTAAGACTCAAACCAGGTAAAGAGCTGCTTAGCATTTCATTCCTCACTCGATGTCGTGGGTCATGTGCAACCCATTGGTATATCTTTCTTCTGTACGTGGAGTAACTTGACTGTTGTTTTCTTTTTTCTTCACTTACTGCACATTAGAAATAGCCAGCAGAATTGGCCAAGCCAAAACAGCATTCAAGAAGATGAAAAACGTTCTTACCAACAAATGCCTATGAATTTACATCAGAAAGAGAGTTTTTATATGTTATATAGAACCATTACTGTGATACGGTTGTGAGGCGTGGACAGGCAACACGCAAAGCCAGAACAAGATTGAGGCAGCCAAAATGTGGTTTATAACAAGAATGTTGATAACTCCATGGACAACAACAAAAAACAAACGAGACAGTCTTGATGGAGGCAGACACAAGAAGATCATTGATAAGGAAGATTAGGAAAAGTTTATTTATAGGTCGTTATATGAGGAAATTGGAATTAGAGCACCTGGTCACAAAAGGAAAGCTGGAGGGACAGAGAGCATCAGGTAGACCCAGGGAGAAAATATTGGACGGACTTGCTGGGTGGCTGAGAACAGAGAATGTGGAAGATGTACTTGCAACAACAAGGGATACTTTCGTATGCATGATTGCCAACGCCATGTGGCAGGGCACATGATGATGATGATGATGATGACTTACATTCTTTCATCTTAATATTTTGTTTGTATTTAGTAAAGTTTTTGTTTCTTACCGCAGTTTGCACATGTGGCTTTCTTTACAAAGCAAAGTTTTGGTGATGAGGATGACAATGCCTCCAAAGTTATTTAGAAACTAGTCCCTTACTGGGAGGTGTGGAGGCAACATATTGACTGATTACAATAATCCTAGATATTTTGAGATTTTATCACGCAATGATAAAAAAGTGGAAAAATGAAACAAAAATGTCCATACAACTGGGCCAACACAGCTTCACAGGGCCATTGGACCAAAGATATGTAGTGACTTAACACTTTGACTCTCACACCCTGTCCACCAGCACTGTGTATTGTTAACCACGTTAGGAAAGCAAAACTCTAACCCTTTTGCTCTTTCACCCTATCCACCAGCTTACTGCTGTTAGTGGATATGGTGCTGGAGTCAATGGGTTAATGTACTACTTGTGGGAGCACATCTTATGTGATTTTGAAGTGTATACATGATGTGAATGTCCATATATTGATGCTGCTTTACACTTCAACACAAAACAGTCTTGCGTACATATAGTATTTTGGTCCTTAAGCTGCAGCACCAGTAGGGTTTTAGAGAGGTTTATTGCTAGGATTATTTTCATAAACATGTTCGTTTTGTTTTGTTAGATACCAAGACTGTTAAGATACCTCAAGGTTTGTACTTCTTCGAGTTTTTTTTTTTTATTTGTTTATGTTTTTTGTTTAGGCACTAGGCTTTTTATTGTCACATTTTCATTGCAGACAATAGCATTAATTATTCTAAATCTACCAGGTTGATGTTAACATTACGTTAACATTAAGTTTTCGCCTTGGTTTTGACCTGAATGTGTGTGCCTAATGTTTCAGATTTCCTGATTTTCGTCACATCAAATGAATTTTTTTTAAAACTGCTTTTTTTATTGAAAAATAGAGCCTGTCTGCAGCATCTGTAGCATCCATCTGTGAAACCATGTTCAGTATCTCTCCAAAGTTTACAGGCGAAAGTGACAATATTATCATCCAAACTACTTCTTCAAATGTACAGTCCATCACCCAGAATGTATCACTCCATAATGAATACAAGAAGAAGAAGATACAAGAATTTTATTTAGCCCAAAGCATCACAATGGGAAATTGTTTTGGCATTCGCATTAAAATACATATAGGCACAAGAACGCATAAACACATGTACACACATACTCTTACTCTCTCTCACTCTCTCTTTCACTCCTCTCTCACCCTCTTCCTCCCCTCATCTCTCTCCCCCTCCCTCTTTGTCGAAACAATATCAAAGATAATGACTAAATCTAAATATGTACGGTTAAAAAAGCACATCATAAGAGTCAGATGCCTTGGTCAGGACTTTTAACAATGGACAAAAAGGGCAATACTCATTGAAAAAACTTTGGTAGGTATAGAAAAAATTTGATTAAAGATGCAACGCGATATGCACATTAAAATCAAAATGAGTTAAATACAATAAAATGAGTATGTAGACTAAGAGGACAAGGTTAAACAAGAGAAGAACAAGGACAGGATTTTATTTTCCCCAACCGATTTATCACAAAGTTCAGGGACTCTGTCCGATCGATAGAGACTGAAACCCTTCATTTGAATAAGATTGTCAGGGATATCCTTATGTAGCCATGTTTCCGTAAAGCAGAGAATCGAACAGTCCCTATAGTCTCTTCTGCCTTGTAGTAGTGATGCGAGTTCGTCTGTTTTGTTCCTTAGACTTCTAACATTGGACAGTAGCACTGCTGGTAGAGGGGGGCGTGACACGCCGTGACGTCGGTAGCGTGCCAAAGCACCACCGCGTCGTCCCCTCTTTCGTGTGATGTGTGTGTGGTGTGTATGATATGGCAATTGAGTGAGTTCACTGTCAATGGTAAAATCAGGATGATAGAAGGTAAAAACAGGCCTTTGCTCACGATTCAAAGAAGTCCGAAGGGAAAGTAGATCCTCACGAGAATGCATTGAACTCAAATTCAGTGGGAATTTATCTGCAGGCAATCCAGATATTACGCGAAATGCGGAAGTGGAAGAAATTACACGTAGAATTAGAGACAATTTGTTGGGATTCCTGTTTCTGACTGGTGGACCAGGTAACGTCATCAACATGGCGGTGTTCTATAAACAGGGCCTTAAGGATCGTGTCAACCTGTGTCTCTTTGCCTTGTCCCTGGCTGATGAAGTCTTTTTATTGTCATCAATACTTTGCCACGGTGAGCAGCTGCATTTACAATTCACCACCCAAGAAACATACGGTCCTGTGCATACTTTCATGGTCAATAGCTATGTCTCAGGTTTGTTCGGCTGTACTTTTGTGTCTCTTGTTCTTTCTGCCATCATTGCCAGTGAAAGATTTCCTTGTGTGTTTAGTCCGCTAAGGTTTCAGACTCTGCTACAAACTAGGACAATGGCTGCTATCATCATTGTTGTTTACGTGGCAGTGTTAGGTCTGTTTTTTGTCGTGGCATCCCAGTATCTTATTAGGTGTTTCTACGATCCAGTCTCTGGTGCAGTCTTCAAGAGGCATGTTGCCGGAGACTTTTACAAAGCTCACAAAGACTTCTCGATTCTTTGGACAGTTTTGTGTTTGGTGCTGGTCTGCCTGGTTTTGCGATAATAATGGTGATAACGACAACCATAGCTACTTCAGTGAAACTTCGTGAGATCATGAAATGGCGTGCTGATACATCGTCACAACTGAGCTCCCGGGAAATAACATTGACAAAGATGTTGATCGGGAATTCCATTTTCTTTATCGCCTGTGCCTTTCCTGTTGCTATGATTCGTTTTAGTTGGCTGTTTGTACCAGAAATGAGACCTGGAGGACGCTATCAAAACTTGTTTGAATCTTCTTTGTGGATTCACCTAATGTTCAGTTACACTAACTCCACTTTCAACATTTTCGTATACTATGCTATGGGGTCTCGGTACAGGGAGACGTTCTGGGCACTGTTCAGGAGAAAGAAGCATCAACGCGAAAAAGTGTAATGGTCAGTGCAGTGTTAGTCAGACAAATCATGTTTCCAATAGAAAGAATGAGTTTCAGTTTCAATTTCATTTTCAATTTCTCAAGGTGACGTCTCTGAGCTCGGAATGAATTCCATAGGCACTAACGTCACTGGTGCCAGACATGTGATGGAAAATATCCAAAATGATAAGCCTGCACATAAACCCACCAGCTGGCCAGGTCCTGAGGTCCTAACTAGATTGTTCCATAACCCTGGGATCGTAGGGAAGTGGGGAGGCAGAGAGCTCAACTTTTCCCAGGGCCAGCACCACGAGGGCGGCGCCAGAATGAATAATCCTGCATACTGCTTCAGCCCCAAGAGAGGAAAAATCAGCTGAGGAAGTGTACCTGCCTTTATTTTGCTTAATGATGCAGCTCCTGGCAGTCTTCTTCTTTTTTATGATTACATGATTACAGTACAAAGGTAAATCCAGATCTAAGAGAATGAAGATCTCATGATTCTAATTTTTGTGCTTGATGTATATTACCACACAGACTTGGACAAAGTATCATGTGACTGAAATGTCATGTCATGAAGAATTCTGTTATGTGATTTTAGCCTTTGTCTTTGTCTTTTCTTTCGCTTGCTGTTTGGCTGTCACGGAATAAAAAAAAAAAGATTTGTGCACGCTGAGGATTTGCAGAGTGGCTGAGGACAGAGAGGGTGGAACATGTGCTTGCGTGTTATAGGCTCATTGGGAAGACTGGGACCACACAATCCAGTCTCATCCACTTCACAGATGTGTCATTGAGGGTGTTGCTCAAATCTTCTGACCAGCACCACAGATGTTTGTATCTCTCAGGCCTGGTTGATGACAGGATATATTATGATAGTAAGCGTAGTGTGCAACCCTGTCACAAAGTCTCAATCATAGATGGAATTCTATAGGATCACGATTATCATCCTCATCGACATCATCATCATCGCATTGTAAAAACTGTGCCAGCTTCTATGGCCATTACAGTGGCGTAGAAAATGGGACGAAAAAAAGAGGGTGAGCACAAAGATAACCTCCCTGAGTGCGATTATCCTATTTAAAAAAAGGTGAACGCAAAGGTAACCTCCCTGAGTGCGATGATCCTATTAAAAAAAGGTGAACACAAAGGCAATCTCCCTGAGTGCGATAATCCTATTAAAAAAAGGTGAACGCAAAGGTAACCTCCCTGAGTGCGATAATCCTATTAAAAAAAGGTGAACGCAAAGGTAACCTCCCTGAGTGCGATAATCCTATTAAAAAAAGGTGAACGCAAAGGTAACCTCCCTGAGTGCGATAATCCTATTAAAAAAAGGTGAACGCAAAGATAACCTCCCTGAGTGCGATAATCCTATTTTAAAAAAAGGTGAACACAAAGGTAACCTCCTTGAGTGTGACAATCCTATTTTAAAAAAAGGTGAACACAAAGGTAACCTCCTTGAGTGTGACAATCCTATTTTAAAAAAGATGAACACAAAGGTAACCTCCTTGAGTGTGACAATCCTATTTTAAAAAAGGTGAACACAAAGATAACCTCCTTGAGTGTGACAATCCTATTTTTAAAAAAGGTGAACACAAAGGTAACCTCCTTGAGTGTGACAATCCTATTTTTAAAAAAGGTGAACACAAAGATAACCTCCTTGAGTGTGACAATCCTATTTTTAAAAAAGGTGAACACAAAGATGACCTCCTGAGTGCGATAATCCTATTAAAAAAAAGGTGAACACAAAGATAACCTCCTTGAATGCGATAATCCTATTTAAAAAAGGTGAACACAAAGATAACCTCCCTGAATGCGATAATCCTATTAAAAAAAAGGTGAACACAAAGATAACCTCCTTGAGTGTGACAATCCTATTTTAAAAAAAGGTGAACACAAAGGTAACCTCCTTGAGTGTGACAATCCTATTTTAAAAAAAGGTGAACACAAAGGTAACCTCCTTGAGTGTGACAATCCTATTTTAAAAAAAGGTGAACACAAAGATAACCTCCCTGAGTGCGATGATCCTAAGTGCTGAAGACCGGTGATAACGATGGAGCAGCTGATACTGGAGACTGATGAGACCGAGGGCTGCAGCGTGTCAGTGGACTGACTTGCCACCCACATTCCTCGGAGACCGTCTCAGGGGTAGCAAGCCAACATGAAGGCAGTAAGCTGAAAGAAAAAAAGAAAAAAGAAAGAAAGAAAAAAAGAAGAAAGAAAAAAGAAAGAAAGAAAGGAAAAAAAGCAAGAAAGAAAGGAAGAAAGAAAGAACAGAAAGAAAGAAAAAAGAAGAAAGAAAGAAAGAAAGAAAGAAAAGAAAGAAAAGAAAAGAAAAGAAGCAAAATAAGAATGAAAAAGGAAAGAAAGAAAGATAGAAAGAAAAAGAAAGAAAGAAAGAAAAACGAAAAAAAGAACAGAAACAAGAAAAGAAAAAAGAATAGAAAAGGAAAAAAAAAAGAAAGAAAGAAAGAAAAAGAAAAGAGAAAGAGAAAGAAACAAGGAAAGAAAAAAAGAAAGAAAAACTAGGGACACTAAAACATATATAAAAACAGGCATAAATGACCTGAAATTGCTTCTGCCTATCACATTTCCCTGGAGCCAAAAATGCACTTAATACATGTACCCAATTATCAATCTTAAGAGAAAGTACGTAAGACTTTATCGAACACGTACAGGTAAATGGACCAGCAAGGCAGTAAATGGCTTTGACAACTCGTTTCTCTTTCATTCAAGGTCACATTGACCCTCTAGAAGTACAAAATCTGGATTTTCTAGTCATCAATACAATACAATACAATATTTTATTTATATAGCGCAAAATCTTGATAAAATCAAATCTAAGTGTCATCATCATCATGTACCCTGCTGCGTGGCGTTGGCGATCAAGGCCCTCAATACGAATCTGTCCCTTGTCGCTGCTAGTGGAAATCAACGACTTGATTGAGTATGAAACGGGAGATTTTTAGAATGGCCTGGCTCTCTCTTCTCTCTCTCTCTCAC
>JAPXFY010000033.1:29485642-29505108 GCA_030674185.1 Monoplex corrugatus
AGAGGCGGGTTGTTTTTTTTCACTGTACACATTATCCCCAACTTCCGCAAAATTCTGTGCTAGAAATTTCTTCTTTCCTGTCACTCTCTTTCTTTCTGCCTTGGTCCTTTGCTTTCTGTCCTTCCTTTCAATCACCAATCTGTCTCGCTGGTCCATTCACCTGTATGTGTTATATAAAACCTTACATGCTTACTCTTAGGATTGATAATTGGGTATATGTATTCAGTCACTTTGTGGCTTTAAGGAAAGGTGACGTGCAGAAGCAGTTTTAGGTAATTTAGGCCCGAGGGAAGCTGGGGGGGGGGGGGGGGTAAGAGAGCACCAGGTAGACCCAGGGAGAGAATGCTGGACGGACTTGCAGAGTGGCTGGGGATGAGGAGGGTGGGGGAGATGCTGGGGGCAACGAGAGATAGAGATGGTTGGAAGTCCATGGTCGCCAACGCCATAAGGCAGGGCACCTGATGATGATGATGAGGCCCGTTTTTGTATTATGTTTTAGCGTCCTTAGTTACGTTTGTATTTGTTTTTATGTTTGATATTTTTAAAATCCCCTGGTGATAAACTGGATGCGGTGGTCAACGCCAGGGACATTGATATATGTACTTAATTTTTCTTTAAATCTTCTTTTTTTTAATTTCTCTCTCTCTCTCCTCTCCTCTCTTCTCTTCTCTCTTCCTCTCTCTCTCTCTCTCTCTCTCTCTCTCTCTCTCTCTCCTCTCTCTCTCTCTCTCTCTCTCTCCTGTCAGGTGTGGTGTATATTCTGAGATGGAGGTAGCCCTGATATGGCTCTGCACAGTCGGTTGGGCTTTAAACAACAATAACATTAACAATAACAATTAGAATAACAGTACTGCCACCTGTCATATGATGCGTTGCAGAAGACCAATATGATATATGATATGTATAGAAAGGAAACTACACAGAATCTCGTCTACTTCACGGGGATTCGTCGTTTAGGGGGCTTGCTCAAACATCCTGGCCAACACTGCAGGTGTCTGTATCTCCTGGGCCTGGTTGACATCAAAGAATATGTTATGGAAGGGAAGCGTAGAGTGAAGACCGGTTCACGCAGTCTCAGACTAGGATGGAACTCTGTAGTGGTGGTGGTGGGGGGGTTGCCAGCTTTTCACCTACATTCTACTCCTCCAGACAATCTGCTTGGTCTAAAGGTGGGTTCACACCTGTGTTGCTGTCAGCTTTTTACCTATATTCTACTCCAGGCAGCCTGCTTGGTCTGAAGGTGGGTACACACTTATGTTGCTACCAGTGGTGTTCTTGTTGTGTTCTACTCCTCCAGACGGCCCGTTAGGTCTAAAGGTGGGTACACACTTGTGTTGCTGTCAGTGTTCTTGTTGAGACCTACTCCTCCAGACAGCACGTTTAGTTTAAAGGTGGGTACACACTTGTGTTGCTGTCAGCTTTTTACCGATATTCTACTCCTCCAGGCAGCCTGCTTGGTCTAAAGGTAGGTACACACTTGTGTTGTTGTCAGTGTTCTTGTTGTATTCTACTCCTTCAGGCAGCCCACTTGGTCTAAAGGTGGGTATACATTTGTTTTGTTGTCAGTGGTATTGTTGAAATCTACTCCTCCAGACAGCACGCTTAGTTTAAAGGTGCGTACACACTTGTGTTGCTGTCAGCTTTTTACCTACATTCTACTCCTCCAGACAAACATTCTACTCCTCCAGACAATCTGCTTGGTCTAAAGGTGGGTACACACTTGTGTTATTGCCAGCTTTTTACCTACATTCTACTCCTCCATACAATCTGCTTGGTCTAAAGGTGGGTACACACTTGTGTTGCTGTCAGCTTTTTACCTATATTCTACTCCAGGCAGCCTGCTTGGTCTGAAGGTGGGAACACACTTGTGTTGCTGTCAGCTTTTTACCTACATTTTACTCCTCCAGGCAGCCCGCTTGGTCTAAAGGTAGGTACACACTTGTGTTGTTGTCAGCTTTTTACCTACATTTTACTCCTCCAGGCAGCCCGCTTGGTCTAAAGGTAGGTACACACTTGTGTTGCTGTCAGCTTTTTACCTACATTCTACTCCTCCAGGCAGCCCGCTTGGTCTAAAGGTAGGTACACACTTGTGTTGTTGTCAGTGTTCTTGTTGTATTCTACTCCTTCAGGCAGCCCGCTTAGTTTAAAGGTGGGTACACACTTGTTTTCTCGTCAACTTTTTACCCATATTATACTCCTCCAGGCAGCCCGCTTGGTCTAAAGGTAGGTACACACTTGTGTTGTTGTCAGTGTTCTTGTTGTATTCTACTCCTCCAGGCAGCCCGCTTGGTCTAAAGGTAGGTACACACTTGTGTTGTTGTCAGTGTTCTTGTTGTATTCTACTCCTTCAGGCAGCCCACTTGGTCTAAAGGTGGGTATACACTTGTTTTGTTGTCAGTGTTCTTGTTGAAATCTACTCCTCCAGACAGCACGCTTAGTTTAAAGGTGGGTACACACTTGTGTTGCTGTCAGCTTTTTACTCCTCCAGTGTTTAAACACATATACACACACTCAAACACACACACTCAAACACACACACACACACAAAGACACGAGCACATGCACATACACACACACATGCGCACACACACACGTACACAAACACACACACATACACTCAAACACACACATACACACACAAACACACATACACACACAAACACAAACACACACACACAAAGAAACACCGTCTAAAAGCACGTATGTATATAGACGTTAAAAGAAATAATGAACGAACAAAGAAACACACGCACACACACACAAACACACCAAACACACAAACACACGTACACACATACACACATAAACTCATATATACATACACAAACACATACACATACACACGCACGTACGTACACATACACACTCGCGCGTACGCGCGCGCACACACATACACACACAATGTCACATACACAGACACACAGACACACAGACACACAGGCATACACACAAACACACACAAAAACAAACACACATAAACAAACATACAAACACACACAACACGCACACAAACATACACACATACACAAACACACACATACACACACACACAAAGAAACACACACGCCGCACACACAAGTACACACAACGCACCCGCACACACAAATACACGTACGCACACATACACACACATATACGCACACACGCACACACGCACACACGAACACACACTCACACACGCGCACGCGCACGCCTGCACACACACACACACACACACACACACACACACACACACAATGACACACATACAGACACACACAGAGACACACAGGCACACACACAAATACACACACAAACACATACGAACAAACACACACACACACGCACACACACACACACACACACACTTACACACACACACACACACACACACACATGTGTGTGTGTGTGTGTGTGTGTGTGTACGTGTGTGTGTGTGCGTGTGTGTGTGTGCGCGCGCGCTGTGTGTGTGTGTGTGTGTGTGTGTGTGTTCTGTTTGATTTAATGTCTATTCGCTTAAATGATCTTAGAAACCCCCCCCCCCCCCAAAAAAAGCGTGTTTGTGTGTGTGTCTGTATGTGTGTGCGTGCGTGCGTGTGTGTGTGTGCGTGTGTGTGTGTGCGTGCGTGCGTGCGTGTGTGTGCGTACGTGTGTGCGTGCGTGTGTGTGTGTATGTGTGTGTGAGTGTGTATGTGTTTGTGTGTGTGTTGTGTGTGTGTGTGTGTGTGTGTGTGTGTGTGTGTGTGTGTGTGTGTGTGGGGTGTGTGTGTGTGTGTGTGTGTGTGTGTTTGTTGTGTTATGTTGTGCTGAGTGTGTGTTGTGTTGTTTTGTGTTGTGTTGTGTTGTGTGAATGTGTGTTGTGTTGTGTTGTGTTGTGTTGTGTGAAAGTGTGTTGTGTTGTGTTGTGTTGTGTTGTTGTGTGTGTTGTTTTTGTGTTGTGTTGTGTTGTGTTGTGTTGTGTTGTGTTGTGTTGTCTTGTGTTGTCTTGTTTGTGTGTGTGTGTGTGTGTTGTGTTGTGTGAGTGTGTGTTTGTGTTGTGTTGTGTTGTGTGAATGTGTGTTGTGTTGTGTTGTTTGTGTGTGTGTTTGTGTTGTGTTATGTTGTGTTGTGTTGTGTTGTGTTGGGTGTGTGTTGTGTTGTGTGTGTGTTGTGTTGTGTTGTGTTGTGTTGTGTGTATGTTGTGTTGTTGTGTTGTGGTGAGATGTGTGTTTTATGTATGTTGTGTTATGTGTGTATGTGAATATATGGTGTGTGTGTGTGTGTGTGTGTGTGTGTGTGTGTGTGTGTGTGTGTGTGTGTGTGTGCAATCATTGCATGGTCCCTCTCGCCCCCACCACTACCCTTTCCTCGCCTCCTTATTTCAAGACTGTTCCAGCGCGTAAGATGCAGGCTTCTGGGTTCAGGGAATCTGCCAGATAACTACTGGCAGGTTTTTGGGTGGAAGCGCATATGGAATTGTGCCATGAATCTCTCGTCATTAAACAAACTCCAAACTCCAAAGTTTGAATTTCTCAAAATGACATCTCCGCACTTGGACTGAATCCCATAATATATACCATGCACCAATGCCACAGATGTCACGTGATGGCTAAGATCCCCCCCCCCCCGCCCTCCCCCAAAATCATGGCGTAATAAGCTCAGTAGTTGAGCAGAAGCCATCCAGCGCTGGCAAGGTCTTGGGGGGGGGGAGGGGGGGAGGGTGAAGGAGAGAGGGAGGAGGAGACTACAAAGAATGTACACATGGTGTTTAACCAAATTTGTGTGCGACAGGTCCCCCTAAAGAAACGGAACGGTTGCATTACGAAAATTCTGCGGACCACTCCTGGTGTGTAACCGTTTGAGTCCTGCACCCTATCCACCAAATGCAAAAAAAATTAACCCTTTGACTCCCTCGCCTACGCAGGAAGCTGGTGGATAGGGTGAGGGAGTCAAAGGGTTAAGTTATTGACTTTTGCTATCATGGTTGACAATGCAGGATGCCGGTGGACAGGCTGCGGGAGTCAAAAGGTTAACTATCTTCGTGTGTTACAGGTACTCCAGAGAAAAGGAACCACTACAATACGAACTTCTTCAGACCACTGGTGGTGTTTTAACTCTTTGACGCCTGCACCCTATCCCAACAACTACAAAAACTTAACCCTTGGATTGCCCTCACCCTGTCCTTCCTATCCAGGACGCTGGTGGATAAGGTGTGGGAATCAAAAGGGTTAAGTTTTTGCTTTGCAAACACTGTTGGCGATGCAGGATGCTGGTGGACAGGGTGCGAGAGTCAAAGAGTTAATCGACTTCGTGTGTTGCAGGCCTTCCAAAGAAAAGGAACGACTGAATCACGAAATTCTTCAGGCCATTCTCCACTGTAACTTCAGTCTTTCTACGCTGAGTCACCTCACCATTAACTTCCTGCGTAGATACAGTGAGACTCGGACATTGGAAAGGTGTGCTTTGGTTTCTGTTGTGTCGTGTTGTGGTTGTGGTTGTGTTGTGTTGTGCTGTGCCGTGTCGTGTTGTGTTGTGTTGTGTTTGTTGTGTTGTGTTTGTTGTGTTGTGTTGTGTTGTGTTGTGTTGTGTTGTGTTGTGTTGTGTTGTGTTGTGTTGTGTTGTGTTGTGTTGTGTTGTGTTGTGTTGTGTGTGTGTGTTGTGTGTGTGTTGTGTTTGTGTTGTGTTGTGCTGTGCTGTGCTGTGCTGTGCTGTGTTGTGTTGTGTTGTGTTGTGTTGTGGTTGTGGTTGTGTTGTGTTGTGCTGTGCTGTGCTGTGCTGTGTTGTGTTGTGTTTGTGTTGTGTCGTGTCGTGTCGTGTCGTGTCGTGTCGTGTTGTGTTGTGTTGTGTTGTGTTGTGTTGTGTTGTGTTGTGTTGTGTTGTGTTGTGTTGTGTTGTGCGTGTGTGTGTGTGTGTTGTGCTGTGTTGTGTTGTGTTGTGTTGTATTGTGTTGTGTGTGATGTGCTGTGTTGTGTTGTGTTGTGCTGTGCTGTGCTGTTGTGCTGTGCTGTGCTGCTGTGCTGTGTTGTGTTGTGCTGTGTAGTGTTGTGTCGTGTTTGTTGGGTTGTGGTTGTGTTTGTTGTGTTGTGTTGTGTTGTGTTGTGTTGTGTTGTGTTGTGTTGTGTTGTGTTGTGTTGGGTTGGGTTGGGTTGGGTTGGGTTGGGTTGTGTTGTGTTGTGTTGTGTTGTGTTGTGTTGTGTTGTGTTGTGTTGTGTTGTGTGTGTGTGTGTTGTGCTGTGTTGTGTTGTGTTGTGTTGTGTTGTGCTGTGTGTTGTGCTGTGTTGTGTTGTGCTGTGCTGTGCTGTGTTGTGTTGTGTTGTGTTTGTGTTGTGTTGTGTTGTGTTGTGTTGTGTTGTGTTGTGTTGTGTTGTGTTGTGTTGTTTGTGGTGTGTTGTGGTGTGGTGTGGTGTGGTGTGGAGTGGTGGTGGTGTGGTGTGATGTGATGTGATGTGTTGTGTTGAGTTGTGTTGTGTTGTGTTGTTGTGTTGTTGTGTTGTTGTATTGTGTTGTGTTTTGTTGTGTTGTGTTGTGTTGTGTTGTGATATGTGTTGTGTTGCCTTGTGTTCTGTTGTGTTTGTGTTGTGTTGTGTTTCGTTGTGTTGTGTTTGTGCTGTGTTGTGTTTCGTTGTGTTGTGTGTCGTGTTGTGCGGTGTTGTGTCGTGTCATGCTGTGTTGTGTTCTGATGTGTTGTGTTATGGTGTGGTGTGATGTGGTGTAATGTGTTGTGTTGTGCTGTGCTGTGTTGTGTTGTGTTGTGCTCAGTTTGTGTTGTGTGTGTGTTGAGTTGTGTTTTGTTGTGTTGTGTTTATTGTGGTGTGTTGTGTGTATTGTGTTGTGTTGTGTTGCCAACACTTGATAACTAAATCTAGGGACCTGAAGGGAAAGGGTGTCTGAATCTGAGCTCAAGACTGTTCCAACGCAGAAGATGGTCCATGAGGCAGATCCCCCCCCCCACCCCTCTCCATGCGGTTCACGAACCCACCAATACGGTTTTTGCGCTAGCAGCGTCACTGGAGTCGCCAGAAGGGCATACACACAACACACACACACACACACACACACACACACACACACAAACGACACAAGACACACAACCACACAACACAACACGAGGATCTATGTACCTACATAGATAGTTTTTTTTGTTTGTTTGTTTGTTTGTTGTGTGTTGTGTGTGTGTGTGTGTGTGTGTGTGTGTGTGTGTTGTGTGTGTGTTGTGTTGTGTGTGTTTTTTGTTTGTTTGTTTGTTTGTTTTTTCTCATTCTGTATCACTCATTGTGTTTTTGATATCATGGCTCTTCGGAATCCCTCATCGAGATTCATGTGAATATTCAACTTTATTGTTCACTCCATTTTTTTCAGTTTGGCAAACACTCTGCCCTTCACTGTCCATGGTGCAAGTGTGGCAGAATGCTTTATACGCCACAGTGGACAGTTTGTAGCTGGCTGCTGTCATCATCATCATCATCATCATCATCATCATCATCATGTTGCCCTGCCTCATGGCGTTGGCGACCATGGCCCTCCATATGCATCTATCCCTTGTCGTCGCAAGCAGATCTTCCACCCTCTCTGTCCTCAGCCACTCTGCAAGTCCGTCCAATATTTTCTCCCTGGGTCTACCTGGTGTTCTCTTTTCCTCCAGCTTTCCTGTTGTGACCAGGTGCTCTAATTCCCCTTTCCTCATAAAATGGCCTATAAATGTTGCTTGTCTTTTCCAAATCTTCCTTATGAATGATCTTCTTGTGTCTGCCTCCATTGAGACTGTCTCGTTGTCAACATTCTTCTTAGAAACCACATCTCGGCTGCCTCAATCTTGTTCTGGCTTTGTGTGTTGACTGTCCACGCCTCACAGTCGTATAACATTATCAGTTCTATATAACATTCCAGAACCTTCTTCTGATGTTAAATTATAGGCATTTGTAGGCATCTTCTTGAATGCTCTGTTGGCTTGGCCGATTCTGCCGGCTATTTCTGATGTGCATCTGCCGTCTGGTCAGATGACCGTTCCCAGATATTTAAAGTATCAACCTGTCTCAAAGTTGTGCCATTTGCTGTTATTTTTGCATGAGGGGATATCACGTTTGTTTGTTTTTTGTTTGGTTGGTTCGTTGATTGGTTGGTTGGTTGGTTGGTTGTTGGTTGGTCTTTTTGTTTGTTTGTTTGTTTGTTTGTTTGTTTGTTTGTTTTTTGTTTGTTTGTTTGTTTGTTTTACTGATTACCTTGACTTCAGTCTTCAGTCAAACCTTAAGGCCCCAAAACACACTGGGGATTCCATCTGGAGGCTGATCCAGAATAGACAGGAATGGACCATACAGAGGCTGGTCCAGAACAGACAGGAATGGACCATACAGAGGCTGGTCCAGAATAGACAGGAATGGACCATACAGAGGCTGGTCCAGAATAGACAGGAATGGACCATACAGAGGCTGGTCCAGAATAGACAGGAATGGACCTTACAGAGGCTGATCCAGAATAGACAGGAATGGACCATACAGAGGCTGGATCCAGAATAGACAGGAATGACTTACAGAGGCTGTCGATAGACAAATGACCATACAGGCTGGTCCAGAATAGACAGGAATGGAGCCTTACAGAGGCTGATCCAGAATAGACAGAATGGACCATACACAGGCTGGTCCAGAATAGACAGGAATGGACCATACAGAGGCTGTCCAGAATAGACAGGAATGGACCATACAGAGGCTGGTCCAGAATAGACAGGAATGGACCATACAGAGGCTGGTCCAGAATAGACAGGAATGGACCTTACAGAGGCTGGTCCAGAATAGACAGGAATGGACCATACAGAGGCTGGTCCAGAATAGACAGGAATGGACCATACAGAGGCTGATCCAGAATAGACAGGAATGGACCTTACAGAGGCTGGTACCAGAATAGACAGGAATGGACCATACAGAGGCTGGTCCAAATAGACAGGAATGGACCATATAGAGGCTGTCCAGAATAGACCGGAAGACTGCAATAGCTGATCCAGAATAGACAGGATGGACCATATAGAGGCTGGTCCAGAATAGACAGGAATGGACCTTACAGAGGCTGGATCCAGAATAGACAGGAATGGACCATATAGAGGCTGGTCCAGAATAGACAGAATGGACCTGCAGAGGCTGATCCAATAACAGATTGGACCATACAGAGGCTGGCCGGAATAGGCAGGAATGGACCATACAGTGGCTGGACCAGAGTAGGCAGGATTGGAGGCGTTTCGTTGCTGCCTTACATGCCAGTGGTGTAATAGGTAGTGAGGGAGGGAGTACTGTATTGCATTCGTTTGTATAGATTTGGATTTATCGTATCATAACCAACTGCAAAGAATGAGGCAGCCAAGATTTGGTTTCTAAGAAGAATGTTGAGAGTTCCATGGACAGCAAAGAAAACCAACAAGACAGTCTTGATGGAGGCAGACACAAGGATATCATTGATAAGGAAGATTAGCAAAAGACAGGCAACATTTATCGGCCATTTTATGAGGAAAGGGAAATACGAGAACCTGGTCACAACAGGAAAGCTGGAGGGAAAGAGAGCACCAAATAGACTCAGGAAAAAAGATTGAACGGACTTGCAGAGTGGCTGAGGACAGATAGGTGGAAAATGTGCTTGCGGTAACAACGGATAGATACATAAGGAGGGCATGATCGCCAACGCCATGCAGCAGGGTACTTGACGATTATGATGAACCAGCTGCAGGCTCTTTTATTTTTTTTCTTTTCTGTGCAGTAAGTCAGATACCTGAAGATCAATCCTGAAGGGACGCCAAAGCTGCAGTCATGTATTCAGAACGCCGAGCGGATGTGCAGGGACCGTCCTCTGAGAGGGGCCAAGATCATTCGTCTGAACATGACGGAAGTGTTCGACCTTATGAACTTGAACCCTGACCTTGCAGTCATCTTCCTGTTGCGCGACCCTCGCGCCAGCATGTGGTCCGGATGAACGTGTTCAAGGCGCCGTCCATGAAAGGCCTTCCGTCCGTTGCCGAGTTCATGTACCGGAGAATGAGGACGGACCTGATCATGTCGCAGCAGCTGTTCATCAAGTACCCGCAGAGACTCAGATACCTCCGGTACGAGGACTTAGTCCAGAACCCTGCGAGAGTGTCGCACAACATTTACAAGTTTCTGAACTTAAAACTGGACGCGGGACATCGGCTCCGTATCAGGAGCAGATTTCTGGCGGTTCACACCATGAAGGCAGCAGCAACAACAACAATGGCAGCGGAGGCAAAACCGTTTCTGAGTTTGTGCCGCACTTTCAAAGACAGGACATGAGAGATTTTAACATTAGCATATTCACTGACCCGGGACAACGGGTCTGTAGCCGCTGCTCGATGGAAGGTGGATATCCCCGTAAGCGTGTTACGGATTATGCAGGATTCGTGTTGGGATGTTTTGACGCTTGTGGGTTACCATATATTTGACAGCCAAGACAGTTTCAGAGAGGATAGTGGTGTGAGTACCGATGTGCATACTTTCAGGCTTGTTGAAAACCTGCCATATGGGAGTGATTTGAACTACTGATAGTAATTCACAGCACTGACACAGACACCCAGATTTGCCGACGCACAAAAAAATCTACGTTTTTTTTTAAGGTAAGATACGCAGATACACATGTCATTTACATGTAACCAAGATTATTCTAGTGGTAGGCTGATAAAATACCAGCATAAAATATAACTAGGTAAAACATAGTCTAGGTAGGGCCTCAGAACCTGGCCAGCTCATGGGTTTATGTGCAGGCTGAAGGCTTGTGCCATGATCACCATACACATGGCACCTGTGACGCTTGTGCATACGGAATTCGTTCGGAGATCCTGGAACTGAAACTGAAACTGAAACTGAAACCGGTCACAGCGGCCGGGTCGGTTAGGGCAGTGGTATCTCAGTCTGAAGGCCTGGGTTTGAACCTACTTGGGATCTTTCTCTCGGATAAAGGGTGGAGATATTTCCAGTCTCTCAGATCAACACACACACACACACACACACACATACACACACACACACACACACACACACACACACACACACACACACACACACACACACACACACACACACGCATACACAAGGGAGAAGAGTAGCAGAATGGTTCAGACGTTCACCTGCCAATAGCTAAACACGAGGTTCCAGGGTTCACGCCCTGTAGGGGCCTTGACTTTTCTCCTCAGTTTGACCGGAAAGAAGACGAAAAACGAGTCAGACCCAAGTGACTTCTGGCTGCGCACGCTAAAGATTCCTGGTAGTTGAAAATCTTGAAGAGCAGGGCATTGCCCAGCTGCCTTGAAAAAAAAAAACATTGGACAGGTAGGTTGATTTCCCACGTCCCACCCCTTGAAGACCAAGTAAAGTTCTTGCCTTTCCGAAGTCTTGGTAAAAAATGTGAAATCGAATATGAACTTGACGCGAGGGAAAGGAGATGGGCGCAACTCTCGTGGTGATGGACACGGGAGAAGTTGAGGTCTCTGCCACCTCACTTCCCTACGACCCCAGGGTTATGGAACTATCTAGGTAGGACCTCAGGACCTGGCCAGCTCGTGGCTTTATGTGCAGGCTTGAGGCTCGTGCCGTGATCATTGCGGATCTTCTCCATGACGATGGCACCTGTGACGTTAGTGCATATGGAATTCATTCCGAGCGCAGAGACGTCATCTTGAGAAGCTGAAACTGGTCACAGCGGCCAGGTCGGTTAGGGCACTGGTCTCACAATCTGAAGGTCTGATCAACTTGGAATCTTTCTCTTATGTAAAGGGTGGAGATCTTTCCAGTCTCTCAGGTCAACACACACACACACACACACACACACACACGCACACACACCCCACACACACACACACACACACACACACACACACACATAATGGAAACACACACATAGACATAGACACACACACACACACACACATATGGAAACACACATAGACACATAGAAACACGCACATACACACACACACACACACACACACACACACACACACACACACACACACACACAAAACACACACAGACTGAGAGCTATCGACAGAGAGAAGAGAGAGAGAACGCACACACATACACTCAGACACACAACACACACACACACACACACACAACACACACACACACACACACAAGAGAGAGAGAGAACACACACACACACACACACACACACAGACACACACACACATACACAGACACACACACACACACACACACACACACACACACAGAGAGACACACACACACACACGGACATACACACACAGACAGAAGAGAGAGAGAGAGAGAAATCTATCGCTATCTAAAGCCCCTTTGTATGTATAAGCACGGCAGAACATGCAATACATACACGTTGCAAAGCTCCCTTAATTAAGGCATTGTTAGTGTTAGGTGACTTATTGGAACACGAACACACCCAGCACACACACCCCATGAACACAGAATATCACTCACTCAGTGACATGATTAATAGAAAGCAATAACAACAACAACAACAACAACAACAACAACAACAACAAAAACCAACCAAACAAACAAACAGACCAGTCACAGCCATACACGTAAACGCCCATGTACATATTCATAAACAGTGGGAATTACAGCCAACCGACCAACTTTAATCTTTTTTTTTTTTTACTTTATATATATATACATATGTACGAGTATATGTGACCTCCCACCACGAAATCAGTCTTAACTCGCAGTCAGTCGAACAGCACTAGGAGTTGAAAAGGTGACTGAGGCTCTATCTGGGGTGTTTTGACTTTTTCTCAAAAATTGATTTCTATAGACTATAATCTATCCCCCACAGAAATATTTTTCTTGAAAAAATATTATTGATCAATTTAAATGGTATTTTAATGCACTGATCGCAGCAGAAAGAACGCAATTTCCTACCAAAAGTACTATTTTTGTCTCTTATTATGAACCATAACCTGTACAGTACCCGCACATGTAATATACTGATGGAAAGCTCTTTGATGCACCTTTCAGATAATGACAGCCAAAATTAGAAACAAACTGGGTCAAAGCCACCAAAAAAAGAAATTTAAAGAAAATGTGTAGGAGAGCACACAAAAACTTCAGAGGCCGTATTCTCGAAATGTCCGTCATACAACTTAATGACTTTAAACATACACAACTTCTACATTCTTTTTAGTACAAGCTTTATTCAAGTACCAAAACAGTCAGCAGAATGTACACTTTCCAGTGATATGTATATCTCAAAATGCCCAAAATACTAGTTAAGACTGATTTCGTGGTGGGGGGTCACATATATTCCTTTTTTTGAAGGTAAGATACATGGATGCACGTGTCATTTACATGTAACCAAGATTGTTCCAGTGGCAGGCTGATACAACACCAGTATAACATATTGACTTGGTAAAACATAATCTAGGCAGGGCCTCAGGACCTGGCCAGCGCATGGGTTTATGTGCAGGCTTAAGGCCTGTGCCATGATCACCACACACATGGCCCTTGTGACGTTAATGCATGTGGAATTCGTTCCGAGCGCGGAGACGTCGTCTTGAGCAACTGAAACATCATAAACAGTGGGAGTTGCAGCCTACCAGTGGCCGTGGGAATGAGGTAGGAGCCTGATCATGCCCCTCTGTGGCGATGCCAAGGGGCTCTTTCAGTATAAACAGTATCCCCACCTTGTGGGAATTCAGTGCCAGAACTTTCCTTTTGTCTGTAAATTGCTTTGCTTCAGCCTTGCTTCTTTTTTTTCCCCTGTCATATCTTCCTAACATTTTCTGCCTTGTTGGTCCATTCCAGTCAGCCTACCGCCAGTGCCATAGCACTGAAACTGCCCTACTACACATTCTCAACAATCTCCTCCTTGCAACTGATACTGGCAAAGTCTCTCTCCTCACACTCCTTGATCTGTCTGCAGCCTTTGATACCATTGATCATGGTATTCTCCTTTCTAGACTTCATCATACTTTGGCATCTCTGACATTGCTCTGTCTTGGTTCACTTCATACCTATCAAACAGAAAACAAACCGTTCTCATCAATGGCACTTACTCTCAACCTGCATACCTGACCTGTGGTGTTCCACAAGGATCTGTCCTTGGCCCTGTTCTTTTCACTTTTTACACCCCCCCCCTGTCCACCATCATCAACTCCCACTCTATAAAACACCACTTCTATGCTGATGACACCCAACTTCAAGACATGACTCACCTGATAATATACAGCGCCTGTTGACTCGCACCACTGAGTGTTACTCAGACATTAAGAACTGGATGACGTTCAACAAACTTCAGCTTAATGACGACAAGACAGAAGCTATCCTCATTGGCACCCGTCAGAAACTTTCTCAGCTGCCTCCTCTTTCTCTCCCATTATGTAACACATCAGTCCCAATTTCTGATTCAGCTAAAAACCTTGGTGTCTGCATTGACTCTACCCTCTCCATGAACAACTTTGTTTCTCAAACTGCCAGATCCTGCTACTATCATCTCCATCGTATAAGGCTGATCAGGAAGTATCTCTCTGTCGAAACAGCTGCAAAACTCGTTCTCTCCTTCATAATGTCTCGCATTGACTATTGCAATTCACTCCTGTCTGGTCTTCCTGCCTCCACCATTCACATTCTACAGCGCATTCAAAACAATGCTGTACGCCTTGTACTCAAAAAGAAAAAAGCTGACCACATATCTCCTCTCCTGGCACAACTTCACTGGCTCCCTGTATCAAAGCGCATACAGTACAAACTAGACACCATGTGCTACAAAAGCCTCAATAACGCAGCCCCCGATTACCTGTCAAGCCTACTTGAGATCTATGTTCCCTCACGTACCCTCCGCTCTCCCTCCGATCCTCTGACTTTTCGCTTTCCACGCACAAAGCTCAATACCTATGGTCCACGAGCCTTCTCTGTTTCTGGTCCACTCTCCTGGAACAAACTTCCTCTCTCAGTCCGTCAGCAACCTACTTTTGTCTCCTTCAAGTCCGCTCTCAAAACTCACCTTTTCTCCTCTGCATAAAATCCTAACCTCACTCAACGCCCCCCCCCCCCCCTCCCCCCTCTGCAGCCTGTCTCCGCTCGGAGGCGAATCACATGGTTATAATATATAATTGTATATGCTATGCTCTCTATAATTTTCCATTGCTTTTATTCTTGCTTTTATTGCTTTTATTCTTTCTCCCCATTTATAGCCATGCGTGTGTGTGTGTGTGTGTGTGTGTGTGTGTGTGTGTGTGTGTGTGTGGTGTGTGTGTGTGTGTGTGTGTGTGTGTGCGTGTGCGTGCGTGCGTGCGTGCGTGCTTGCGTGTGTGTCTGCTTCAGCGCTTAGATTTGATTTTATCAAGATTTTGCGCTATATAAATATTGTAATTATTATTATTGTAATTATTTATCCGTATGTTTTCCTTGAAACTTTCCACACTTTCTCTTTGGATTGATAATCCAGCACGTGTTATAACTGCTTTTTTTTTTGCTTTTTTTTTTTTTGCTGTAAGGAAACGTGATAAGAAGAAGAAAATTTAGGTATTTAAATAAGGCATTTTTTTTTAGAGTACTTATTTGAGGTTATACAAATGTTTATACCTATGTTTTAGTGTACTTATTTGAGGTTATACAAATGTTTATACCTATGTTTTAGTGTACTTATTTGAGGTTATACAAATGTTTATACCTATGTTTTAGTGTACTTATTTGAGGTTATACAAATGTTTAGACCTATGTTTTAGTGTACTTATTTGAGGTTATACAAATGTTTATACCTATGTTTTAGTGTACTTATTTGAGGTTATACAAATGTTTAGACCTATGTTTTAGTGTACTTATTTGAGGTTATAGAAATGTTTATACCTATGTTTTAGTGTACTTATTTGAGGTTATACAAATGTTTATACCTATGTTTTAGTGTACTTATTTGAGGTTATAGAAATGTTTATACCTATGTTTTAGTGTACTTATTTGAGGTTATACAAATGTTTTATACCTATGTTTTAGTGTACTTAGTTGAGGTTATACAAATGTTTAGACCTGTTTTAGTGTACTTAGTTGAGGTTATACAAATGTTTAGACCTATGTTTTAGTGTACATAGCTGTGGTTGAGGCAGCCGAAATGTGGTTTCTAAGAAGAATGTTGAGAGTTCCATGGACAGCAAAGAAAACAAACGAGACAGTCTTGATGGAGGCAGACACAAGTAGATCACTCATAAGGAAGATTAGGAAAAGATTGGCAACATTTATGGGCCATTTTATGAGGAAGGGGGATTTGGAGCACCAGGTCACAACGGGAAAGCTGGAGGGAAAGATAGCACCAGGTAGACCCAGGGAGAATATGCTGGACGGACTTGCAGAGTGGCTGGGGACGAGGAGGGTGGGGGAGATGCTAAGGGCAACGAGAGGTAGAGACAGATGGAAGTTCATGATCGCCAACGCCATGCGGCAGGGCACCTGATGATGATGATGAGCTGTGGTTATATAAATGTTTTTACCTATGTTTTAGTGTACTTAGTTGTGATTATGCAAATATTTATATCTCTGTTTTAGTGTACATAGTTATGATTATGCAAATGTTTTTACCTGTTTTAGTGTACATAGTTGTGA
Organism: Monoplex corrugatus; assembly: GCA_030674185.1. Lineage (NCBI taxonomy): Eukaryota > Metazoa > Mollusca > Gastropoda > Littorinimorpha > Ranellidae > Monoplex > Monoplex corrugatus. Next base: position 29,502,160 of record JAPXFY010000033.1, read on the forward strand.
TTATGCAAATGTTTTTACCTGTTTTAGTGTGCTTAGTTGTGGTTATACAAATGGTTTTACCTGTTTTAGTGTGCTTAGTTGTAGTTATACAAATAGTTTTGCCTATGTTTTAGTGTGCTTAGTTGTGGTTATACAAATGGTTTTACCTATGTTTTAGTGTACTTAGTTGTGGTTATACAAATGGTTTTACCTATGTTTTAGTGTACTTAGTTGTGGTTATACAAATGGTTTTACCTATGTTTTAGTGTACATAGTTGTGGTTATACAAATGGTTTTACCTGTTTTAGTGTACATAGTTGTGGTTATACAAATGGTTTTACCTATGTTTTAGTGTTCATACTTGTGGTTATACAAATGGTTTTACCTATGTTTTAGTGTACTTAGTTGTGGTTATACAAATGGTTTTACCTATGTTTTAGTGTACATAGTTGTGGTTATACAAATGGTTTTACCTATGTTTTAGTGTACATACTTGTGGTTATACAAATGGTTTTACCTATGTTTTAGTGTTCATACTTGTGGTTATACAAATGGTTTTACCTATGTTTTAGTGTACATAGTTGTGGTTATACAAATGGTTTTACCTATGTTTTAGTGTACATAGTTGTGGTTATACAAATGGTTTTACCTATGTTTTAGTGTTCATACTTGTGGTTATACAAATGGTTTTACCTATGTTTTAGTGTACATACTTGTGGTTATACAAATGGTTTTGCCTATGTTTTAGTGTACATAGTTGTGGTTATACAAATGGTTTTACCTATGTTTTAGTGTACATAGTTGTGGTCATACAAATGGTTTTACCTATGTTTTAGTGTACATAGTTGTGGTTATACAAATGGTTTTACCTATGTTTTAGTGTTCATACTTGTGGTTATACAAATGGTTTTACCTATGTTTTAGTGTACATAGTTGTGGTTATACAAATGGTTTTACCTATGTTTTTTAAATGAATGCTATGTTAGAAAACAAAGTAAAAGCGCAATGTGACCTTCTCCCCTTCTCGGTAAATTACCAGGGTTTTACAAGACAAGAGATAACTTTAGCTTACAGATTAACTCTCAATTCACTTCGAACTAAATTTAGTAAAACCATCAAATGTATCTGTGGTGATTTTATAACAGTTCATCACCTTTTGTGTTGTCAGCGAATGCGACCTTATTTCCCTGCGTCATTTACAAACTTAAAACAGAAACATACTGATTTCACTCTGTATTTACACATTGCTAGACGTTTATTGCACAGTCCTGTAGGTCGTTTCCTTTGATTCAGCCCAACTGTTTTATACCTGTAACTCCCACACAGCCCCGAAAAATCCGATGAAGCCTGACTGATACAATGTTCTGATTGTTTTTCTTTTGTTCGTTAATTTGTTTGATGTTACATTAATTGTTACCTTAACTGATACAATGCCTTCATGATTACATAGATTCATTCATTCCTTACGCACCTTTATTTTTTTTATTTTTTCCCCCGTCTAAAAGCACATATGTGAATAGACGTTAAAAGAAATAACGAACGAACCTATGTTTTAGTGTACATAGTTGTGGTTATACAAATGGTTTTACCTATGTTTTAGTGTACATACTTGTGGTTATACAAATGGTTTTACCTATGTTTTAGTGTACATAGTTGTGGTTATACAAATGGTTTTACCTATGTTTTAATGTACATAGTTGTGATTATGCGAATGTTGTCACCTATATTTTAGTGTGCATAGCTGTGGTAATACTTTTGTATTCAGGTTTCGTTTTTTTAACATTCAGTGTGATAGATTGGGCGGAATGTGGACGCCAGGGGCATATCCTTACATTATGTGCACGAATACATAGATACGTTCACTTACTTTTCTTTTTCTGTTTTGTTGTTGTTGTTGTTGTTGTTGTTGTTGTTGTTGTTGTTGTTGTTGTTGTTGTTGTTGTTGTTGGTTGGTTGGTTCGGTTTTTTGTTTTGTTTTGTTTTGTTTTTATTTCTTTAAAGTTATCAAGGCGTTGTATACATTTTAAACCGACTATAGCCCTGACCTGATCTGTGTAGTCGGCTAGGCCTTAAACAACAACAGCAAGCCTGACCATAATTTCCAGGATAAACACAGGTACATAGGAACCAGACAAAAAAACACGAAAGAAGAATAAGAACCGTATTTAATACAACAAGACAAGACAGGCGCAAATTTTCGGCCAACTGGCCTTTGTCAAGCATAAGATCACAAACAGCCAAACACCAGATACAAAAATAAGTTAGGAGAAAATTGATTGAAACTTGTTGCCTGGACCAAGCAGCAGGGAAGTTTCAGGCCTTTTCTCCTAATTTTTGTATATGGTGTTTGTTTGTTTGTTTGTAATCTTACGCTTGACAAAGGTCATTTGGCCGAAAATTTGCACCTGTCTTGTCTTGTTGTATTAAATACGCGTCCTTATTCTTCTTTCGTGGTTTTTTTTCTGATTCCTGTTTGCTTGAACGCAGGCAGTAACACTTGTTTTGGATTTGATACATAGGCCGACAAATAAGCGTTTACCGACTGTAAGTTTGTAGGTTCGAATCCCCATCAGTCCCTTCAAAAATCATTGTGGCATTTTTCGGCTCTAACCGGCACCTACCCAGAGTAGGGCGTGCTACAGGCTGATTGGGAAGACTTGGAGGCCGGATTTCCTCAAGTTGCTGGGTACACTGGCACATTTTTCAGCCCCGTAGAAATGGGCTTCCTTCATTCCACTTTCACGCGAGACAGCCTTGTTCTATGGGTGTCGCAACAGGTTGCATGTACAGTATCTCCGAACATAGCGAAAAAAAAAAAAAAAAAAAAAACTGAGACGACATACTAGAATTCTGAGCACGGTACTTCGGCCTGTATACACACACACACACACACACACACACACACACACACACACACACACATATATATATATTTGCAGATAAAATAATGAGACAATTTTGAGCACGGTA
>JAPXFY010000033.1:29505208-29510208 GCA_030674185.1 Monoplex corrugatus
TACATGGACTCATTGTAAAGGTGTGTTTGACTCAACATAAGGGTGCATTTGACTCATTGTGACGGTATGCTTGAATCAATATGAAGGTGTGCTTGACTCAATGTTAAGGTGCATTTGACTCAATATGACAAGTGTATTTGACTCAATATGAAGGTATGCTTGAATCAATATGAAGGGTGTGCTTGACACAATGTTAAGGTGCATTTGATTCAATATGACAAGTGTATTTGACTCAATATGAAGGTATGCTTGAATCAATATGAAGGGTGTGCTTGACACAATGTGAAGGTGCATTTGACTCAATATAACAGTGTATATAACTCAATGTGACGGAGTGTCTGGGTTCAATATGAAAGTGTGTTTAACTCAATATGAAGGTGTGTCTGACTCAACAGAAAGCTGTGTTTGATTCAATAATCATACAGACTGTGTGTTTGACCCAAAATGAAGGTGTGTCTGACTCAATAATCATACTATACTAATCATACTATATCCTGGCATCAACCAGGCCCGAGAGATACAGACACCTGCAGCGCAGGTCAGAAGATTTGAGCAACACCCTCAAAGATGCGTCCAAGAAATGGATGAGATTCAACTATGTGGTCCCAGTCTTCGCGATGAGCCCGTAGCACGCCCAACACTGGGTTGGAGCCGGTTACAGCCAAAAAAATCCCAATACGATTTTTGAAGGGGCTAATGGGGATCTGAACCCACAACCTTCCAGTTGGTAGTCCGTTGCGTTAACCACTACACCACAGCAACTGGTTACAAATAAACTTCTACGTTGGTTGCAGGATGCTACAGACTGCGAGACAGTGAGTAAGACAGCAAGTTGATGGGAAGATACTGTGTGTCCATCAGCATCCTGCATTGTCAACTATGCTAGGAAAGCAAATACTTAACCTATGGCTCCTCACCCTATCCACCAGCTTCATGCTGGAAGCTGGTGGACAGAAAGAGGGAGTCAAAAGGTTAAGTTTTTGAAGTTGGTTGATAAAGTATGGGAGTCAAAGGGTTAAGTTTTTGCAGCTGGTGGATAGGGTGAGGGAGTCAAAATGTTAAGTTTTTGAAGTTGGTTGATAAAGTGTGGGAGTCAAAGGGTTACGTTTTTGAAGTTGGTTGATAAAGTGTGGGAGTCAAAGGGTTAAGTGTTTGCAGCTGGCGGATAGGGTGCAGGAGTCAAAGGGTTAACAAAGCCATATATACACAAGATCTGATATCTCAAGTTAAGTCCCAGCCTGCGACACTGACAACTGGCCTGTTTGATGTCTGTGTTAATGTTTCCATCATTCTGGTGGTGTCAGCTTAGTGCTTCATTTGTGTCCCCCCCCCCCCCCCCACCCACCCACACACCTTATCCGTTTCAAGATCTTGCCAGCATATAGCGTTTTGCGCAGACTTATGGAGTCTGCCAGATAGTTCTTAGCAGATTTGGGTGGAGCGCATATGGAATTGTCCGAGTGCCATGAATCCCTCTTGAACAAACTCCAAACTCCATAAGTTGTTGAGTTCACAGCTCTATCTGCAGCCCACCTGAAGCTTGAACCCATGATCCCCGCATTATCAACGTAACGTACCCATCTGAGCTAATAGGCCACCACAGAATACAACAACACATTAACGAGACATACCTACAATTACAACATGTAAGGCATACCTAGAAGTATAACATGTACACAGAACAAAATTGAGGCAACTGAAATGTGGTTTCTAAGAAGAATGCTGCGAGTTCCTTGGACAGCGAAGAAAACAAGTGAGACAGTCTTGAAGGAGGCAGATCATTAATAAAGAAGATTAGAAAAAGATAAGCAACATTTACAGGATATCTTATGAGGAAAGAGAAATTAGAGCACCCGGTCACAACAGGAAAGCGGGACAGAAAGAGAACACCATGTAGACCCGGGGAGAAAATACTGAATGGACTTGCAGGGTCGCTGAAGACAGACAGGGTGGGAGATGTACTTGTAGCAACAAGGAACAGATTCGTATGGAGGGCCATGACTGCCAAAGCCATGCGGCAGGGCACATGATGATAATCATAATGATGATGATGACACAGGTTAATCTTAACAATCCTACAATCGTAACATGTACACAAATTTGTATGGAGGGCTATGACTGCCAACGCCATGCAGCAGGGCACATGATGATGATGATGACACAGATTAATCTTAACAATCCTACAATCGTAACATGTACACAAATTTGTATGGAGGGCTATGACTGCCAACGCCATGCAGCAGGGCACATGATGATGATGATGACACAGATTAATCTTAACAATCCTACAATCGTAACATGTACACAAATTTGTATGGAGGGCTATGACTGCCAACGCCATGCAGCAGGGCACATGATGATGATGATGACACAGACTAATCTTAACAATCCTACAATCGTAACATGTACACAAATTTGTATGGAGCCATTGGAGGGCCATGATCGCCAACGCCATGCGGCAGGGCACATGATGATGATGCTGATGACACAGACTAATCTTAACAATCCTACAATCATAACATGCACACCGACTAATCTAAACAATCCCATACATACATACAGCAAGGTGGTCTAGGTTTCCCCTCTAGTGAGAGAATCACATGCTAAGAACTGGGAGTTCAAATCCCCATCAAACGATGCGAGATGCTGTAACTATAATAAATGCAGTGAACTTTAGCCTGTACTTGTTGGCCTGTGTATTCATTTCTTGCACAAACCATTCTGAGCAGTATAATAATCATAGATTACAGCCGTGAATCATATTAATCAGGAGAAAGACAAAAAGAAAAATACAAAAAGTGTGGGCATTGGGGGTTGGGAAAGAATGTGAATTCCCTGCTTAGTAATACTACTAATAATAATGATAGTAAAAATAAAATACTAATACTTAATAATACTATAGAAGTAGTAGTAGTAGTAGTGGTAGTAGTTAGTAGTAGTAGTATAGTAGTATAGTAGTAGTACTAGTAGTGGTGGTGGTGGTGGTGGTGGTGGTGGTGGTAATAATGATGATGATGATGATGAGAAGGAGAAGAAGAAGAAGAACAAGAACAAGAAGAACAAGAACAAGAAGAACAAGAAGAACAAGAAGAAGAAGAAGAAGAAGAATCACTGGACTGTGGACATGTATATTTTTAACTGAACACAAAATGTTTCACAATTTATGGCTTTTTATAATCGTACAGTACATGCACATATAAATACACCCACCCACACCCACACCCACCCACCCACACACAAATGCATGCACAAACACTCATACAAATATATTCATGCTTCTCAACAAATTTTACATAATTTGCACTCAAAACATGCACACACACACACACACACACACACACACACACACACACACACACACACACACACACACACAAGATATCTAGATCTACATATGCTTATGTATGGATGGATTTTACATACTTTACACATAAACTACAAACACACACACACATACACAAACACACATGCACACACACCTACACACAAACACACACACACAAACACAAAACACACATACACAGATATCTACATGTATATATGCTTATGTATGGATGGATTTTACATACTTTACACATGAACTACAAACACACAAACACACACACACAGATGCACAACCACACATGCACACACACCTACACATACACACACACACATACACACACAACACACACACACACACACACACACACACACACACACACACACACACACACACACACACACACAACACACACACACACACAAACACACACACGCTCAAATTACATAATATACACACACAAAAAGAAACACATCTCCTCACCTTTACAGTTCACATTAACAGAAATCTTTTTATCAGCACACAGGTGAAGAAGATTCTGCACATCTGAAGTGCAGCCATTCCGAGCATAGTAGAGCAGCTCTTCTTCTGGCGAGGAAAAATCGCTCTTTCCCATATCTGATTCTGACGACCAGGAAAAATCGCTGCTTACGCTCAAGCTGCTTTGTAGTTCAGCCATTTTGGGTTCACGTGTCACGCTGTTGGTCAGCGTTTTCGTAGGTCAATAGCTGGATGATGTCACTCCTGTTTGAGGTGAGGTAAGAAAGAGAAAAAGTCAGTTCAATGAAAGTCTTTGCTAACATACAAGTGACTGCTTAACCCTTTCACTCCCGCAGACTGTCCATAAGCTGCAAAACTTAATTAACCCTTTCACTCCCTCACCCTGTCAGGAAGCTGGTGGATAGGGTGAGGGAGTGAAAGAGTTAAGCTTTTTGCTTTGCTGTAATGGCTGACAATGCAGGATGCCGGCAGACAGGGTGAGGGAGTGAAAGGGTTAAGTAAGCTGGTGGACAGGGTGAGGGAGTGAAAGAGTTAAGTTTTTTGCTTTGCTGTAATGGCTGACAATGCAGGATGCTGGCAGACAGGGTGAGGGAGTCAAAGGGTTAATGGAAAAAACTGACTCAAAGTTAAGAATTCAGAAATCTAACTAAAAAAGTAACTGTCACTTCACTGTCAGCATTCAAACAAATGTGAACCAGAAAAATTTTTAAAAAACAGAATCGGAACCCATATATAATCTAATAAAACAATAAAATAAGACAGACATAAATTTTTGGCCAACTGGAAGTCTTGTTGCCCCCCCTAACCCTCCCCCCCCCTAAATTTTGTGTATTTGGGGTCTTTGTTGTCTCTTGTGTATGTTTGACAAAGGACCGTTGGATGAAAATTTGTTATTTTGTCTTGTTATGTAGGCCTACATTAGTACATAGGTATGAAATATGTGATCTGATTCTATTTGTGTGTTTTTTCTAATTACTAATAATTCAGAGTATATATTTATTCTAGAGAATTCTATTCGTGTGTTTTTTTCTAGTTCCTAAGAATTTAGAGCTTATTTATGAAATACATGTGTTCTGATTCTATTTGCGTGTGGGTTTTTTTTGTTTGTTTTTCTTCTAATAACTAAGAATTTAGAGTTTATTTTAGAGAATTTTATTTGTGTGTTTTTTCTAATTCA
>JAPXFY010000033.1:29520208-29525208 GCA_030674185.1 Monoplex corrugatus
TGTATTTGTTCAAAAGCATTATCTGTCCACCATCTGCTCTTTGAATGTCCTATCTTACTTACGACATATAGAAATAACAATCTCGATTTTTCATGTACTGACTCTAGAGATATTCTTTACAACAACAAAAATGATATTATTTCGGTAGTCCAGCTGATTCTCAGATCCCCTGTTGGCAGATTGTTATGAAGAGTTAATTAATTTTTGTCTGTTATTAATTGACACTGTTAACATAATGTTCTGAATTCTTAATTTAATTGTTCCCTTCTTACATTCAAACTCCCACTACCCCTTCCCATCCCCGTCCCCCACCCCTTTTCCCCCCTCTCCCTCTGTGTGTGTGTGTGTGTGTGTGTGTGTGTGTGTGTGTGTGTGTGTGAGCGCGCGCGTGTGTGTGTGTCTAAAATCACTATTGTGAACAGACATTAAATAAAGATTCCATTCCATTCCATTCTCTTTCTCTCTTTAAGCTCTTCTCTCGATTTTACGACTAGGCTCTCTCTTTATAAACTCTCAGCTTTGATCATCATCATCATCATCATCAAGTGCCTTGCCACATGGCGTTGGCGATCATGGCCTACCATCTGTTTCTGTCCCTTGTTGTCGCAAGCACATCTTCCACCCTCTATGTCTTCAGCCACTCTGCAAGTCCGTCCAGCATTCTCTCCCTGGGTCTACCTGGTGCTCTCTTTCCCTCCAGCTTTCCTGTTGTGACCAGTTGCTCCGATTCCACTTTCCTCATAAAACGGCCTATAAATGTTGCCTGTCTTTTCCTAATCTTCCTTATGAATGATCTACTTGTGTCTGCCTCCATCAAGACTGTCTCGTTTGTTTTCTTTGCTGTCCAGGGAACTCTCGACATTCTTCTTAGAAACCACATCTCGGCTGCCTCAATCTTGTTCTGGCTTTGCTTGTTGACTGTCGACGCCTCACAACCGTATAACATTATCGGTTCTATCTATGACAATAAAAACACATCACAGAAAAATTCTAATTCATGTACAAAAAAACAAACAAACAAACAAACAAAAACAACAACAACAACAACAACAACAACAACAACACATTATTACTTCAGTATCACAGCATTAACACCTTGACAATCAAAATTACATCACAGATTATATAATGCATGCGCATATCACATATCACAATTTACATACAAAAAAGGCTAAGAAATTTCTTAAAGTATTTCAGTCCCTTTCCCACTCAATTTCTCCCTTAATCCCTCCTCAGCTATACACAAACATACAGTATCTTGAGCATTGGCAATTAGTCTGATCCAGAGTCTAAGGTGCCATTAATTAAAACGAACATGATAAAAATATATTGAGTTCACTGGCCACAGCGGAAACAGTCAGAAGGAATACTCGTTGCAGTTTACAGGACTAGAACAAATAATGCACGTGCACACACATACACACACACGCGCGCACACACACGCGCGCACACACACGCACGGCGCGCGCGCGCGCGCACACACACACACACACACAGACACGCAGGCACGCAAAACACACGCACACACACACACACAGACCACACACACACGCACACGCACACGCACACACAAGCGCGCGCACGACCACACACACACACGCACCATGTGCACGTTTACACACAAGCACGCACACACACACAAACACACACGCACGCTCGCGCCTACACACACCAAGGAGCGTGAGAGAGAGAGAGAGAGAGAGAGAAGAGGAGAGAAGAGAGAGAGAGAGAAGAGAGAGGAGAAAGAGGGAGAGAGAGAAGAGAAGAGAGAGAGAGACTGTGCTGTGTTCGTTCGTTATTTCTTTTAACGTCTATTCTCATATGTGCTTTTTGACGAAAAAAAAAATGAATGGACAATAAATAGATAGATAAGTAAATAAATGTTTAAATAAATAAAGAGAGAAAGAAAGACTATAGAGAGGTGACTATGGGATGGATGAATCCATGAAGTCATATTGGCATTTACCATATTAGGTATCATCAATACGATTTAACGAGCAACAGAAAAGCATTCAGAACGTCAGAACAGCCAGGCTGCATTAGTTTGTACAGGATGGATTGTGTTGGTGTGTGTGTGTGGTGTGTGTGTTGTGTGGTGTGTGTGTGTGTGTGTGTGTGTGGTGTGTGTGTGTGTGTGTGTGTTGTGTGTGTGTGTGTGTGTGTGTGTGTGTGTGGTGGTCTTTGATTTAATGTCTATTCACTAAAGTGATTTTAGACAAAACAAAAAAACAAAACAAACAAAAAACAAAAACAAAAAAAAGGATACATGAGGAGAAAAGAGGATTAACGATTGAAACAGCAAAACTGGCTAACCATAACATTGAACATGAGAAGTAACAGAACGTTAAAGATAATTCGCTATAGGACTTTTTGACAGGCTAACAAAAAATTCATATGTTAAGGATGGTGAGGCAAATATGTCAGAAATTGTCTTCGTTAATAGCGTAGGTATATGTCGTTTTACCCGAACACATGAAAGAATATGACTATGTGTTATCTTCTTTCCACACAGACACACTACATTCCTAGTGTATTTTGTTTTGAATGCATCAAGTTTCCACCTATACATAAGGGATTGTATACTTCTGCTGGCAGGAAACTGCTTCGGTGTTTTGCTAATTTCAAAGTTCATGTAACATTTTTCATACTTTTTCTGTTTATCTTGAAACTGCTTCCATACATAGGTGTCCACTAAGGTATAACACTCATACAATGAGAGGGAAAGTTGTATATGATTTGAATCTGGGGAGCTCTTTGCCCTCCGTTTGGCAGCCCTATCAACCATATCATTGTAATAAAAAGAACTATGAGATGGTATCCAGCAGAAAGTAATGTCAGTGCCTCTTAAGGATAAACTATTAATCAAGTGAGTAATTTCCAATATCATTTCAGATCTTGTTTGTAATTTTGATAATTCAAGAGCTTGAAGTGCAGATTTTGAATCAACGCAAAAAAGTATCTGGGGAATCGTCCCCAAAAGATTTATCATATAATTCAAAGCCATTAAGATTGCAAAGAGTTCTGAAGTAAAGACAGATTTATTAAGTCCTATATAGAAAGATTTCTCAATTTTGAGAGCAGGTATTAAAAACGCTGAGCCTGCTTGTCTTTCAATTATTGATCCATCAGTGTAAACTTTCAAATGATCGGAATAAAAGTCTTCTATATGACTTTTAACTTGACTTTCCAGTAAGTTGATATTATCTTTTTTTTTTAAGTCAGTGTGGTATATGTCAAATCGTGCTCTTTGAAGTTCCCAACTGGGTACTGGTGAAAACGAAGGTCTTAAAGTTACTGGTTTTGTTTCTAGATCAATTCCAGAGCCTTTCATAACATCAGCTGTAAATGTTGCAAGTGTGACCTGCGAGGATATTGATTTAGCTCTTTTCGGAAAGTCGGTGTCTGATATTACTTTTGTCTCTGTTTCGATGCTGTTTTCTATGGTGGTATTTCTTAACAGAAATTTAGAAGAAGCGACTTTCCTTTGTTCATCAAGCGGCAACAATTTGATTGCATTGTATGTGCGAAGGCAAGAGGCATGCATTGGAAGACCCAGCGCAAGTTTGAAACCTTTACAATCTATGCTCTGCAGTTTTGTGAGTAAGTGTTTTGGTGAACTGAAGAAGATTTCTTGGGCATAGGTTAATTTAGATCTAATAAGCGATTTACAGAGATGAACAAGTGTTGATGTATCTTGTCCCCATATCTGTTTGCGAACTATTTTAAAGAAATTTAAAGTTTTTTGAGCTTTGGTTAATAAGTATTCAATATGCTGATTCCAAGATAATTTCGCTGTAAGGAAAACTCCTAAGAATTTAATCGACTCGTTATACTGAAGAAGAGTATCTCCCAGTTTGAATGTGGGAACGTTTGCTGGGTTAGCTCCACTGTTAAACAAAACTATCTTTGTTTTTTCCACTGATAGATGCAGTCCATTTTCTTCCATGTATCGCGCTATTTTATCAAGCTCTAATTGATAACATTTACGTGTATAATTAAGACAGCGCAAAGGAGTTTTTCTTTTCATATTTACCTGCATCCACATGCATAAATCGTCAGCATAGAGCTAAAATTATATGTTTAGAAATTTTACTGGGTAAGTCATGCAATAATATCATGAAGAGAAGGGGAGCAATAACGGATCCCTGAGGGATACCCATTTGAAGAAATCGTTTTGTGGAATACACATTTTCGATCCTCGTTTGAATTACACGGTCTTCTAAGAAGCATTTGACATAATCAAAAATGTGATCTGTTAGCCCAATACTTTTCAATTTGAGTAATAATCGGGAGTGCCATACTTGGTCGTATACTTTAGTTATATAAAAAAAATGTAGCTAAAACACATTGGCGTCTGGCAAATTGTTGTTTGATATTAGTGGTTAGCTTTGTTAGGAGTTCCACTGGTGACCTGCCTTTTCTAAATCCTGCCTGATTCACTGGTAATATGTTATTCTTTTCACAGTAGTGCATCAATCTCTTTAAAATTATTTTCTCCATTAGTTTACATACGTGTGATGTTATTGCAATTGGCCTATAGTTTTTCAAGTCAGTATTACATTTACCTGCTTTTAGTACAGGAACCACTATTGATTGTTTCCAACAGTCAGGCAGTTTGCCGCTGCTCCAGCATTTTTTAAACATACTATGTAGCAAGTTTAAAAAATTTTCTGGTAAATTTTTCAACATCTCATTGGAAATTGCAACAAATCCTACTGATGTCTTTTTATTTGGAATTGATTTAATGGCATCTATTAATTCTTGGAGCGTGATTGGTGTATTTACATAGTGCGTATTATCTGGGACAGGATCCTTGTATGCGTCGGTCTTTTCTTCCTGTACCCTATAATTTCTACTAGAGGCAGGAAGTCCTTCTACTCGACAGACCTCTGCAAACATGTCTGCAAAAGCTTCTGCTTTCTCCCGTGAGCTAGGTAGAGGGTTGTTTTCTAGCTTTATTGGAATTGATGGTAACTTGATCCCATTTTTCATTGTTTTCA
>JAPXFY010000033.1:29530208-29539675 GCA_030674185.1 Monoplex corrugatus
CCAAAAACATATATGAATGCAAGATTAAACATAAATAAGGACACTGAAACATATATGAATGCAAGATTAAACATAAATAAGGACACTGAAACATATATGAATGCAAGATTAAACATAAATAAGGACACTGAAACATATATGAATGCAAGATTAAACATAAATAAGGACACTGACATATATGAATGCAAGATTAAACTAATAAGACACTGAAACATAATAATGCAAGATTAAACATAAATAAGGACACTGAAACATATATGAATGCAAGATTAAACATAAATAAGGACACTGAAACATATATGAATGCAAGATTAAACATAAATAAGGACACTGAAACATATATGAATGCAAGATTAAACATAAATAAGGACACTGAAACATATATGATGCAAGATTAAACATAAATAAGGACACTGAAACATATATGATGCAAGATAAACATAAATAAGGACACTGAAACATATATGAATGCAAGATTAAACATAAATAAGGACACTGAAACATATATGAATGCAAGATTAAACATAAATAAGACATGAACATATATGAGTGCAAGATTAAACTAAATAGGACACTGAAACATATATGAATGCAAGATTAAACATAAATAAGGACACTGAAACATATATGAATGCAAGATTAAACATAAATAAGGACACTGAAACATATATGAATGCAAGATTAAACATAAATAAGGACACTGAAACATATATGAATGCAAGATTAAACATAAATAAGGACACTGAAACATATATGAATGCAAGATTAAACATAAATAAGGACACTGAAACATATATAAATGCAAGATTAAACATAAATAAGGACACTGAAACATATATGAATGCAAGATTAAACATAAATAAGGACACTGAAACATATATAAATGCAAGATTAAACATAAATAAGGACACTGAAACATATATAAATGCAAGATTAAACATAAATAAGGACACTGAAACATATATAAATGCAAGATTAAACATAAATAAGGACACTGAAACATATATGAATGCAAGATTAAACATAAATAAGGACACTGAACATATATAAATGCAGATTAAACATAAATAAGACACTGAAACATAATAAATGCAAGATTAAACATAACTAAGGACACTGAAACATATATAATGCAAGATTAAACATAAATAAGGACACTGAAACATATATAAATGCAAGATTAAACATAAATAAGGACACTGAAACATATATGAAAACAGGCCTAAATTTCCTAAAATAACTTCCGCTTATCTCATTTCCCTAGAGCCAAAAATGCACTTAATACACGTACCCAATTATCAATCCTAAGAGAAAGTACATAGACTTTATCGAACACATACAGGTGAGTGGATCAGCAAGGCAGAAAATGATAGGAAGAAATGACAGAAAGCAAAGGAACAAGGCAGAAACAAAGACAATGACAGAAAAGAGGAAATTTCTAGCACACGAGTTCCAGAAGGTGGGGATATTACTTAGCCTTCTAGGAGTGGGCATCGTAATGGACAGTGACAAATCATAAACATCTCCCCAATTTCCAGAACGACACCCAAATATGTATCCTCCCCGTCACAGTTCCATGGACGGCAAAGAAAACAAACGAGCAGTCTTGATGGAGGCAGATACAAAAAGAACATTAACGAAGAAGATTAGGAAAAGCCAAGCAACATTTGTAGGCCATTTTAATGAGGAAAGAGAAATTAGAGCATCTGGTCACAACAGGAAAGCTGGAGGGAAGAATAGCACCAGGTAGACCCGGGGAGACAATATTGGACGGACTTGCAGAGCGGATGAAGACAGACAGGGTGGGAAAAGAGCTTGCAACGACAAAGGATAGATACATATGGAGGGTCATGATCGCCAAAGCCATGCGGCATGGCGTACGATGATAATGACCACTATCACCTTTTTTGTTGTTGTAATTTCGTCCTGTGATGTGTTAGTATTCTAATGGAACCATGCTTATGCTGCATGGATGTATTGATGTGTATCTGACAATGTTTATACTGCATTAATGTTTCAACATGACAATCCCCCCGTACTATCCCCTCCCCTCGAATTTTTCTGCTTCGTTTTACTCTGTAAAGTGCAACGAGCCTTCTCCGACAGGGACCGTCTGAACTATGGAAATATAGGGCATGATTAATATTAATATATTTCACTGACAGGGGATATTGACCAGTTTTGGACAGAAAGTGCAGAAGATGGATCAATTTGGCTGGATGGGGAGGCTGGCTTGAAAATGGCGAACATCTGTTCAGTGGCTAATGTGCCGAAACAGAGAGCTCATCAAAAATGAGGGATTTAACGAAGGGAAAAACTATCTCCAACCTAGTGATAAGCCCGCACAGCGGGTTGCAGATGGCGGATGCCAGATGGCAGATGGCAGATGGTAAATGGCGGATTGTGGCTGGCAGATGGCAGATGGCAGATGGCGGATGGTAGATGGTAGATGGTAGATGGTAGATGGCAAATGGCAGATGGCGGACGGTAGATGGTAGATGGTAGATGGCAGATGGCAGATGGCGGATGGTAGATGGTAGATGGCAGATGGTAGATGGCAGATGGTAGATGGTGGATGGCAGATGGTGGCTGGCAGATGGTAGATGGTAGATGGTAGATGGTAGATGGTAGATGTAGATGGCAGATGGCAGATGGTTGATGGCAGATGGTAGATGGCAGATGGTAGATGGCAGATGGCAGATGGCAGATGGTAGATGGCAGATGGCAGATGGCAGATGGTAGATGGTAAATGGCAGATCGTAGACGGTGGATGGCAGATGGTAAATGGCAGATGGTGGATGGTAGATGGTAGATGGCAGATGGTAGATGGTAGATGGTAGATGGTAGATGGCAGATGGTAGATGGTAGATGGTGGATGGCAGATGGTAAATGGCAGATAGTGGATGGCAGATGGTAGATGGCAGATGGTAGATGGCAGATGGTAGATGGCAGATGGCAGATGGCAGATGGTAGATGGCAGATGGTAGATGGCAGATGGTAGATGGTAAATGGTAGATGGCAGATGGTAAATGGTAGATGGCAGATGGTAGATGGCAGATGGTGGATGGCAGATGGTAGATGGTAGATGGCAGATGGTAGATGGCAGATGGTAGATGGCAGATGGTAGATGGTAGATGGCAGATGGTAGATGGTAGATGGTGGATGGCAGATGGTAGATGGCAGATGGTAGATGGCAGATGGTAGATGGTGGATGGCAGATGGCAGATGGTAAATGGCAGATGGTAGATGGTGGATGGCAGATGGTGGATGGCAGATGGTAGATGGCAGATGGTGGATGGCAGATGGCAGATGGCAGATGGTAAATGGCAGATGGTAGATGGCAGATGGCAGATGGTAGATGGCAGATGGCAGATGGTAGATGGTAGATGGTAGATGGTGGATGGCAGATGGTAGATGGCAGATGGTAGATGTCAGATGGTAGATGGCAGATGGCGGATGGCAGATGGTAGATGGCAGATGGTAGATGGTAGATGGTAGATGTGGATGGCAGATGGTAGATGGCGGATGGCAGATGGTAGAAGGTAGATAGTAGATGGCAGATGGTAGATGGTAGATGGCAGATGGTAGATGGCAGATGGTAGATGGTGGATGCAGATGGTAGATGGTAGATGGTAGATGGTGGATGGCAGATGGTAGATGGCGGATGGCAGATGGTAGAAGGTAATAGTAATGGCAGATGGTAGATGGTAGATGGCAGATGGTAGATGGCAGATGGTAGATGGTGGATGGCAGATGGTAGATGGTAGATGGTAGATGGTAGATGGTAGATAGTAGATGGCAGATGGTAGATGGTAGATGGCAGATGGTAGATGGCAGATGGTAGATGGTGGATGGCAGATGGCAGATGGCAGATGGCAGATGGTAGATGGCAGATGGTAAATGGCAGACGGTAGATGGCAGATGGCAGATGGTAGATTGTAGATGGGGATGTGAGATGGTAGATGGCAGATGGCAATGGTAGAATGTGGATGGCAGATGGTAAATGGCAGATGGTAGATGGCAGACGGCAGGTGGTAGATGGCAGATGGTAGATGGCAGATGGCAGATGGTAGACGGCAGATGGCAGATGGCAGATGTCAGATGGTAGATGGCAGATGGTTGATGATAAATGGCAGATGGCAGATGGCAGTTGGTATATGGCATAATGGTAGATGGCAGATGGTAGATGGTAGATGGCAGGTGGTAGATGGCAGATGGTAAGATGGCAGATGGCAGATGGCAGATGACAGATGGCAGATGGTAGATGGCAGATGGTAGATGGCACATGGTATGATGGCAGATGGTGGAATGGTAGATGGCAAGTATGGCAGATGGCAGATGGTAAATGGTAAATGGTAGATGGTAGATGGTAGATGGCAGATAGGTAGATGGTAGATGGTGGATGGCAGATGGTAGATGGTAGATGGTGATGGCAGATGGCAGATGGCAGATGGTAGATGGTAGATGGCAGATGGTGCAGATGGTAGATGGCAGATGGAGATGGCAGATGGCAGATGGCAGAATGGTAAATGGTTGATGGTAGATGGTAGATGGTAAGATGGTAGATGGCAGATGGCAGATGGTAGAGATGGCAGATGGTAAATGGTGATGGCAGATGAGTAGATGGTAGATGGCAGATGGGCAGATGGTAGATGGTAGATGTCAGATGGTAGAGATGGTAGATGTCAGATGGCAGATGGCAGATGGCAGATGGTAGATGGTAGAATGGCAGATGAGTAGATGGCAGATGGCAGATGGCAGATGGTAGATGGCAGATGGTAGATGGCAGATGGGAGATGGTAGATGTCAGATGGAGATGGTAGATGGTAAATGCAGATGGTAGATGGCAGATGGCAGATGGCATAATGGTAGATATGTAGATGGTAGATGGTAAATGGCAGATGGTAGATGGCAGATGGTGGAGTGGCAGATGGAAAATGGCAGATAGTAGATGGCAGATGGTAGATGGCAGATAGTAAATGGCAGATGGTAGAATGGCAGATAGTAGATGGCAGATAGTAGATGGCAGATGGTGAGATGGCAGATAGTAAATAGCAGATGGTAGATGGCAGATAGTAAATGGCAGATGTAGATGGCAGATCGTAGATGGTGTATGGCAGATGGTAGATGTCAGATGGGAGATGGCAGATGGAAGAGTGGCAGATGGTAGATGGTAGATGGCAGATGGCAGATGGTAGATGGTAGATGGCAGATGGTAAGACGGCAGATGGTAGATGGCAGATGGCAGATGGTAGATGGTAGATGGTAGATGGCAGATGGTAGATGGTAGATGGTAGATGGCAGATGGTAGACGGCAGATGGTAGATGGCAGATGGCAGATGGTAGATGGTAGATGGTAGATGGCAGATGGTAAATGGTAAATGGTAGATGGCAGATGGTAGATGGCAGATGGTAGATGGCTGATGGCAGATGGCAGATGGTAGATGGTAGATGGTGGATGGTAGATGGTAGATGGTAGATGGTAGATGGTAGATGGTAGATGTAGATGGCAGATGGTAGATGGTGATGGTAGATGTAGATGTAGATGGTAGATAGTGGATGGTAGATGGTAGATGGCAGATGGTAGATGGTAGATGGTAGATGGCGGATGGTAGATGGTAGATGGCAGATGGTAGATGGTAAATACAGATGGCAGATGGTAGATGGTAATGGCAGATGGTAGATGGCAGATGGTAGATGGTAAATGGTAGATGGTAGATGGCAGATGGTAGATGGCAGATGGTAGATGTCAGATGGGAGATGGCAGATGGCAGATGGTAGACTGGCAGATGGTAGATGGTAGACGGCAGATGGTAGATGGTAGATGGCAGATGGTAAATGGTAAATGGTAGATGGTAGATGGCAGAATGGTAGATGGTAGATGGTAAGATGGCAGATGGTAGATGGCGATGGCAGATGGTAGATGGCAGATGGTAGATGGTAGATGGCAGATGGTAGATGGCTGATGGCAGATGGTAGATGGCAGATGGTAGATGTGTAATGGAGATGGCTAGATGGCAGATGGTAGATGGTAGATGGTAATGGTAGATGGTAGATGGTAATGGTAGATGGTAGATGGTAGAGGTAGATGGTAGATGGTAGATGGCAGATGGTAGATGGTAGATGGTAGATGGAGATGGTAGATGGTAGATGGTCAGATGGCAGATGGTAGATGGTAGATGGTAGATGGAGAATGGTAGATGGTAAAGATGGCAGATGGTAGATGGCAGATGGTAGATGGTAAATGGTAGATGGTAGATGGTAGATGGTAGATGGCAGATGGCAGATGGTAGATGGTAGATGGTAGATGGCATGATGGCAGATTATGGTCAGATGGTCAGATGGTAGATTTCGATGTAGATGGTAGATGGCAGATGGTAGATGGTAATGGTAGATGGTCAGATGGCAGATTAGATGCAGATGGTAATGGCAATGTATGATGGCAGATGGTAGATGGTAATGGTAGATGTAGATGTAGATGGTCATATGGCAAATGGCAGATGTGCTGTCAGATGGTAGATGGTCAGATGGCAGATGGTAGATGGCAGATGGTAATGGCATAGATGCAGTTGCAGATGCAGATGAGATGGTAGATGGTAGTATGGCAGATGGTAGATGGCAGATGGTAGATGGTAGATGGTAGATGGCAGATGGTAGATGGTAGATGGTAGATGGTAGATGGCAGATGGTAGATGGTAGATGGTAGATGGTAGATGGCAGATGGTAGAATGGTAGATGGTAGATGGTAGATGGCTAGATGGTAGAATGGTAGATGGTAGATGGTAGATGGTAGATGGTAGATGGTAGATGGTAGATGGCAGATGTAGATGGTAGATGGCAGATGGTAGATGGTAGATGGTAGATGGTAGATGGTAAATGGCAGATGGTAGATGGTATGGTAGATGGTAGATGAAGATGGCAGATGGTAGATGGTGGATGGTAGATGGTAAGATGGTAGATGGAGATGGCAGATGGTAAATGGCAGAGGTAGTGGTAGATGGTAGATGGTAGATGGTAATGCAGATGGTAGATGGTGGATGGCAGATGGTAGATGGTAATGGTAGATGGTAAATGGCAGATGGTGGATGGCAGATGGTAGAGAGATGGTAGATGGCAGATGGTAGATGGTAGATGGCAGATGGCAGATGGCGGATGGTAGATGGTAGATGGTGGCTGGCAGTCTCTCTCTCTCAATTCTCTCTCTCTCAGTCTTCTCTCTCTCAGTCTCATCTCCTCATCTCTCTCTCCTCTCAGTCTCTATCTCTCTCTCAGTCTCTCTCTCTCTCAGTCTCTCTCTGTCTCTCAGTCTCTCTCTCTCTCTCAGTCTGTCTCTGTCAGTCTCTCTCTCTGTTTCTCTCTCAGTCTCTCTGTCTCAGCCTCTCTCTCAGTCTCTCTCTCTCTCTCTCTCTTTCTCTGTCTCTCAGTCTCTCTTCTCTCTCTCAGTCTCTCTCTCTCTCTCTCTCTCTCTTCAGTTTCTCTCTCTCTCAGTCTCTCTCTCTCTCAGTCTCTCTCTCTTCAGGCTCTTTCTCTCTCAGTCTCTCTCTCTCAGTCTCTCTCTCTCTCTCTCTCAGTCTCTCTCTCTCTCTCAGTTTCTCTCTCTCTCAGTCCTCTCTCTCTCTCAGTCTCTCTCTCTCTCAGTCTCTCTCTCGTCTCTTTCTCTCAGTCTCTCTCTCAGTCTCTCTCTCTCTCAGTCCTCTCTCTCTCTCAGTTTCTCTCTCTCAGTCTCTCTCTCTCAGTCTCTCTCTCTCAGTCTCTCTCTCTCAGTCTCTCTCTCTCAGTCTCTCTCTCAGTCTCTCTCTCTCTCAGTCTCTCTCTCTCAGTCTCTCTCTGTCTCTGTCTCTCTCATTCTCTCTCAGTCTCTCTCATCCTCAGTCTGTCTCTCTCTCAGTCTCTTTCTCTCTCAGTCTCTCTCTCTCAGTCTCTCTCTCTCAATTCTCTCTCTCTCTCTCTCAGTCTCTCTCTCTCTCAGTCTCTCTCTCTCTCTCTCTCTGTCTGTCCTTCTCCCTCCCTCCCTCTCAGTGACATCAGTGACAATATTTATCTGTTTTGGTTTTGGTTCCTGCAGTGAAACTGGGCTTAATTGCAGTGGCGTTAGCAGGATACGAACCAAGTGGTTACAGGCGGCCGGACACTCCCGCCACTCAGGATGTGGCACAGCGAAGGGCTGTGATTGCTGGGTCAATCCAAAGACATAGATAGGGAAGACAGGCAACGTCTTTTTTCTGTTGTTCCCTCTCACCCACCCACCCCTACCCCCACACCTTTTTTGTTGTTGTTGTTGTTGTTGTCTGGCCGCCTCTTCTGGGAAGGAGTTGCGTGGCGGTGAAGCTGGAGCTAGAGTGGCAGAATGGTGGCCTGGGTTTGAATCTACTTGGGATCTTTCTCTCACGGGTAAAGGGTGGAGGTATTTTCCAGTCTCTCAGGTCCACACATACACACAGACACACAGACACACAGAGACATACACAGACACACACACACACAGACACGCACACACACACACACGCACACCACACACACATACACACAGACACACACAACACACAGACATACACAGACACACAGACACACACAGACACACACAGACACACACACACAGACACACACAGACACACACACATACACACACATACACACACACACACACACACAACACACACACACACACAACACACACACACACACACACACACACACACACACAACACACACACACACACACACACACACACAACACACACCACACACACAGACAAAGGAGAAGAGTGGCAGAATGGTTCAGACCGTTCGCCTGCCAATAACTAAACGCGAGGTTCAAGGGTTCGCTTCATGTACAGCCCTCGACTTTTCTCCTCAGTTTGACTGGAAAATCAAACTGACCGTCTAGTACTTCGGAAGGGGTCGAAACACGAGTCGGACCTGTGCGCCTTCTGGCTGCGAAACAAAGAAAAAAGAAAGAAAGAAGGAAGAAAGAAAGAAAGAAGAAAGAAAGCAAGAAAGAAAGAAAGAAGGAAAGAAAGAAGGAAAGAAGAGGAAATAAGAAAGAAGGAAAAGAAAGAAAGAAAGAAGAAAAGAAGAAAGAAGAGAAGAAGGAAAAAAGAAAGAAAGAAAGAAGAGAAAGAAAGAAGAAAAGAAAAGAAGGAAAGAAAGAAAGAAAGAAAGAAGAAGGAAAGAAAGAAAGAAAGAAGAAAGAAAGAAGAAGGAAGGAAAGAAAGAAAGAAAGAAGGAAAGAAAGAAAGAAAGAAAGAAAGAAAGAAAGAAGAAAGAAAGAAAGAAAGAAGGAAAAGAAAGAGAAAGAAAGAAGAAAGAAAGGAAAGAAAGAAAGAAAAGAAAGAAAAGAAAGAAAGAAAGAAAGAAAAGAAAGAAAGAAAGAAAGAAAGAAAAAAGAAAGAAGAAAGAAAGAGAAAGAAAGAAAAAGAAAAAAAAAGAAAGAAAGAAAGAAAGAAAGAAAAAAGAAAGAAAGAATA
>JAPXFY010000033.1:29539775-29544775 GCA_030674185.1 Monoplex corrugatus
GGGGGGGGGGGATATAGCCAGCCAGGCTAGTTTATGGAACATGTTGCAAGCCTGACCACTTTTTTAATTGCATTTGGCTGCTTTGATCACATTTGGCTGCTTTGATCACATTTTGCTGCTTTGATCACATTTGGCTACCAGGGCAATCTCTTTCCTCACATCCACACAGTTATAGTCTTGTACAGAATACAGTACAAAGGTGTCAAACATTCACATTAAAATACTACAACATACAACATAAAATCTGTCATAAAACAGTCATATCAGCCATTTCCCCACCCCCCACTCGCTGTGGGGATGCCAGGGGGCTCTTTCAGTATAAATAGTATCCCCACTTCCTGGAAATTCTGGGCCGGAAATTTCCTCTTTTCTGTCACTCACTTTGTTTCTTTCTCCCTCCTTTGCTTTCTGTTATTTCTTCCTATTGTTTTTTGCCTTGCTGGTCCTTTCACCTGTATGTGTTCAATAAAATTTTGCATACATTGGGTACATGTATCAAGTGCGTTTTTGGCTCTAAGGCAATGAGATATGCGGAAGCAATTTAGGTTATTTAGGCCTGTTTTTATATATATATGTTTTAGTGTCCTTAGTTATTTTTAAATGTATGTTTTTTTAAAATTCTCTTTGTGATAAATTGGGCAAAGTGGTCAACGCCAGGGGCATCTCCTTAGATTATATGACTTGTGAGTGAATGCGTTATTATATGTAGTATATATCATTATATTACTTAATTTTCTGTTCCTTCCCCTTCCCCCCTGTTGAAGTACCGTGTGTGTATTGAAACGGTGATAGTCCTGGCATGGCTCTACGCAGTCAGCTGGGCTTTAAAGAGCAATAACAATGGCTACCAGGGCTATTCTTTTCCTCACCACTTTATTATAGTCGTGTATAAAATACAGTACTTACCAAACGTGTCAAACATTCACATTGAAAAGCTACAACAGACATCATAAAGTGTCATAAAAGAGTCATCGCAGCCATTCCCTCAGCCCAGTGAAACATCAGGAATTTCTTTGTTTGAAGTCTTACTGGGGGTTTTTCCTCCCTAAATCATGCTGTTGTTTGTTCTTTGTTGTCTTTTGTGTACGCCTCAGAAAGGTCTGTTGGCCAAACATATGCATCTGACATGTCCTGTTATATGAAATACACATTCTGATTCTGTTGTTGTGTTTTTCCGTTGTTGTTGTTGTTGTTGTTTTATCGTAAGAATTGTGTGTATTTCTGCATGGTGAATGATCAAGAGAGATGAAATTAAATTTCCATTAAATTACATATGCATCTGACATGCCCTGTTATATGAAGTACACATTCTGATTCTGTTGTTGTGTTTTTCCGTTGTTGTTGTTGTTGTTGTTGTTGTTGTTTTATCCTAAGAATTGTGTGTATTTCTGCATCGTGAATGATCAAGAGAGATGAAATTAAATTTCCATTAAATTTCCATCACATTTCTGTTCTTTTTCTTTTGTTGTTGTCTTCGTTGCTGCTGTTCATGTTTTGTTCAATGCTGTTCCATCATGGAGTGTAAGTCCTTGTTGATAGTCCCTTGAAAGGCTTATGACCCCTGGGGCCAGATACTGGTACTTATTTGGAAGCCACTTAGTGATCTTGGCAGAATCTTCTGAGTGGTTTTACCCAAGGGCAATTAAGCAGAACGGCTCGCTGGCGCCAGTATGTTGGTGGTGTCGGTAAGAGAGCCTAGTGGTGTAGTTGAACATCTCATTGACTGATGTGAATGTCTGAATGTCGGTCGTTTGTGTACGTTTTTCGTTGATGTGGGAGATGTAACACGATAGGACCCCTGTGGCAAATACCAAGTGTCAAGTTTGCCGTAGGTTGCACTTGTTAAACTAACATGCCTGGAGTATTTTTTTTGTCTCTGTCTGTCTGTCTGTCTGCCTGCCTCTCTCTCTCCTTCCTTCTCCCTCCCCATCCCTCTCTTTTGCTCTCTTTGTCTCTGTGTCTGGCTGTCTGTCTCTCACTCTCCTCTCTCTCTCTCTCTCTCTCTCTCTCTCTCTTTGTCTCTCTCTCTGAGTCTCTCTCTGTGTCTCTGTCTGTCTCTGTGTCTCTGACTGTCTGTGTGTCTGTCTGTGTCTGTCTGTCTGTCTCTCCTCTCTCTCCTCTTAAGGATCATTGCACTTTTAGAGATATCTTTGTGCTCAACCCCCCACCCCCAACACATTTGGGGGGGGGGGGGTCCTCAATTTGTATGCCACCTTAATAGCCACAGAAGCTGGTACAGTTTTTACGATGCGAAACTGATGATGGCGATGAGGATGATAATCATGATGATGTGGAGTTCCATCAATGATTGAGACTGCATGAGAGGGCTTTACCCTGAGCTTACCATCGTAATATAATCTTGGTGTCTACCAGGACTGAGAGTTACAATCTGCAGTGTTGGTTAGAAGATTTGAGAAGCATCTTCAATGATGCATCTGTGAAGTGTAAGAAAATTGAAACTCGACTTAGTGGTTCCAGTCTTCCCAGTGAGCCACAGCACACCCAACTCTGGGTAGGAGCTGGTTGGAGCTGAAAATCCCACAATGATTATTGAAGGGACTGATGGGGATTTGAACCCATAACCATCCAGTCACTAGTACATTGTGCTAACCGCTACACCACAATGACTGGGACTTTTTTTTTTTTTGGTTAGTCACAATGAAATTCATCACATAAAATTCCGGCGTCTCCTTTTGGGGAGAGCGCATTGCAGCAGTGTAATGCCATTTCATTTCTTTTTTCTGTATGTGTATGTATCTGGCTATGAATTTGTAATTTTCTGCGGAATTTTGCTAGAGATTACTCCTTTATTGCCATGGTATCTTTAACATGTGCTGAGCGTATGGTGCACTTTTGTCCTCAGTTTATAATCTCTTTCGAGAGACTATCACTTCAGATTCAGGTTCAATCAGGTTCGTATGTTATAGGTATTTTTATGTATCCCTAAATGGCCTCATTGGTCATATAAGCTGTATGAAAATGTAGTTGTGTACATGTAATTGCCCAGAGCAGAATCTGAATGTTACCACCTTTCAATAACGATGACTTATCTATAGGAATAGATGCATTTGTATTCTGTACCACATGTGGTAGCTGTTGTCAAACTGTCAGTACACGCTGTGACAGCACAGACCTGTAGTATTAGAAACAGACTGGAAACTGGAAGTACATCATCTGTGACCTTGGTTGCATGTTAAAAGGAGAGGCATGGAGATGTTGGGTCGGCTTCTGTTAGCTTACCTTCTTTGGGGCTCAGACTCTCAGAGGAGAATTGCTTCATACAAAGTGGTATTTTTTTTACATGCTAGTTCTCTTTTGTACCATGTGTGGAAGGAATTTGATTTAGAAAATAGTAACTTAAAATTTGTTTTAAAAACCTGTGGGGATGCTTTAGGCTCTTTTCAGTATAAATAGATCCCCACCTTCGGGAAATTTTGTGTTAGAAATTTCCTGTTTTCTGTCACTGTCTTTGTTTCTGCCTTGTTCCCTTGCTTTCTGTTATTTCTACCTATCATATTCTGCCTTGATGGTCCATTCACCTGTATTTGTTCGATAAAGTCTTGCGTATCATTTCTTAGGATTGATAATTGGGTACATGTATTAAGTGCGTTTTTAGTACTAGGGAGGTGAGATATGCAGAAGCAGTTTAAGGTAATTTATGCCTGTTTTTGTGTATGTTTTGGTGTCCTTAGGTATGCTTATATTTATATTCAGGTGTGTTTTTTAAATCCCCTGTGCGATAAATTGGACGGAGTGGTCAGTGCCAGGGGCATTTCCTTAGATTATGTGTGCAAATGCATTGGTATATGTACTTAATTTTCTTTTCTGTTTTTTTTTTTTCCTGTTAAAGTTTGAATGTTTTGAAGCGGTTATAGCCCTGATATGGCTCTACGTAGTCGGCTGGGCTTTAAACAACAATAACAATAACAGTAACAATAACAAGGTCAGTTGATAGAAGAAACACAGCAACTGAGCTTTTCTGACATTCTCCCTTGTCCAGTGTTGGGCGGTGGAGTTTGTTCAAGAGAAGTTCTTTGCCCTGGCACAGTTCTAGATGGTCTGTTAGCTCAGTGGGTTAGAACACCAAGTTGGCAACACAGGAGTTGGGGGTTCGATCCCCAGACGAGCCATTTTTCAGCCGGCTCATGGGTCTGTGTACTTGTGCTGTGATCATTCTGGATCTTGTCCAGCACATGGTGCCTGTGTGACGTTAGTGTCTGTGGACTTCATTATGAGTTGTGAGCTTGATCCGCAGATGAGCCATTTTTAGGTCAGCTCATGGGTTTATGTGCTTGTGCCATGATCATTCTGGATCTTCTCCATTACAATGGCACCTTTGTGATGTCAGTGCCTTATGGACTTCGTTTCGAGGGGAGAGACGTCATTGTATGCACGTGGAATTCATTCCGAGCACAGAGATGGTCATCTTGAGAAACAGAAATTGATGCATTCCGACAAATCTGCCAGCGAGTTATCTTGCAGACTTCATGTGTCCGTACAAGACCCTTTGCACTGGCAAAGTCTTGAAATGGGGAAGGGGAGGAAAGTGGGGACCCATGACACAAAGCTGGCACTGCTACTACTAGAATGAGGGAAATAATAAGATGGGCAGGGAACAGGTCAGTTTTTAACCCTTTGACTACTGCACGCTATCCGCCAAACACAAAAACTTAATCCTTTGACTCCCTCATCCCATCCACCAGCTTCCTGTATAATCCACCAGCATCCTACAGGAAGCTGGTGGATAGGGTGAGGGAGTCAAAGGGTTAAGTTTTTGCTTTGCTAACACCGTTGACAATGCAGAAAACTGGTTGACATGATGCGGGAGTCAAAGGGTTAAATTAATGGCCGGGTTTTTAACTCTTTGACTCCCGCACCCTACCTACCAACTGCAAAAAACTTGCTCGGTCCTATCTGACTCCCTCACCCTATCCATCTTCCTGCTGGTGGATAAGATGAGGGAGTCAGAGGGTTAAGTTTTTGCTTTGCTTGCATGGTTG
>JAPXFY010000033.1:29549775-29554775 GCA_030674185.1 Monoplex corrugatus
CCTCTCCCTCTCGATCCCCCACCCACAAACTTTCTCTCGCTGTCAGAGATGAATGCTTTAAAAGACATAAATCGTCAACCACCACCACCCCTGCTCTCTGTCTCTGTCTCTGGCTGTCTGTCTGTCTGTCTGTCTCTCTCTCTCTCTCTCTCTCTCTCTCTCTCTCTCTCTCTCTCTCTCTCTCACACCCGCAAGCATTGTTCAGCGTTGCATGATCATCGCACTTTATTTCCTTTATGTCAGCTGTTTGCTAATAAGCTTTTTGTATTTTTGTACCACGGTTAATCAAATGGTTATTTTGGTTGCTTGGTGTCAGATTGGGAATGTTTCCCGATTGGGATGCCAGGGGGCTCTCTCAGTGTAAATAGTATTCCCACCTGGGATTTCTGTGCTGTGCTTTGTTTCTGCCTTGCTGCTTTGCTTTCTGTCATCTCTTTCTATCATTTTCTGACATGCTGATCCGTTCATCTGTATGTGTTTGATAAAATCTTATGTACTTTTCTCTTAGGATTGATAGTTGGGTACATGTATGAAGTGCATTTTTGGCTCTAGGGAAATGAGATATGCGGAAGGAATGTTAGATAATTTAGGCCTGTTTTTAGACATGTGTTAATGTCGTTAATGATGTTTGAATTTGTATTCAGGCATGTTTTTTTAAATTCCCTGTGCGATTAATTGGGTGGAGTGGTCAGCGCCAGGGGCATCTCCATAGATTACGTGCGTGAATGAATTGATGCGTGTACTCAGTTTTCTGTTCTCTCTCTCTCTCTCTCTCCTCTCTCTCTCTCTCTCTCTCTCTCTCTCTCTCTCTCTCTCTCTCTCTCTCTCTCTCTCTCTCTCTCTTTCTCACTCAACAGTTATAGCCCTGATATGGTTCTGCTCAGTCAGGTGGGCTTTAAATAAAAATATCAATAACAATAAACTCCCTTTGTTTCTGCCTTATTCGTTTGCTTTCTGTCATCACTTTCTGTCGTTTTGTGCCTTGCTGGTCCATTTATCTGTATCCGTTATAGAAAGCTATGCGTACTTTCTGTTGGGATTGATAATCAGTTTATGTATTGACTGTAGTTTTTTGTTCAAAGGTAATGTGGTGTGCAGAAGTAATTTTAGGTCATTTATGGCAGTTTTTATGTTTTACAATACTTATGTTATATGTTTGTTCTCAGGTTTATGTTTTTTACCACCACCAACCACCACCCTTTGTGATAATTTGGGTGAAATGGTCAGCGTCAGGAGCATATATATCCTTAGGATCTACATACTATGATTAAAGAAGGAGACGTATATTTGTGCTCTCTCTCCCTCCCAACCTCCTCCCCCCCTCTCCTCTCCCTCTGTTTCGCTGTCTTCGCTCTGTCACTCTGTCTAGTCTGCTTCCTTTAGCCCTGATATGGCTCTAGTGGTCGGCTGGGCTATAAGCAATATGAAATAGATAAATAGTCTGCTTCCTATTTTCGCTGTCCATTTTCACCTTCTTCCATTGTTTTGTTTGATAGTTCTTTTGTCTGTCTCGTTTGTCTGTCTCCCTGATCTCCTGTCGTCTTAGTCTGTCTCTTTCACTCTGTATGTGTGTATATCTGTGTCTGTGACTGTCTGTCTGTGTGTCTCTCTTACTCTCTTTCTCTGTCTCTCTCTCTGTGTCTCTCTGCCTGTCTCTTCCTCTCTCTCTGTGTCTCTCTTTGTCTCTGTCTCTTTCTCTCTCTCTCACACACACACACAAACACAATCACCCACCCCCACCCCCCCACACACACACCCCACACACACACACACACACACGCACACACCCCCCCCACCCACCCACCCACGCACACCCACCCCCACCCCCCACACACACTCAAACACCCACGCACATACAAACACACACACACACTCACACACACATTGAGTAACACATTCACATGACGCAGCCCACCACTTCTCTCATCTCTCAAAGAATTTAGGTTGCTCCTTCAACCCTCCCCCACCCCCATTCCTGTGGGCGACTTTCACAGCCTCCCCATTCCCCCCCCCCCCACACACACACACAGACACGCCTAAAAACAAAACAAAGCAAACTTACGCAAGACATAGTAATGTGACAGGCGCTTGCCATGACCTAGTATTGT
Source organism: Monoplex corrugatus (assembly GCA_030674185.1). Classification (NCBI taxonomy): domain Eukaryota; kingdom Metazoa; phylum Mollusca; class Gastropoda; order Littorinimorpha; family Ranellidae; genus Monoplex; species Monoplex corrugatus. The sequence goes on from JAPXFY010000033.1 coordinate 29,551,884, forward strand.
CGCCCTTGGCATGGGTTGGATGACATGTATCTATCGTTGACGTGTGTGCGTGTCTGTGTGGGGGGGGGGGGGGGGGGGGGGGGTGCGTGCGTATGCGAGGAGAGGGGGAGAGAGTGTGTGCGAGAGAGAGAGAGCGAGAGTATAATGTGTGTGCCTGTATGTTTGTGTGTGTGTGTGAGAGAGAGAGAGAGAGAGAGGGAGAAAGAGAGAAAGAAAGAGAGAGAGAGTGTGTGTGAGAGAGAGTGTGTGTGTTGTGTGTGTGTGAGATAGAGAGAGAGCGAGAGTGTATGTCTCTGTCTGTCTGTTTGTCTCTCTCTCTCTCTTTCTTTCTCTCTGTCTGCCTGCCTGTCTGGTCTGTCTATCTGTCTCTCTCTCTCTCTCTCTCTCTCTCTCTCTCTCTCCTCTCTCTCTCTCTGTGCGAGTGTGTGTGTGTGTGTGTATTTGTGTGTGCGAGTGTGTGTGTGTGTGTGTGTGTGTGTGTGTGTGTGTGTGTGTGGTGTGTGTGTGTGTGTGTGTGACTTTCACGAAGAGGAAGGTCATACGACAGACCAGGACCATGAAGAGAAAGGCACACACATGCATGCACAGAAGCAGGCACAGATTCATTCACTCACTCAGTCTGTGACGTGCACCAAGTACTGCACATTGCATATATAATTATGCACTTAACGCCGAACTTCACAGATTGTATTCTGTATCTTTTTTCCCTCCCTTATCCCCCCTCTCTCCCATCTTTTTTTTTTTCTTTCAATCTTTTCCTCTTGTCTCTTTTACGACCTCCCTCCCCCCCCCCCCCCCTCTCTCTTTCTTCTGTCTCCCTGTCTCTGTCTCATTCTGTCTCTCCCTCCTCCCCCCTCTCTCTCCCCTTCTCTGTCTCTCTCCCTCTTTCTCTCTCTCTCTCCCTCTTTCTCCTCCTCCCCTTTCCCTCTCTCCCCCTTTCTAAGACGGCCTATTCTCTGTTTCTCTCTCTCGCTCTCTCTCCCCTCCCTCCCTCCCTCGCTCTCTTTCCCCTTCTCTCTCTCTCTCCCTCTTTCTCTCTCTCCACCTCCTCCTCCCCCTTTCCCTCTCTCCCCCTTTCTAAGACGGCATATTCTCTCTGTTTCTCTCTCGCTTTCTCTCCCCCTCTCTCCCTCCTCTCCCTCTCTCTCCCCTCCCTCTCTCCATCCTTCCCTATGTTAGGGATCTTTTGTCATTCTTTCAATCTTTTTACCACAAACGTATTGACATAGACTGTCAAATAGAAAAATTTTAGATGATCTTTGAGTAGGGCAGTTTGTAATTAGGATAATCAAGATACATACAACCACTCCAGAAGAAGAAGAAGAAAACAGCTGCAAATCATAAAGAGAGCAGTTTGCAAAAGACTAGCGCTGAACCTGCATATATGATATAGAGATTGTGCCTGATCTGGTGGAGGCTGTTTGGACGTTATATGACAGGTTGAACAGATAACTGACTGCCTGATAGACCATTGGCGTATACCCCCGTGGGGATGCCGGGGGCTCTTTCAGTATATATAGTATCCCCACCTTCTGGAAATTCTGTGCTAGAAATTTCCTCTTTTCCGTCTCTCTCTCTTTGTTTCGGCCTTGTTCCTTTGCTTTCTGTCATTTCTTTCTATCATTTTCTGCCTTGCTGGTCCAGTTACTTGTATAATTATGTTCAGTGAAGTCTTTCGTACTTTTCTCTTAGGAGTGATGATTGGGTACATGTGTTAAGTGCATTTCTGGCTCTAGGGAAGTGAGATATGCGGAAGCAATATAAGGTAACTTAGGCCCGTTTTTTTTATGTACTTTTTGGTGTCTATGTTATGTTTGAATTTGTATTCAGGTATGTTTTTAAATCCTCTGCGCAATAAATTGGACGGAGTGGTCAACGCCAGGGGGCATCTCCTTAGATTATGTGCGTGAATGCATTCATATATATATATATATATATACTTAATTTTCTTTTCCATTTTCCTCCTATTGAAGTATTGTGTATGTTTTGAAATGGTTATAGCCTTGATATGGCTCTACGCAGTCAGCTGGACTGGAAAAAAAAAGATAATAACAGTGACCATTGGCGTGTAGAGCAGCAGTTCAGATGACCCTCTCTTGTCTGTTCTGGGCCAGTGCCTTTGGGATGCCCAAAGTGTAAACCAGAGTTTTGAGCTGTCGTTCTGCTGGTCTTTGCCAGGTGGTCCTGGTCTTCTTCTGTTGTGTCATCTTTTTAGTGTCCAGTGAAGGATGGTGCAATCCCGCTCTTCTCGGGTGATGTGTCCATTGCATCTTCATCGTCGTTTTATGATGACGGTACCCCCGTATTGTCCCACCATCACACTGCGTTGCCAACCATGCCAGCAAAAGCTTGACCCTTTTGCCTCCCTGACAATATCCATCAGCTTCCTGCAGGAAACTGGTGGCTAGGATTAGGGAATCAAAGGGTTAAGTTTTTGCAGTTGGTGGACAGGGTGCGGGAGTAAGAGGGTTAGTGATGGTATTGTGGAACTGAAGATTTGCATAATTTGTTGGTGGTGGTGGTGGTGGTGGTGGTGGTTTCTCGTGTAGAAGGTTGATAGCTTGGTTAGGTCGCTGTCTTGTCATCTGCCGGCATATTTAACCTTTTGACTCCCACACCTTGTCCACCAGCATCCTGCATGGTCAGTCCTGCTAGCAAAGTAAAACCTTAACCCTTTGACTCCCTCGCCCTATCCACCAAGACTTAAAGAAAATGCGGTAAGCAGAAGCAGACTTGGATAATTTAGACCTGCTTGTATATATACCTTTCAGTGTATTTAATTATGTTGTACATTTGTATTCAGATATTTTTAACCCCATGGCGATAAAGTTGGAAGTCAAAGAGTTAAGTTCTAGCTATCGGTGAGGGAGTCAAAGAGTTAAGTTTTTGCAA
>JAPXFY010000033.1:29559775-29564775 GCA_030674185.1 Monoplex corrugatus
TGAGCCTTTCTAGTTGGTTGATCAATTCTTCATGTCTTACCCAATCAAAAGCCTTAATATGATCAGCAGAACATAAATAAAAATCCTTGTTCAACTCAATTGATATTTCTGTGAGAGTTCTTAGGATGTATATATGGCATTAATCGTTTGTTTCCCTTCAACATATCTACATTGTTCCTCTGCTTTTTCGCTTTTGGTTCTGTTCCTTGTCCTCATCATGAATATTCTTAACAGAATCTTTGTTACATGGCTTATCAAGCTGATTGTACGATGGAATTAGCATTCTATAGCACTTGCTTTCTTTGGAAGTACAAAATGAAATTTGATTTCGATATATCTTTAGGGAATTTTCCAGTGTCATCAAATTCAGTTAGGGTTTGATTTTGACATATCTTCAGGGATTTTTCTGGTGTCATTAGGGTTTGATTTTGACATATCTTTAGGGATTTTTCCAGTGTCATCAAATTCAGTTAGGGTTTGATTTTGACATATCTTTAGGGATTTTTCTGGTGTCATTAGGGTTTGATTTTGACATATCTTTAGGGATTTTTCTGGTGTCATTAGGGTTTGATTTTGACATATCTTTAGGGATTTTTCTGGTGTCATTAGGGTTTGATTTTGACATATCTAGGGATTTTTCTGGTGTCATAGGGTTTGATTTTGACATATCTTTAGGGATTTTTCTGGTGTCATTAGGGTTTGATTTTGACATATTTTTAGGGATTTTTCTGGTGTCATTAGGGTTTGATTTTGACATATTTTTAGGGATTTTTCTGGTGTCATTAGGGTTTGATTTTGACATATCTTTAGGGATTTTTCTGGTGTCATAAGTCTCGTTAAATGAAATGTATGGTCCTCCTAAATGAAGCTGTGGATAAGGTTAGGGAGCGAAAGGGTTACAGGAACTGGTGGGTAGAGGGAAGGAGTGTAGTAATTATGCTTGCTGATATCTGACGCTTGCAGCGTGTAAATCCATTTCCTTCTCTGTCCCTCTTTCAAGCCCTGCTTAAGCTGAACAAACCGTTTATATGTGTGATGTGTTCTCACTTTTCCCTATCTCATTGTCCTCTGTTTGCTCTGAATCTGTACACGCTTGCATTCTTCTTCTTTAGTGAGGAGCATGCAATGCATATAATTAAGCGTCAATGTGGAAAATATTTGTGCTTGTTTGTTTGAGAGAATCAGTTTTTTGTTTGTTTGTTTGTTTTCTCATAGAAAAAAATCAGTATTTAGTTTAGGTGAAACATTATAGGCTATGTAGGGCCTCAGGACCTGGTCAGCTCATGGGTTTATGTGCAGGCTTAAGGCTTGTGTGCCATGACCACCATACACGTGGCACCTATGACGTTAGTGCATATGAATTCGTTCCGAGTGCGGAGACGTTGTCTTGAGAAACTGAAAGTGAAACTAGTTGAATGTTTTATTGAATGTGAACAGTTTAACTGTTTGAAATAGTGGCTGATGTAATTTTCAAAACTTGGCATCTCTTGTTTTTTATGTTGTTATCTGTGATCTTTTATGGTGACATGGTGACAGGCCTGATTTGGCCCTTAGGGCTGTAAGCAACATGGATTGAATCAACTGAAATGTGAAAGCATGCCACACGTTCAGTATGTCACTCTGTGTGTGTGTGTGTGTGTGTGTGTGTGTGTGTGTGTGTGTGTGTGTGTGTGTGTGTGTGTGTGTGTGTGTGTGTGTGCGTGCTTCCTTGCACTTGTGCGTGTGGAGCACACACCTGATATTAATAGTGTCAGTGTTATATTTTGCTGAAGTCATTAAACCATTTCCGTCTGGTTTTCTCTTTTTCTTTCCTCTCTCTCTCTCTCTCTCTCTCTCTCTCTCTCTCTCTCTCTCTCTCTCTCTCTCTCTCTCTCTCTGTCAGTCTCTCTGTGTGTGTGTCAGTCTCTCTCTCTCTGTCTCTCTGTCAGTCTGTCTGTCTTTCTTTCCCCCTCTCTGTCTGTCTGTCAGTCTCTGTCTCTCTCTCTGTCTGTCTCTGTCTCTGTCTCTCTGTCTTTCTCTGTTCTCTCTCTCTTCCTATCTGTCTTGTATATGTGACACGTTTTATATGATTGTACTTTCTCATTATTCAATGAATTGATCTCTATTCATTGTTTAATGTGTCTGTTCAATATGGAGATGGTATGAAAAATGTATAAAACCCCAATATGAAAAACGCATTAAAAAACCCCACTTCCCCCACTTCGTCCACCCCCACTCCCTCATTGTGTGTATCGTGTGCCATGGCCGACGTTATACATTTAAACATTATGAATAATGAATCTCTTTCTGTCTCTGTCTCTGTCTGTCTGTCTGTCTGTCTCTCTCTCTCTCTCTCTCTCTCTCTCTCTCTCTCTCTCTATATATATATATATATATATATATATATATATATATACATACACATATATATACATATCTTTCTCTCATTGTCTCTGTCTCTCTTCTCTTATATTATATATATATATATATATATATATATATATGTATACATATGTATATAATATAATTAATATATTATATATTATATATATATATATATGTTTCTCTCATTGTCTGTCTCTGTCTCTCTCTCTCTCTCTCTCTCTGTTTTTCTGTCTGTCTGTCTCTCTTTCTCTTTCTCTGTATCTCTCTCTGTCTGTCTCTGTCTGCCTGTCTCTCTCACGCTCTCTCTCTCTCTGTCTCTGTCTGCCTCTTTCTCTCTCTGCCTGTCTCTCTCACGCTCTCTCTCTCTCTGTCTCTATCTGCCTCTTTCTCTCTCTGTCTGCCTCTCTCTCTATCTCACTGTCTATCTCTCTGTCACTCTCTCTCTCCCCCCTCTCTCTCTGTTTCTCTATCTCGCTGCTTTCTCTCTCTCTCTATCTCGCTGCTTTCTCTCTCTCTCTCTCTCCCGCTCTCTCTCTCTCTCTCTCTCTCTCTCTCTCTCTCTCTCTCTCTCTCTCTCTCTCCCCTCCCCCTCCTGTCAGTACCTCTGTATTAAATGAAACTGATGTATTTTGTATGGGGCGAGAGGTAGGACTGTGATGGCCTGTAAGTGTGTTTACAGGCCTTAATCCTGTTACTCCCGCACCCTGTCCACTAGCATCCTGCATTGTCACCTATGCTAACAAAGCAGGAAGCTGGTGGATAGTGTGAGGCAATCAAAGGGTTACGTTTTTGCTGTTGGTAGATAGGGTGCGGGAGGCAAAGGGTTAAATTAAATCCCCTTGGGGATGCCGGGTGCTCTTTCAGTATAGATAGTATCCCCACCTTCTGGAAATTCTGTGTCAGAAATTTCCTCTTCTCCATCACTCGCTTTGTGTCTGCCTTGCTCCTTTGCTTTCTGTCATCTTTTCCTACGTTTTCTGCCTTGCTGATCCATTCACCTGTATGTGTTTGATAAAGTCTTTCGTACTTTCTCTTAGGATTGGTAATTGGGTACATGTATTAAGTACGTTTTTGGCTCTAAGGAAAGATGATGTGTGTAGGAGCAAATTTAGGATGATTTAGTTCCGTTTTTATATATGTTCTAGTGTCCGTAGTTATGATGTATTTGTTTTCAGCTTTGTTTTATCTTTTTAAAAAATTTTTTTTTATGTATCCCTGATGATAGATTGGATGGAGTGGTCAGTGCCAGGACCAAATGCTTAGATTGTGTGCTCGAATGCGTTGATACGTGTACTGAATTTTCCCCCTGGTTTTTTTTTTTTTTTTTTTTTTTTTTTCCTTAATTTCTGAATGAGGTATTGTGTACGTTTTGATGTGGTAGTAGCCATAGTATGGCTCTGCCTAGTTGGTTGGGCTTTAACCGTTTGACTCCCGCACCCTGTCCACCAGCTGCAAAAACTTAACTCTTTGATTCCCTCACCCTGTGCACCAGCTCCTGTGGGAAAAGCTGGTAGATAGGGTGAGGGAGTCGAAAGTTGAGTTTTTGCTTTACTGGCATTGTTCGTGTTTGTGGATGGTATTTGTGGACAGGGTGCGAAAATCAAAAGGGTTAAACAAAACTAAACAAGCAGGCCTTATCTTAGCAAGACTTATTGAACAGGTTTAGCTGTATGTGTAATGATCATTTATCTAGAGACAGGTTAGCCACACCCTAGTGTCAACCCATTGAGAAATACGGGAGGTCGGACTGTGTGGGCCAAATTAGTGCGTGGAGGTCATTGTGGTCTTAGATAGGAATGTGGCAGGTTTGAGCAAATGGTCATTTTGTTCAGGGTCACAGCGAGGTAAAAAAAACATTTTTGTTTAAAAGAGCTAGAATTGGAAGAAGAAGTGGGGGCGGGGGGGGGGGGGGGGGAGAAAGAAGAATTCATCACATTGATTCAGAAATATTATGTGTAGGAAGTTATAATATTATCATCATCATCACCATGTGTCTTGCCGCATGGCGTTGGCAATCATGGCCCTCCATACGAATCTGTCTTTTGTTGCTGCAAAAATATCTCCCACGCTTCCTGTCCTCACCCACTCGGCATAGCTGTCTAATATTTTCACCATCTGGTGCTCTTTTTCCCCTCTAGCTTTTCTGTTGTGACAAGGTGTTCCAAATTTCTCTTGCCTCAAAATGTCCTAATCTTCTCCATTACTGTTTTCTTTGTATTTGCTTCTCTAAAGTTTGACTCGTTTGTTTTCTTTGCTGTCTGTAGAGCTCAAAACCTTCTTAGAAACCACATTCCAACTGCCTCTATCTTTTTTTGATTTTGCTTGTTTATTGGACAATATCCAGGCTTTGCATCCGTACAACAGTACAACATGCCCTTAAACACGGGGTTAAAAAAAAACTATATACCTATATGTATCTGCCGCTGAGATTGCTTGTAGTTTCAGTGTCAGTTTAAGTTTACTCAAAACAGTACATGTGGTTATACGTTTGGAACGAACTCTATATCAGTATAATGCTAATGATGATGGATTCTTCCGTTGATCCGACTGAAGAGAAAGCGCACAAGACTTTCATAGTTACAACAAATGGTCATTTTTCAGGGTCACAGTTTAGCAGAAAGTATTAAAAGAACTAG
>JAPXFY010000033.1:29569775-29587368 GCA_030674185.1 Monoplex corrugatus
CATTGATTTAGAAAATCATTACTGAATGGGCCTAATCGATGGACAGAGGCCTTGGCGGTTTCGGTTAGGAGCGCGGCAGGTTTGAACTATCATTTTTCAAGTCACTGCCATAGGGAAAGTGTTTCACAGAGCTAGAAATGGGGAGAAAACGAAAACAAAACGATACAAAAACAAAGAAATAAAAAAACTACAGAGATTTGGACACATTACTGAGTGAGCCTTATTCTCAAGAGTATGGATGTGGAGGTTGTGGCAGTCTTAGGACTGTAGGTTTGAACGAGCCATTTTTAATGTCAGATTCCCCCTGTGGGGATGCCAAGGGCTCTTTCAGTATAAATAGTGTCCCCACCTTCAGGAAATTGTTTGTTAGAAAGTTCGTCTTTTCTGACGCTCTCTCTGTTTCTGCCTTGTTCCTTTGCTTTCTGTCATTTCTTACTATCTTTTTCTGCCTTGCGGGTCCATTCACCTGTATGTATTCGATAAAGTCTGATGTACCTTCTCTTAGGATTGATTATTTGATACATCTATTAAGTGCACTTTTGGCTCTAGGGAAATAAGATACACAGAAGCAATTTTAGGCAATCTAGGCTTAGTGTCTGTAGTTATGTTTAAATTTGTATTCAGGTATGTTTTTTAAACCCCCTGTGTGATGAATTGGATGGAATGATTTGCGCCGGGGACATCTTAGATTGTGTGTGCGAATGCGTTGATATGTGTGCTGGATTTTCATTTTTTTGTCTATTGAAATATTGTATATGAGCTTGTGACAAAAGGTGATCGTCCAGACCCCTTGTATATTTATCGCACAAATAAAGAATTAAAAAATTACCAATGCTTCTTTATTTATTGCTTGATGCTTTATAATACCTTGAAGAGATACATAATATAACATGGTGAGTTTGGGTGTCTGCCTTTCATTTGAAAATGCCCAAGTTGTACGCTTTTCTTAGATAAATTTTCCCGTTCAAGATGGCGGACGAGTGATGCGGTTGGTGTCGAAGCCTGGACACATATCTAAATTGCATACCATCACAACAGTATGAATAAAAGATGCAGAAAAATCAACGGCGAACATGTTAATATCACAAACTGTTTCTATTTCTGATTGTTTTCGATGCAGTCAAGCGGTAAAAATCCGTTTGACAGTCGTAACGCTGAATGTCAAATCGTGTCGGTCAGCAAATCTCTCGATCGTTCACATCAAGTTCGGTTCGGTTTCGTGTTCATATAACTCGGCATGTCGGGCAACACTAACCGAATGGAGAAAGGTGTTTTCCGAACCAAATTCGATTCAATGGCTGCAAACGAGCGCGAAATCCATACGGTAATAAGCAGTATGTCAGAAAATAACGACCGTATTTTTTCTCGCAATTCTACTAACAACGAACTTACAGATCCCATGCCGTGCTTTAAATAGCACTCAAGGCAAACGGTTTCAAATCGAGGCTGGAGCTTTCGTCAAGAATGGCGCGTCGAAGCAGAGAAGGTGAGGAAATGTTGTTTGTCCACAATCAGTACGACCGTCAGAAATCGTAACAACTGTCAAATGCATAACGACCGTCAGAAGAAAATGATAGAAACATTGGTTTCAGCTGTTCTGTCAAATGTGTTTCTGTAAATGATTAAAATTCTTTAACATGCAGGTGAACCAAAAGTAGAGTGGCGGCAATTCAACGGGATTTTCCGCAACTTTCGGGCGATGTTTTGTGCATGACACATGATTAGGACATCGTTTTAGCGATGTCCGAAATAACGACCGAAGGATATTAAGTTAATCAATGTATCAATTATACGTGAAACTGGGGCAGAAAACGGCTTGGAATTTCTATTTTGCTTCTTCTTTAAATACATGACAGAACTAAAGTTCAGATCATAGGATTAGTGGGAAATCTGGCGATTATTTGACAGTTGTTACTCTCATAGTTGAAGACATTATCATTCAGTATGTCTGTCGTAACGACCATCAGCATCTCTTGTGATTAATAAATGATAAGTTTATTTTCATTATGATACATATTTACTTTGAAAATTTGAAAGTGCACATTTTCGGCTATTTCCATAATTCTTTTTGATAAAATGTGAAGGAGTAGAGACCAGCAACCAGATTCCACCAGCCCCCTTCCTCCCAGTCCCTCCATTTATTCTTTCTTCACTGTTCACCTCTTTCAAATGCAGCTTGTAAAATGGAGGAATGGCAAGGGGTGTATGTATTTGTTTTATGTGTTTGTTTTGTCAAAGAGCTTTTAAGTCGGTGTTGTCTCACACAGTCATACTCTTAGCACATACAAGGAAAAAAGAAACACATGTTTCATCAGAAATGATTTTAATACTTGCTTAAAATGTATGCTCACTTTTTGATTTTGTATTTGTTTACTGTTTTTTTACGTTTATTTGTCTGTTGTCAGGTGAGGCAACTGGTATCCCTACAACTTTCTCTGGGACACAGTCTGGGAATCCTGTACTTGGTGTTTCTACTCCAACTACACCGACAGCAACACCAAAGAAAAAACATGATGTCAATTCACCGTCACCACAATGACTGAAAGCAGCTTACAAAGCACGGCTTCATGACCTAAAGAAGTCCAGAACCAGAGATGCAGTATTATTGAAAAAACTGTTGCATGATCTTGTCGACACATCAGTTACACCAGACAATGCTGATTTGTATAAAAGAAAGAAGAGTTCCCCAGCATCAAAGACAGCTTTGAACTTTCTGAATGATGTTGCAGTGGACATCCCAGGAAAAAGGTCTGTATCTAAAAAAACTGGGCAACAAAAGAAAATCTTGCCCAAGAGACTGAGGAGACTGCACAGGGACTTTTGCCAAAAATTCCCTGACAAAAAGGTCTCTCTGAGAACTTTTTATCGTCTCTTGCCAAACAGCATATTGACATCACGAAAACAAGTTTTCCGTCAGTGTTTGTGTGAGATCTGTGCAAACATTGACTTACAACTTGATGCAGTAAACAAGATCATTACTGCACCCATTGATGGCAGAGATGAACTGTCTGAAATGAGTCTCTGTCCTCAACCCACACTGTCATGCCTACAGCGCAAATGTAAACAATGTGGTGTCGAGAAAATCAGGTGTCATATTGACACCCATCTTGTTGACCATCAAGACCAGGCCAGTCCAGTAAAATGGAAGTCATGGCAAATGGTACAGACAGAGAGAGAGAAACGAAGGGAGCTGATACAAAGAGAAGGAACAATGAAAACTCTCATTAATGAGTTGCTGAAAGAACTCCATTCCTTTTCTCAGCATCTGTTCACCTTCCCGCTGGCAGCACCATCAGTTGAAAACCATCCAGACCTCTCTGCCTCCGAAATGGGCCATTGTCATCATGGATTTCGCAGAAAACTTTCTGTGTCGATACCAAGATGAGGTGCAAAGTGCCCACTGGGGGTACAATCAGGTCACTGTTAATCCATGTGTACTCTATTACCAGTGCCCAAACTGTGTGGATCTCGTCACTGATTATTTAATTTTTCTCTCTGATGATCTCAACCATGATGCCCACATGGTGCAGGTCATACAAAAGCAGACCAAACAGCATCTTGCTGCCACCATGGGGCAGCTGGATAAAATGGTCATATTTTCTGATGGTTGTGCTGCACAATACAAGTCAAAACTTCCTTTCCACTATCTTGCCAACAGTGCTGCTGCTGATGTTGCTGTGGAGAGATGCTATTTTGGAAGTCGTCATGGCAAGAGCCCCTGCGACGCTTGTGGGGGTGTCATAAAAAGACTGGTTGAAGATGACATCCTTTCAGGATCTGTAATCCAGAATGCAGCATCTATGTACCAGAACTGTTGTGAGCATTTTGTTCTTTCGCCAGAGACAAATCTGTGCTGTCACACCAGGCGTTCCTTCAGACTGATTGAAACAGGAGATACTGATCGCTCTGTACCTGCCTCATCTTTGACAACAGTGCCTGGCACTCGTCAGTTTCACTGTCTGAAAAGACAAGGAAGGAATGCTTTGAAAACTAGGAAGCTGTCTTGCTTCTGCAATGCCTGCATTTTGGACAAGCCAGAAGACTGCGCAAACAAGATGTTTGTTGACATCTGGAAAGTGGTAAAACTGGGTGGCATCAAATCTGCATCTGTTCAGAATGCATCAGTACCAGATGTCCTACCCTGCCTCCCGTATTTTTCATCTTTGCTGGAGAAGATGACCCAGTGCACCACATTCCAGCAGTTGGAAAAAGTGGTTAGCAAAAGCAAAATCTCCTTGTACAATCTTCCTGATTGTTGGCCCAAGACCATCCTTAATGTTGCAGAAGGGAGGATCGATGCAATGGCACTGACCATGCGTCCAGACACAGTGCCACCTCATTTGTATCCCCTTCAAACCACTGCTGATGGCAACTGTCTCCCAAACTGCATCAGCATGCTTGTGTTTGGAGATGAAACGCACCAAGAAGAAATCAGATGCAGGATTGTTGCAGAACTGGTGCAAAACCGTGAAATATACGCTGAGGGGCGTGGTATGGGGGGCCTGCATGTTGCTGCCAGAGTGGCAACCCTCTCACCAAATTTCACCCTGGATTGTGAAACGGCTACAGTTCAGCACACTGATGCAGCACTGAAGGCAGAAATCATGCAGATCAAACGTCCAGGTGAGAGCATGGGCCTGTGGCAGCTTGCTGCAGTTTCAAACATCCTTGCCATACCAGTGGATTCGTTTTATCCCAAACTTGGCTGGCGCGAGTATCAAGAGTTGAACAGCAGAACACTCTTGCCTCAGCATAAAGAAAGAGATGGCCCTCTTCGTATCATGTGGAGTACCAACCGTACTGACATGACTCGAGATCACTGGACAGCCAACCACTTTGTTCCTTTGGTTCCACTAGTTGATCCTGAAGCATCTGTGTCTGTCGAGATCACTGTGGATCCTTCTGTCACCACCAGTTGTGAGTCTTCCACAGAATGGCATGTTCAGCCCAATGATTTCTGCAGAGTGGAATGGGAGGGACAAGACTATGTTGCTCAGGTGCTGGAAGTGGACAGGGAGGAAGAGATGGTCAAACTCAGTTTCATGGAGTCTCGAAAGGGATTCTATGTCTGGCCCTTGCAAGAGGATCTTTCCTGGGAACGTGTCCGTGTTTTGAAGGAAAAGGTGGAGATGAGATGAATGCTCTGATGAGCAATCAGAGGATGCAGTTTTTTTAAATTAAAAAGTAGACCAAAATCTGACCTTGATGTCTAATAGGGACATAAAATGAGCTTTTGTTTTGGCATGTGGCTGTATTTTGCTCACTCCTGAAATTGACATTGTGCACGGTTTCCAGTGATGTGACTGTTGGTTTACCAATGAATATTGACATAAATATTATGAGATGTTCAGTATGCAAATTTAAGTGCTCCATGAATAATACTTTTTGGAAAGTCTGTTATGATGATGTTTTTCCATTGACACTGTGTCATTGTCAGCAGCTAGTCACAGTCAATGCTGATGTTGTTTGGAAAAGTAAAAATCAAATGTTTACAAGAATCTTTTTGATTCTACTTTTGTACCATAACAGTATTATGGCTCCATTTTCCTTGTTTCTGATGTGTTGCAACTAGTCATCATTTTTTGCCATAAAGATGAACCTTGTCTCAGACTGCTTGATATCATAATTTGTGGCATGACAATTTGACTTAATGTTTGCTCCTTTATTTGTCTTTGTACATTCAGTTAAATAGACAGAAAGAACAGCTAACAAACCAACCAAACAAAACAATTTTGCCACATGTTTTCTTGTGAAATTACATTTGTTAACCAGTAACCTGTTTTAAAGCATTTTGAAAACATATTTGTCATCAAGTGTCAAAACGACATTTAATGTTGCAACTTTCTTTGGTTTCTTGTAATTTGTAATTATGTTCTTTAACCACAAAATGTATTTTCATATGATTTGTAAGCGCTCTGAGCTTATCAGAGAGAGCAGGTGCCCTAAATGTACATGTTATTATTATTGTTATTACTGTCAAACTGTTTCTATTCATTTTGATCATAAATAATCTAATTCCTGTCAGCACATGAGCAGTTTGTTGAGTATGTCCAACAGTGAGGCCATAACAACTGTCAGATGGATTCTGTTTAAGGTGTCTACATGATCATTGTGACTTATTTAGCTTGTTTTATAGGCCTTTATGTGTAAAATATAACAATAACAATATACCTGTACTCAAAGGAAAAGTATGTCCATTTTTTTAATGACTGTTGTTATTTTTGCATTGTTGGGAAATACTTGGGTATGTCCAATGCAACATCATAACAACTGTCAGATAAAAACGCCATATCATGGTAACAAGGCTACTGTGGGTCCTATACTTGGTATCATTACATGAAATGCACCCTCAACAACACAGAAAATCATCAGAGGATGCAGTTACTGTCTTATTTCCAACTGAGCAATAAAGAACAAATCAATATGTCCGACGGTTGTTATGTCGGACATACCATCTCATGTGAAACTTGATCTTAAACTGCACAGATGCCTTTTCTTTTGGAATGAAATTTAGCTGTAATACTCAGTCTTACTTCCACTGAAACAATTATGCTGTATAAGAGACATTCAAATAGGAATATTGATAAAGTTGAATGTCCAGCATAACAACCGTCAGATGCCCGTTATGATGCCTTATCGCATTACTAGCGGAACATCGGTGCATGAGTTATCTTTGTATGTATATTTTTATGACCCTTAAACATCAGTCTTCCTTTGGACAAAATTGCTGTTAATAAAAACTATTTTGAAAAATCCACTTTTTGTTGGCTTTTTTGGACGACCTTTTGTCACTTGCTCATATGTTTGAAACGATTATAGCTCTGATATGGCTCTATGTAGCTGGCTGGGCTTTAAACGAAAATAACAGTAAATACACCAGTACATATACATCACTGCAGCATAAACATAATTCATCAAAAATAACCAACACATTACGTTATTCATTTATCATTTATCTGTGTATGGGGTTTCTATAAGTACAAACATACAAATGAAAATGCACACACACACAGATATGTAAATATGCATATATGCATGCATGCGCACTCGCACACACACGTATACATGCACGCACACACACACACACACACACACACACACACACACACACACACACACACACACACACACACACACACACACACACACACACACACACACACACACAAACACACACACACAGACTCTCTCTCTCTCTCTCACTCTCACTCTCACACACACACTTTCTCACATCATCACTCATTTACTCACTCACTCACTTGCTTTCTATCTCACGCTCTCTCTGTCTCTCTCACATGCTAGTGCGCGCGCACACACACACACACTCACAAACACACATACCACTCTCTCTCTCTCCTCCTCCTCTCTCTCCTTCCTCCCTCCCCTTCCCCCTCCCCCTTTCTATGTATAAACATATATACACCAACTGTAATTCGACAAGCAATAGTAATTAGCAGTAGTAGTGGTGATAATATAAAACCATACAGTGGAAAATGTCCCAGTGATGCCATAAGATCCACAAAGCCACTGGAACAATTGGTCTTGGCGACTTGAGCATAGATAGAGGCTTCTGGAGAGTGCAGGGTGCATGATTAATTCGTCATGTATGTATGTATGTGTGTGGGTGTGTGTCATCGATCCTGGAAATACGATTGTACAAAGCGACAGGTGTTGTTTGTTACCTGTGCTATCCTACGCACCCCTAACTAATAATCTACCAGCTCTGTATCAGCCACACCCCAATTTTCGGTGACTGTTATTTCTCTAAATCAGCCACACCCCAATTTTCGGTGACTGTTATTTCTCTAAATCAGCCACACCCCAATTTTCGGTGACTGTTGTTTCTCTAAATGAGCCTGTGCTGCTGTCTGCGCATCCGTGTAGAAACAGAAGCCAAGCTCGTAAGTTCCATTTTAGTAATAAACAGAAAGTGAAAAAGATCAACGATACTTTCTTTTAATGTGATAGAAAAAGAAAGCAGAAATAAAGGGCTGGGGTGTGATAGAAAAAGAAAGCAGAAATAAAGGGCTGGAGTTAAATAGCGAGAAGACTGAAGTCATGGTAATCAAGAAAGAAAAAAAAAAAAAAACAAGAAAAAAACAAAAACAAAAATATCAAAAGTCAGAGCACTGAAGTATGGTTATCAAGGGAAAAAACCCAACCAAAACAAAACTAAAAAACAAACCGTGAAATCCCCTCATGCAAAATAACAGCAAATGGCATAACATTGAGACAGGTTGATCACTTTAACCCTTTGACTCCTGCACCCTGTCTACCAGCATCCTGCATAGCGAACCGTGCTAGCAAAGCAAAAACTTAACCCTTTGATTCCCTCACCCTATCTACCAGCTTCCTACAGGAAGCTGGTGGATAGGGTGAGGGAGTCAAAGGGTTAAGTTTTTGCAGTTGATGGACAGGTTGCAGGTGTCAAAGGGTTAAATATCTGGGAACGGTCATCCCACCAAACAGCAGATGCACTTAAGAAACAGCCAGCAGAATCAGCCAATCTTAAGCAGCATTCAAGAAAATAAAAAGCGTTCTTACCAACAAATGCTTATCAGTTAACATCAGGCCAGGAAGAGAGTTCTTCAGTGTTACATAGAACCGAAACAGTTGTATGGATGTGAAGCGTGGACAGTCTACACGCAAAGTCAGAACAAGATTGAGGCAGCTGCAATGTGGTTTCTAAGAAGAATGTTAAAAGAGTTCCGTGGACAGCAAAGAAAACAAACGGGACAATCTTGAAAGAGGCAAACACAAAATGAACATTAATGATGAAGACAAGCAACATTTATAGGACATTTTATGACATACGAGAAATTAGAGCACCTAGTCACAACAGGAAAGCTGGGGGGAAGAAGAGAACCAGGTACACCCAGACTGGGTGTACCTGGTACAGTCTGTCTGTGTCCTATCCCAAGCCCCCACTGACAACTCAACAATGTCTCCTTGAGCATACACAGTGCATAAGATTCTTGGTAGACTTGTGTGTGTAATTACTTCAAAATATTTAAAGTGTGCATTGTCCAAGAACGACTATGTATTATATTCTGTGTTAATATAATGTTTACAATGTGTTCACACCCCTTCAAATGAAGCTTTGGCCTTACTGAATAAATAAATTTCTGATTTCTCTCTGTCTCTGTCTGTC
The DNA here is from genome assembly GCA_030674185.1 of Monoplex corrugatus. Taxonomy (NCBI): domain Eukaryota; kingdom Metazoa; phylum Mollusca; class Gastropoda; order Littorinimorpha; family Ranellidae; genus Monoplex; species Monoplex corrugatus. The sequence goes on from JAPXFY010000033.1 coordinate 29,578,927, forward strand.
TCTCTGTCTCTCTCCCCTCTTTCTCCCCATCTGTCCTCACCCCTCCCTCCCTCCCTCTCTCTCTCCCCTCTCCCCCTCTCTCCCTCCCTCCGTCTGTCTCTTCTCCTCTGCCGTCTCTCTCTCAAACACAAAAACGTATACATACACACGCACAGACACACACACACACACACACACACACACACACACACACACACACCTCTCTCTCTCTCTCTCTCTCTCTCTCTCCCCCCCTCTCTCTCTCTCTCTCATGCATGCATAAACAAACACACAGACGTTTGCTCCAGTTTGAAATGTTTTTCTTCTTTTTAAATTTTGATGAAAGAAAGAAAAACAGTGTGTGAAATAATGTTTTTCTTCTTTTTAAATTTAGATGAAAGAAAGAAAAACAGTGTGCCTCGTACCGGCAGGTAACGTGAGGCCAACTGTAGTCAAAGAGTTTTGAATTCAAGATAGCATTTTGTTACGGTACTAAAATCACGATAGAAGGGAAGATTTCATTATTCAGGGCCAGCCTGTGTGGCTTGTATGCCTCATTGCTTGCCAAAGTTATATTTCATCCTGATAAAAGATGTAAAAGAGCATTTACATGATTGTTTTTGTTTTTTTTTCTTATTCAAGGTATAGTTCACAAACCCATTTACCCAGTATCGTAAATACTTTTATGTGGAATGATTTTTTCTTTCTTTCTTTTTTTTTTTCTTCTTTTTTTGGATAGAGCTGAAAGGTAGAAAAGACATGAACTGCATTGATACGTGTACTTAATTTTCTGTTCCTCACACACACACACACACACACCCCTGTTGAAGTACTGTGTGTGTATTGAAATGGATATAGCCCTGATATGGCTCTATGCAGTTGGCTGGGCTTTAACCCTTTGCTGCAGCCTGTCCACCAGCACCCAGCATTGCCAACCATGCTAGCAAAGCAAAACCTTAACCCTTTGATTCCCTCACCCTTTCCACCAGCTTCCTGAAGGAAACTAGTGGAAAGGGTGAGGTAATCAAAGGGTTAATTTTTTTTGCAGTTGGTAGATAAGGTGCGGGAGTCAAAGGGTTAAATTAAGCAACAGTAACGATAAGAACAGCAAAAAAAACATGAAGCCATGTTTTTAGCAAGCTTTTTTTTTTTTCTCAAGTTTTAAATCTCTGATCCCTCGGCTTGATGCCATAAGTACTTCTTACTTTTCTTTTCTTTTTTCTTTTCTTTTTTTTTTTTTTTCGTGTAGAAAGCAATGAATTGTTGGACTTTGGACTAAAAAAAGAAAAAAACAAAAACATGCTATAACTTCAGATCTAATACTTTTCGGTTTTTGATAGTTGCGATCATTTTCTTTCTTGATTGGTTATTGTGTGTGTAGTGAGTGAGTATGTGTGAGAGAGAGAGAGAGAGAGAGTGTGTGTGTGTGTGTGTGTGTGTGTGTGTGTGTGTGTGTGTATGTGTGTGTTTGTGTGTCTTCGTTTATGACATCTTACATCACACACCAGTACTCCATCTTTTTTTTTTTGGATTCTAAACAAAATGGTGACAGCAGCCTCGAGTTGATGAAAACAGCTTTTCCTTAGAGGGTCTCGCACTCAATTTGGCTCAGTGACTGAAAGATTACCGTCATTAGAAGGGAGCAGGGTGCTTAGCAGGATGTCCTTAGTAAGTTGGATCAGAACAGTTATGCAGAGTAAGAGCAAACCCTGTGAACTCCTGAAATACCCTGGTAGCAGTGCAGGATCTCCCCTGGGGGTTAGCCCTATGGCGGCTCGACATTTCTGGTTCCCATGGGCTCCCTGGTGCAAGGATTTGATTAAATGAACGTGAGGTTGGTGGTGTGAGCGGCCTGAGGTCAACACCACTGAGGAGATGCAAACATTGGGACAAAACAACGATAACAGCAACAACAACAACAAAAGGAAAAGAAAGTTCTAAACAAGTCTTTTCTAGGTGTTCCGGTTATATTTTCTGTAAATTGTTATTTGCTTGTATTCTGTTGTATCGGGTCAGATTTCTGATTAAACCTCTTCGTAGTGACATTTTTCATACTGTATATAATTTTTTATGTATCTTTGTGTGTGTGTGTGTGTGTGTGTGTGTGTGTGTGTGTGTGTGTGTGTGTGTGTGTGTGTGTGTGTGTGTGTGTGTGCGCGCGCGCACATGCAGTGACATGTGTACTTAATATTCATATATGTGCGAATGCAATGACATGTGTAGTATTAGTAAAGGTTCATAAGTGCGAATGCAGTGAGCAATGTACTTAATGTTCTTTTCCAGGTTTTGTTGTTGGTTTTTTCCTTTTTTCTTTCCCCAGGGTCGCATATGTCCTCTGGGTGTGTGTGTTTTCTGTTTGGGATGGTTATTATAGCCTCGATATGGCTCTGAGCACTTCAGCAGGGCTTTCACCACTGATACAGTGAAAGTGATGATAATAACCTCGTGACTGCTCCTCTGTTGACTTAGGATTGGCGTCATGATTTCACAGGCATGCTGAGGTCGGGAAAAGTAGTGATACTTTTCTTGTTCATGACTGCTAAAGTGCAAAATGTATCTCCCCGGCCCCTGGCTGCTCTTTCTCAGACTCTTTTATGACAGGGCATGTCAGTCAGATGGGTTTGAGCGTGGGATTCACATGGTAATGGTTGTGGGTTCGAATCCCGGGGTGCTTTACATTAAAACTGGCCTTCTCACTGTCCCGTCTTAACAGCATTGTTGTTCTGGTGGTGTCTGTATAGGATTAGGTAAGCCTTCCCGCACTTCCCTGGGGTTGGTTATCCCTGTCGGCCATATTATCTGAGGTGGGTGTCGACGTAAAAACTGAACCAAGTCAAACCAAGTCAATCGATCAGAGGGGTATCGTCAGACTTCCAGTTAGAACGTCCTGGGTTCCATCCACAAGGACTGCCCCCCCCCCCCATCTTCCCCGTGGGGGGATGCCAGGGGTCTCTTTCAGTATAAATGGTATCTCCTACCTTCTGGAAATTCTGTGCTAGAAATTTCCTCTTTTCTGTTACTCTCTTTGTTTCTGCTTTGTTCCTTTGCTTTCTGTCATTTCTTCCTATCATTTTCTGCCTTGCTGGTCCATTCATTTGTATGTGTTCAGTAAAGCCTTACATGCTTTCTGTTAGGATTGGTAATTGGGTACATGTATTAAGTGCACTTTTGGCTGTTTGGAAATGAGACATGCAGAAGCAATTTTAAGTGATTTGGGTGTGTTTTTTTTGTTGTTGTTTTGTTTTTTTGTTTGTTTTTTGCATATTTTAATGCCTTTATTCATATTTATACTTGTATTCAGGTTTCTTTTTTTTTTTAATCCCCAAAAGAGAATGAAAGAGCTGTCCTTTGCCATAGGGGCCCTCACCTCTCTCTATTGGGCAGCCCACCAGCCGCCAGTTTGAATGGCTGCCGGCTCTTCTTCCTGTGCAGTAGTTCTGACACTATAAGCAGTGGGTAGCTTGTCCAGTGTTGTTTTACCATAACCACAGGGGGTGTTGGTATGATGGCAAAAGCGGTCAGACATAATGCTCCAAACGCAGCCTAGTTAGTACATGCTCACACACACACACACGCATGCATACACATGGGCGTGCAAGCATACATGCATGCACACATGCACAGACAGACACGCATGCATGCACACACATGGGTGTTTTTTTTTAATCCCCAAAAGAGAATGAAAGAGCTGTCCTTTGCCATAGGGGCCCTCACCTCTCTCTATTGGGCAGCCCACCAGCCGCCAGTTTGAATGGCTGCCGGCTCTTCTCCCTGTGCAGTAGTTCTGACACTATAAGCAGTGGGTAGCTTGTCCAGTGTTGTTTTACCATAACCACAGGGGGTGTTGGTATGATGGCAAAAGCGGTCAGACATGATGCTCCAAACGCAGCCTAGTTAGTACATGCTCACACACCACACACACACACACGCATGCATACACATGGGCGTGCAAGCATACATGCATGCACGCATGCACAGACAGACACGCACGCATGCACACACATGGGTGTGCAAGCGTACATGCACGCACACATGCACAGACAGACACGCATGCATCCACAACACACACACACACACACACACACACACACACACACACACACACACACACACACACACACACACACACACACACACACACACACACACACATTTACACATGCACACACACACACACTCTCGTCTTTGTCTCAGTCTCTTTCTCCGTCCGTCCGTCCGCCCGTCCGTCTGTCTGTCTGTCTGTCTGTCTGTCTCTCTCTCTCTCTCTCTCTCTCTCTCTCTCTCTCTCTCTCTCTCTCTCTCTCTCTCTCTCTCTCGCTCCTCCAGTGTGTCCAAACGTGCAGGAAAACGAGATACATTTTCTGTGTGTTTGCCCTGTGTGCAATCAGGTCAGACAATCTTATCATTTAGATGTCACTGAAGGCGATAACTTGGAAGATTTTGTGATTGGAAAAATGACGGATGACTCAACGGGAACCATTGTGAACTTGAAGTTTTGGGTCGCTCCTTTAAAATAAGAGAAAAAAGTATTTTGAACATATGCATTTGAAACAACAGTTGTCCTTTTCTACACTAGTAGTATATGAATATTCCCATGAATATACGTTGAAGTGTGTTAATTAATTGTATGTTGTACAGAAATGTGTCACGATTTCCCCCCAGTTTCGGAGTTTCTCTTCCTCTCCCTGTCTCGTTCTCTCTCTCTCTCTCCCTTCTCTGTCTCTGTCTCTGTCTCTCTCTCTCTCTCTCTCTCTCTCTCTCTCTCTCTCCTCTCTCTCTCTCTCTCTCTCTCTCTCTCTTCTCTCTCTCTCTCTCTCTGTATAAAAGCACGTACATGAATAAACATGAATAGAGAATAACGAATGCACATGCAGACTCTGGCGTACATGCCCATGAACTTTAATGCATGTGCATACATCCCCACCCCCAGACATACATACGTACATGCATGCATGCATGCATACATACATTCATACATACATACATACATACATACATACATACATACATACATACATACATACATACATACATACATACATACATACATACATACATACATACATACATACATACATACTATACATACTATACATACATTCATACATACATACATACATACATACATACATACATACATACATACTACATAGTATAGCATCATCATACATACATACTAATACACTATACATACATACAACATACACATACATACAATACACTACATAACATACATACATACATACATACATACATACATACATACATAATATACATACATACATACATACGCATACACATACATACATACATACATACATACATACATATACATACATACATACATACATACATACATACATACATACATACATACATACATACATACATCAACATACATGTATACATGATGCAACATAATGCATGCATGCACGCATAACATGTGGGAAGTTTTCACATACATGCATTTCATGTAGCATAGACTGTGGGTAGCATTGTCAGTAACTACTGTCTTAGTCTAAGGTCAGACTATTCTAGAAACTGAGAAAGACCAATGCAGAGATGCAAGTGCAATTTACCCCGCCAAGTCGGAAATGAAACTGAATATTATTTCAAGCTGACAGGATCCTTTGGGTAGGTGGGTGTGTGGGGGTGGGGAATGGGTAGAGTGGGGTGGGGGTTGGGGGGGGAGGAGAGTTACTTTGGATGTGGGAGGTATTTGGGTTTGTGCCTCAGTTTTGTGTGTGTGTGGTTGTGTGTTTGGTTGTGTGTGTGTGTGTGTGTTTGGTTGTGTGTGTGTGTGTGTGCCCGCATATGCAGGTTGTAGTGTTGGAGAGGATGGAATCACCTGTCACGAAGTCAAAAGCAGGTTCTCATGAGTACCTTATTTCCCCTTTGACTCCTGCAGCCTGTCCACCAGCATCTTTCATTGTCAACCATGCCAGCAAAGCCAAAACTTAACCCTTTGACCCTCGTGGGGATGCCAGGGGCTTTTTCAGTAGGAATAGTATCCCCCCATCTTCTGGAAATTCTGTGCCAGAAATTTCCTCTTTTCTGTCACTGTCTTTGTTTCTGCCTTCTTCCTTTGCTTTCTGTCATTCCTTTTTGTCATTTTTTGCCTTGCTGGTCCTTTCACCTGTATGTGTTTGATAAAGTCTTATGTACTTTTTCTTAGGATTGATGATTGGGTACATGTATTAAGTGCAATTTTGGCTCTAGGGAGGTGAGGTATGCGGAAGCAGTTTTAGGTAATTTATACCCGTTTTAATGTATGGTTTGGTGTCATTAGCATGGGTGCAACTTCTTCCATTTGACGACGGAATCCGTTTTTTCAAGAGTCAGAAACGGAAAATCCGTTTTTTAAACAAGCTTCAGCGTCTTGGGGGCTATGCCCCCCAGACCCCTCATGCATGGCACTGCCGGCCCTTGGATGCCTTTCCGTTTTTTGACTTTTTCTAAGTTGCATCCTTGCATTAGGTATGCTTAAATTTGTTTTCGTTTTTTTTAAACCCCCTCTGCGATGAATTGGATGGAGTGGTCAACGCTGGGGGCATGTCCTTAGATTATGTGCGCGAATGCATTGATGTGTGTGTTAATTTTCTTTTCTTTTTTTCCCTTTTGTAGTTTTGTACATTTTGAAGCATTTATAGCCCTGATATGGCTTTACCCAGTTTACACAGTCAGCTGGGCTTTAAGCAACATTAACAATAACAATAACAACAGTAACCCTTTGACTCTCACCCTATCCACCAGCTTCTTGCAGTCTTTGCAGATGGTGGATAGGGTGCAGGATTCTAAGGGTTGATTGAAGTAACCAGAGCTTGCTTCATGATCATGTGTCCCCATTTATGCACTACGGTGCTAACGGTTTTGTAGCAGTAGTAGTAGCGAACTATGCTCACGAAGCAACCTGAACTGTCTAGATAGTAGTTTCTTAGAGCCCAGCTAAACTCAAGTAGGCAAGTAGGCCAGCACTCCAGACTGCTTGCAGACTGAATGCAGTATGCTCTATGTTAATTATGTCCATGTAGTTGGAGTGGTACCATCAGGTCAGCTTGTCTGTCAGTGCCTCAGTAAATTCCACCATGAGAGAGAGAGATGGAGGAGGGGGGGGGGGGGGAGAGCGAAAGAGAGTATTGGTGTGTGGGTGTGCCTATGTGTGTGGTATTTGGGTTCGTACCTCAGTTTTGTTTGTGTGTGTACATGTGTGTGTACTCTATGTGTGTGTGTTTTGTGATTATGTGTGTGTGTGCGCGCGCGTGTTCGTGCATGCGTGCATGTGTGTGTACATGCGTGTGTGCGTGCGTGTGTGTGTGTGCATGCGTGTGTGTGTGTGTGTGTGTGAGAGTGATAGAGTATGCAAAACATCTGACATGAATCACTTGGAGACAAGTTCCATTTTATTCCCCCCCCCCCCCCATCCCCCAACTCTCCCAACCATCTCTCTCTGATTATGCCAATTACTTTTGAAATGTAATGGTCATAATTCATCTAGCATTGTGTGATGAAGGCTTTTGATATATTTGATATTAATATTTCTCCACAGCTTTGATTCTGATGAAGGCCATTGGCCTGGTCAGTAAAGCACTCAGTGTCTGTGTGTTTTTAGTCCTTTTTCTCACAGGCTAGGTGGTTCTTTTGACAGAGCTGTGGACTCAGATCACAAATGTCCAGTTCAGTCCAAGCCCTCAACATTAACCCATTGATTCCCGCACCCTGTCTACCAACGGCAGAAACTTGACCCTTTGACAACTCACACTTTGAGTAAAAGGGTTAAATTTTTGCTTTGCTAGCATGGTTGACGATGCATGATGCTAGTGGACATGGTGCGGGAGTCAGAGGGTTAAAGCCTGCCCTGTTCGCTGCCCATCATCATGTTTCCATCATTCTGGTGGTGTCAGCTTAGTGTTTCGAAAGTCCACCCCCACCCCCCGCCCATTTCAGGACCTTGCCAGTGGATATTGGGTTTTGAGCAGGCTCAGGGAGTCTGCCAGATAATTGATGGTGGATTTAGGTGGAGTGCGTATGGAATTGTCTCGAGTGTGATGAATTCCTTCTGCATGAATTCCAAACTCTTGTTCTGGTTTTCAGTTTGTCATTGAACTAAATCTTTGTTATTAACATTGTGCTTTCCGTGTGCTGTTGTGTTTTTGTTGTTTTATTTTTATGCTTTGGTAGTGACTTGTTTCCTTAATGAGACAAACTTCCCCATGAGGATGCCAGGGGCTCTTTCAGTATGAATAGTATCCTCACCTTGTGGGAAATTCTGTGCTAGAAATTTCCTCTTTTCTGTCACTCTCTTTGTTTCTTTCTTCCTCTTTCTGTCATTTCTTCCTATCATTTTTTGCCTTGCTTGGTCATTCATCTCTATCATGTATTCGATAAAGTCTTACATACTTTCTCTTAGGATTGATAATAATTGGGTACATGTATTAAGTGCATTTTTGGCTCCAGGGAAATGAG
>JAPXFY010000033.1:29592468-29594968 GCA_030674185.1 Monoplex corrugatus
TCTGCGTAAATGTGATCTAAACAATAACCATTCGTTCAAATCTGCTATGTTCCTATCTCAGACCGCTATGACCTTCATACACCCATCAGACCCATTCGATAATACTTGTGAGTCACTATGCTGGTTTTGTTTTCTGGCTTCCGGTGTGTTCTCCCCCCCCCCCCCCCTCCCGTCACGTTCCCCCATCCTCCATTCCTAGTTCTGTGAAACATTTTCTGCCTAACTGATCTAAAGAATAACCACTCGTTCAAACCTGCTACGCTGCCATCTGAGACCATCATGATCTCCATAACAACCATTATGCCCGATCGATAACACATCTCTTAATCACCACACTGGGTTCCTCCTCCCTTCCTATTTTTAGCTCCATTATACAATTTTTTTTCATATTTGTGATCTGTAAAATGACCACCAGTTCAAACCTGCTACGTTCCTATCTGGGACTGCCGTGATCTTCATATATACCCATTAGACCCATTCAATAATACTTCTGAGTCACTCGGCTGATTGTCTGTTGTTGTCTTTGTTGTTGTTGTTGTTGTTGTTTTGGGGGTGTTGTACATGTGTTTCCTCCCATTCCAGCTATGTGAAAAGTTTCCTGCGAAACTGACTCTGAAAAATGACTATTTGTTCAAATCTGCAACACAACCACTTTGAGGCTGCTATAAGTATAACCTCCACAACAGATCAAGCCCATTCACTGATGCTTCTAAATCCCTTCCCCTCTGCACCTCCATTTCTAGTTCTTTTAAGTTTACTCAAAACAGTACATGTGGTTCTACGTTTGGAACGAACTCTATATCAGTATAATGCTAATGATGATGGATTCTCCCGTTGATCCGACTGAAGAGAAAGCGCACAAGACTTTCATAGTTACAACAAATGGTCATTTTTCAGGGTCACAGTTTAGCAGAAAGTATTTAAACTGACACTGAAACTACAAGCAATCTCAGCGGCAGATACATATAAGTATATAGTTTTTTTTAACCCGTGTTTAAGGGCATGTTTGTACTGTTGTACGGATGCAAAGCCTGGACATTGTCCAATAAACAAGCAAAATCAAAAAAAGATAGAGGCAGTTGAAATGTGGTTTCTAAGAAAAATGTTTTGAGCTCTACAGACAGCAAAGAAAACAAACGAGTCAAACTTTAGCGAAGCAAATACAAAGAAAACAGTAATGGAGAAGATTAGGAAAAGATTTGCAGACTACCAACATTATAGGACATTTTGAGGCAAGAGAAATTTGGAACACCTTGTCACAACAGAAAAGCTAGAGGGGAAAAAGAGCACCAGATGGTGAAAATATTAGACAGCTATGCCGAGTGGGTGAGGACAGGAAGCGTGGGAGATATTTTTGCAGCAACAAAAGACAGATTCGTATGGAGGGCCATGATTGCCAACGCCATGCGGCAAGACACATGGTGATGATGATGATATTATAACTTCCTACACATAATATTTCTGAATCAATGTGATGAATTCTTCTTTCTCCCCCCCCCCCCCCACTTCTTCTTCCAATTCTAGCTCTTTTAAACAAAAAAATTTTTTTTTTTACCTCGCTGTGACCCTGAACAAAATGACCATTTGCTCAAACCTGCCACATTCCCATCTAAGACCACAATGACCTCCACGCACTAATTTGGCCCACACAGTCCGACCTCCCGCATTTCTCAATGGGTTGACACTAGGGTGTGGCTAACCTGTATCTAGATAAATGATCATTACACATACAGCTAAACCTGGTCAATAAGTCTTGCTAAGATAAGGCCTGCTTGTTTAGTTTTGTTTAACCCTTTTGATTCTCGCACCTGTCCACGAACACGAACAATGCCAATAAAGCAAAAACTCAACTTTCGACTCCCTCACCCTATCTACCAGCTTTTCCCACAGGAGCTGGTGCACAGGGTGAGGGAATCAAAGAGTTAAGTTTTTGCAGCTGGTGGACAGGGTGCGGGAGTCAAACGGTTAAAGCCCAACCAACTAGGCAGAGCCATACTATGGCTACTACCACATCAAAACGTACACAATACCTCATTCAGAAATTAAGGAAAAAAAAAAAAAAAAAAAAAAAAAAAACAGGGGGAAAATTCAGTACACGTATCAACGCATTCGCGCACACAATCTAAGCATTTGGTCCTGGCACTGACCACTCCATCCAATCTATCATCAGGGGATACATAAAAAAAAATTAAAAAAGATAAAACAAAGCTGAAAACAAATACATCATAACTACGGACACTAGAACATATATAAAAACGGAACTAAATCATCCTAAATTTGCTCCTACACACATCATCTTTCCTTAGAGCCAAAAACGTACTTAATACATGTACCCAATTACCAATCCTAAGAGAAAGTACGAAAGACTTTATCGAACACATACAGGTGAATGGATCAGCAAGGCAGAAAACGTAGGAAAAGATGACAGAAAGCAAAGGAACAAGGCAGACACAAAGCGAGTGATGGAGAAGAGGAAATTTCTGACACAGAATTTCCAGAA
>JAPXFY010000033.1:29597468-29599968 GCA_030674185.1 Monoplex corrugatus
AAGATATGTCAAAATCAAACCCTAATGACACCAGAGAAATCCCTAGATATGTCAAAATCAAACCCTAATGACACCAGAAAAATCCCTAAAGATATGTCAAAATCAAACCCTAATGACACCAGAAAAATCCCTAAAGATATGTCAAAATCAAACCCTAACTGAATTTGATGACACTGGAAAAATCCCTAAAGATATGTCAAAATCAAACCCTAATGACACCAGAAAAATCCCTGAAGATATGTCAAAATCAAACCCTAACTGAATTTGATGACACTGGAAAATTCCCTAAAGATATATCGAAATCAAATTTCATTTTGTACTTCCATAGAAAGCAAGTGCTATAGAATGCTAATTCCATCGTACAATCAGCTTGATAAGCCATGTAACAAAGATTCTGTTAAGAATATACATGATGAGGACAAGGAACAGAACCAAAAGCGAAAAAGCAGAGGAACAATGTAGATATGTTGAAGGGAAACAAACGATTAATGCCATATATGCATCCTAAGAACTCTCACAGAAATATCAATTGAGTTGAACAAGGATTTTTATTTATGTTCTGCTGATCATACCAAGGCTTTTGATCGGGTAAGACATGAAGAATTGATCAACCAACTAGAAAGGTTCAATGTAAATGGAACGGATCCATGAATAATAAGGAATATGTATTGTGAACAAACAGCAACAATGAGAGTAGAAAATGATGTAAGCTCTTTCAAAAACATCAAAAGAGGGGTTAGGCAGGGATGTGCTGACACCAGATTTGTTTTCACTTTACAGCGAAACCATCAAGAGAAACCCAGAAGAATGCCCTGAGAAAAAGTATGGAGGAAAATAAATAAATAAATAAAATAAATAAATAAATAAATAAATAAAATAAATAAGTAAATAAATAAATATATAAAACAAAATAAATAAAAGCTAAATTAAACAAACAAAATAAACAAATAAATAAATAATAAATAAATAAATAAATTCAAAAAAACCCACAACTAACCCATGTAAAAAAAAAAAAAAAAAAAAAAAGGTCTACCAAAGAAGAGAACCCACACACCCTTGTGTTACGAGTATAGTGCTCTAACAAATTGAGAGCTTATATGGGCCACGACTGAACAGGTATCCACCACTGGCACCAGTTTCCTGCAGGAATGGACAGGGCGGTGGGTAAGGGAAGGGAAGGGAGTCTAACCCTTCGACTCCCGTACCCTATCCACCAATTGCAACAACAACAAAATTAACCCTTTGACTCCCTCACCCTCCAGCAGGAAGCTGGTGGACAGGGTGAGGGAATCAAAGAGTTAAGTTTCTTGCTTTGCTAGCACGGTTAATGGTGCAGGATGCTGGTGGACAGGGTGCGGGAGTCAAAGGGTTTTAAAAGGTATTGAACCAACTAACGATGACGGCAGCACAAAATCCACCCAGGTCAGCGAAGCGCGGCAGATCACTAATAGTTCTCATTCCCGCACTCACGCCTTATTGATTTCGCCCAGGTAGGTAGGTAGGGGGTAGGGAGGGAAGGAGGAAGGGACTGAGAGGGGGAGGGAGGGAAGGAGGGGGAGGGAGGAAGGAGGGGGAGAGAGGGATGGGAAAGAAAGAGGGAGAGAGCGAGAGAGAGGGGGAGAGACACAGAGAGGGAGAGAGGGAGAGAGCGAGAGAGAGGGGGAGACAGAGAGAGAGAGAGAGATTTCGTCCAGATAGGAAGGGGAGAGAGAGAGAGAGAGAGAGAGAGAGAGAGAACTCAGAAACTCAGAACTCAGAAAATGTTTATTGTACATCGGCCTTAGGCCACAATACATGCATGGGGAAGGGGAGGGGAGGAGATCAGGTTTTCTTATACATTCATACAAGTTATACTTTCAAACTGCAGTGAACTCTGTCACATTGTCCCCTTCTATCGTTTACCGTCACATAAGCTGGGATACATTCATCTTTGCATTTACAGTGGTCTTTTCATTTGTATTCTAGTCCATATTCCTTAACTGGCCAGCTAAGAATATTTGTCATTAACCGCATCTATATCATTCATCCAACTGTCAATTTTACAATAACTGGCTATCAGACAAACAAACCATTCAATTAGTGCACAGATCTGACATTTCTTGTACCCTTCGGAGATCATACAGTTGATCAATATATTCAACCACAGGTACTTGACATAAACACTCAATCCATCAATCGATCAACCAAACAACCAATCAATCAAACAGTCAACCAATCAATTAACCAATCAATCAACTGATTTACCAGTTGATCAATCAAAGAATCCGCCATTCAGCCCGTGAATCAACTGACAAATCAGCTTTCAATTGACTGGGTCAGATGCATCATCCAACTGTACAATCGATATCACTTCAGTAACAATCACTTAACGTAATCAGTCCCTCTCTCAATCAATCAATCGATCAATCATTTAACCAGTTAATCAGTCATCCAGTGACTTAATCGACCAGATAACCTAGAATTTAACTGAGTTCAATATATCAATTTGCAATCGTTACTT
>JAPXFY010000033.1:29604968-29654968 GCA_030674185.1 Monoplex corrugatus
ATACACTGAAAGGTATATATACAAGCAGGTCTAAATTATCCAAGTCTGCTTCTGCTTACCGCATTTTCTTTAAGTCTTGGTGGATAGGGCGAGGGAGTCAAAGGGTTAAGGTTTTACTTTGCTAGCAGGACTGACCATGCAGGATGCTGGTGGACAAGGTGTGGGAGTCAAAAGGTTAAATATGCCGGCAGATGACAAGACAGCGACCTAACCAAGCTATCAACCTTCTACACGAGAAACCACCACCACCACCACCACCAACAAATTATGCAAATCTTCAGTTCCACAATACCATCACTAACCCTCTTACTCCCGCACCCTGTCCACCAACTGCAAAAACTTAACCCTTTGATTCCCTAATCCTAGCCACCAGTTTCCTGCAGGAAGCTGATGGATATTGTCAGGGAGGCAAAAGGGTCAAGCTTTTGCTGGCATGGTTGGCAACGCAGTGTGATGGTGGGACAATACGGGGGTACCGTCATCATAAAACGACGATGAAGATGCAATGGACACATCACCCGAGAAGAGCGGGATTGCACCATCCTTCACTGGACACTAAAAAGATGACACAACAGAAGAAGACCCAGGACCACCTGGCAAAGACCAGCAGAACGACAGCTCAAGACTCTGGTTTACACTTTGGGCATCCCAAAGGCACTGGCCCAGAACAGACAAGAGAGGGTCATCTGAACTGCTGCTCTACACGCCAATGGTCACTGTTATTATCATTTTTTTTTTCCATTCCAGGTGACTGCGTAGAGCCATATCAAGGCTATAACCATTTCAAAACATACACAATACTTCAATAGGAGGAAAATGGAAAAGAAAATTAAGTATATATATATATGAATGCATTCACGCACATAATCTAAGGAGATGCCCCCTGGCGTTGACCACTCCGTCCAATTTATTGCGCAGAGGATTTAAAAACATACCTGAATACAAATTTAAACATAACATAAACACCAAAAAGTACATAAAAAAAACGGGCCTAAGTTACCTTATATTGCTTCCGCATATCTCACTTCCCTAGAGCCAGAAATGCACTTAATACATGTACCCAATCATCACTCCTAAGAGAAAAACATAATTATACAAGTAACTGGACCAGCAAGCAGAAAATGATAGAAAGAAATGACAGAAAGCAAAGGAACAAGGCCGAAACAAAGAGAGAGAGACGGAAAAGAGGAAATTTCTAGCACAGAATTTCCAGAAGGTGGGGATACTATATATGTTACCGTCAATGTACGAATTCAGGCAATGTGTGTATTTCAGGCAATGTTTAGGCCTATAGGGACTAGAGGAACTATAGACTATGAGAAAAGAAGAAAAAAGAAAGGAAAGAAAGGTACTATCATGGCAATACAGTATCTTGGTGTTTGAAGTTGAATCGATGGATGTTTTTTAAAATGTACGCTTGCATACATATCAAAAACTCGTTTAGCAAATACGCGTATTGCCTAAACATTGCCTGAAATACACACATTGCCTGAATTCGTACATTGACGGTAACATATATACTGAAAGAGCCCCCGGCATCCCCACGGGGGTATACGCCAATGGTCTATCAGGCAGTCAGTTATCTGTTCAACCTGTCATATAACGTCCAAACAGCCTCCACCAGTTCAGGCACAATCTCTATATCATATATGCAGGTTCAGCGCTAGTCTTTTGCAACTGCTCTCTTTATGATTTGCAGCTGTTTTCTTCTTCTTCTTCTGGTTGTATGTATCTTGATTATCCTAATTACAAACTGCCCTACTCAAAGATCATCTAAAATTTTTCTGTTTATTTGACAGTCTATGTCAATACGTTTGTGGTAAAAAGATTGAAAGAATGACAAAAGATCCCTAACATAGGGAGGGATGGAGAGAGGGAGGGGAGAGAGAGGGAGAGGAGGGAGAGAGGGGGAGAGAAAGCGAGAGAGAAACAGAGAGAATATGCCATCTTAGAAAGGGGGGAAAGGAAGAAGGAAAGGTGGAGGAGAGGAAAGAGGAGGGGAGAGAGAAGAAAGAGAGGAGGGAGAGAGAGAGAGAGAATGAAGGGAAAGAGAAGGGAGGGAGGAGGGAGAGAGAGAGAAGGGAAAACAGAGAGAATAGGCGTCTAGAAAGGGGAGAGAGGGAAAGAGGGAGGGGGTTGAAGAGACAAGAGGAGGAAGACAAAAGAGGGAGAGAGGGGGGAAGAGGAGAGCAGAATAGACAGAGACAGGATACAGAATGAGGAGAGTGGGGTAGGAGTGCGTGAAAGAAGAGAATAAGATTGACAAGAAAAAAAAAGAGGAGAGAGGGGGATAAGGAGGAGAAGATACAGAATACAACTTGAGTTCCGGCGTAGTGCATTATGCAATGTGCAATACTGTGCACGCACAACGATAGTGAATGAACTTCCTTCCGTCATCATGTGTGTGCCTTTCTTCATGGTCCTGGTCTGTCGTATGACCTTCCTCTTCGTGTAACACACACACACACACACACACACACACACACACACACACACACACACACACACACACACACACACACACACACACACTCGCACACACAAATACACACACACACACTCGCACAGAGAGAGAGAGAGACAGACAGACAGACAGACAGACCAGACAGGCAGGCAGACAGAGAGAAAGAAAGAGAGAGAGAGAGACAGACAGAGACATACACTCTCGCTCTCTCTCTATCTCACACACACACACACACACACACTCTCTCTCTCACACACTCTCTTTCTTTCTCTCTCTCACACACTCTCTTTCTTTCTCTCTTTCTCCCTCTCTCTCTCTCACACACAAACATACAGGCACACACATATACTCTCGCTCTCTCTCTCTCGCACACACTCTCTCCCCCCCTCCTCGCACACGCACGCACCCCCTCCCCCCCCCACACACACAGACACGCACACACGTCAACGATAGATACATGTCATCCAACCCATGCCAAGGGCGACAATACTAGGTCATGGCAAGCGCCTGTCACATTACTATGTCTTGCGTAAGTTTGCTTTGTTTTGTTTTTAGGCGTGTCTGTGTGTGGGGGGGGGGGGGGATGGGGAGGCTGTGAAAGTCGCCCACAGGAATGGGGGTGGGGGAGGGTTAAAGGAGGAACCTAAATTCTTTGAGAGATGAGAGAAGTGGTGGGCTGCGTCATGTGAATGTGTTACTCAATGTGTGTGTGAGTGTGTGTGTGTGATTGTATGTGCGTGGGTGTTTGAGTGTGTGTGGGGGGTGGGGGTGGGGGTGCGTGGGGGGGTGTGCGTGTGTGTGTGTGTGTGTGGGGGGGGTGTGTGTGTGTGGGGGGGGGTGATTGTGTTTGTGTGTGTGAGAGAGAAAGAGACAGAGACAAAGAGAGACACAGAGAGAGAGGAAGAGACAGGCAGAGAGACACAGAGAGAGAGACAGAGAAAGAGAGTAAGAGAGACACACAGACAGACAGTCACAGACACAGATATACACACATACAGAGTGAAAGAGACAGACTAAGACGACAGGAGATCAGGGAGACAGACAAACGAGACAGACAGAAGAACTATCAAACAAAACAATGGAAGAAGGTGAAAATGGACAGCGAAAATAGGAAGCAGACTATTTATCTATTTCATATTGCTTATAGCCCAGCCGACCACTAGAGCCATATCAGGGCTAAAGGAAGCAGACTAGACAGAGTGACAGAGCGAAGACAGCGAAACAGAGGGAGAGGAGAGGGGGGGGAGGAGGTTGGGAGGGAGAGAGAGCACAAATATACGTCTCCTTCTTTAATCATAGTATGTAGATCCTAAGGATATATATGCTCCTGACGCTGACCATTTCACCCAAATTATCACAAAGGGTGGTGGTTGGTGGTGGTAAAAAACATAAACCTGAGAACAAACATATAACATAAGTATTGTAAAACATAAAAACTGCCATAAATGACCTAAAATTACTTCTGCACACCACATTACCTTTGAACAAAAAACTACAGTCAATACATAAACTGATTATCAATCCCAACAGAAAGTACGCATAGCTTTCTATAACGGATACAGATAAATGGACCAGCAAGGCAGAAAACGACAGAAAGTGATGACAGAAAGCAAACGAATAAGGCAGAAACAAAGGGAGTTTATTGTTATTGATATTTTTATTTAAAGCCCACCTGACTGAGCAGAACCATATCAGGGCTATAACTGTTGAGTGAGAAAGAGAGAGAGAGAGAGAGAGAGAGAGAGAGAGAGAGAGAGAGAGAGAGAGAGAGAGAGAAGAGAGAGAGAGAGAGAGGAACAGAAAACTGAGTACACGCATCAATTCATTCACGCACGTAATCTATGGAGATGCCCCTGGCGCTGACCACTCCATCCAATTAATCGCACAGGGAATTTAAAAAAACATGCCTGAATACAAATTCAAACATCATTAACGACATTAACACATGTCTAAAAACAGGCCTAAATTATCTAATATTCCTTCCGCATATCTCATTTCCCTAGAGCCAAAAATGCACTTCACACATGTACCCAACTATCAATCCTAAGAGAAAAGTACATAAGATTTTATCAAACACATACAGATGAACGGATCAGCATGTCAGAAAATGATAGAAAGAGATGACAGAAAGCAAAGCAGCAAGGCAGAAACAAAGCACAGCACAGAAATCCCAGGTGGGGATACTATTTACACTGAGAGAGCCCCCTGGCATCCCAATCGGGAAACATTCCCAATCTGACACCAAGCAACCAAAATAACCATTTGATTAACCGTGGTACAAAAATACAAAAAGCTTATTAGCAAACAGCTGACATAAAGGAAATAAAGTGCGATGATCATGCAACGCTGAACAATGCTTGCGGGTGAGAGAGAGAGAGAGAGAGAGAGAGAGAGAGAGAGAGAGAGAGAGAGAGAGAGACAGACAGACAGAGAAAGGGAGAGAGACAGACAGACAGACAGACAGCCAGAGACAGAGACAGAGAGCAGGGATGATGGTGGTTGACGATTTATGTCTTTTAAAGCATTCATCTCTGACAGCGAGAGAAAGTTTGTGGGTGGGTGGGGGATCGAGAGGGAGAGGGAAGGGGAGAGGGGCATGGACAGAGAGAGAAAGAGACAGACAAATGACAATGTGATGATTTAACACTTTTAAGCATTCGACCCAAAGACAGCGAACGAGCAAGAGGGAGGGAGGGAGGGAGGGAGGAAGGGAAGGGAGAGAGAGAGAGAGAGACAGACAGACAGACAAAGAGAGAGAGAGAGAGAGAGAGAGAGAGAGAGAGAGAGAGAGAGAGAGAGAGAGAGAGAGGAAAAGGTGAGAGAACAAGAAAACTTTTTCCGAAGGTAGTAGCATAAGCATATTAATATCTCTATCTCCTGACCTTTCCCAAGAAGGGTCTAAAAATGATAGCAAAACAACATTTATATTATAATTATGGATATAAATAATCTATAATAACATAAAAATATCAAAATATTACAAAAATCGAATATTAGGGGGGAGGAGAGGGAGGGAAAGAGACAGAAAGAGAAAGAGAAAAGGGAAGGAGAGGAAAAGAGAGAGAGAGAGAGAGAGAGAGAGAGAGAGAAAGAAAGAAAGAGAAAGAGAGAGAGAGAGAGAGAGAGATACAAGTATACTATACTTAAAGAGATCTATATCAATACAAATAATGTATAACATGAAAATTATCAAAATATTACAAAACTGGAATATTATGGGGGGGGGGGGGGGGAGAGTGAGAGAAAGAGAGAGAGAGAGAATAAAAAATACAGACAGACAGTATGAGAAGAGAAGGAAGAGGAGGAGGAGATATGAGAGAGAACTCAGAACTCAGAATTTTTTAATGTACATCGGCCTTAGGCCACAATACAATAGTCGGTGGGAGGGGTGGGGGGGGGGGGAGATAGGGTTTTTGTGATTACACCAATATTGCAATGCGTATGATTGCATCGTCGAACATTGACACTTTCCGCGCTTTCCTCAGTTGAATACTTCGTTGGTGTAACAGTCAACAGATCTTTCTTTTGCTGACTAAATCTAACATTTAATGAAGTAATACACTAAATAGTACTTGATTATAATTAAGCTTCATCAGTGCATTAAGGCATCAAACAAGTCATAAAGATATTTAATACATATACATATCGTTCCATTCCTCCATCTACTGGTCAAGCAATTAGTCTCTTTGTATAGCCAACAGGCGGTCAAGTAATACAATCATCACACAATCAACAAATAATTGGTAAATCACCTTGCTTGCGAAACATACTTCACTTTATCCATCTAATCAAACAAATACTTAGTACATTCAGTGTACCGTGGCAACGGTAATCAATCAATCAATCAACTGCCATTCTATCATTTAACTAGCCATCTGAATCCGATCAGTTAAAATACTGAACCGTTTCTCTACCAGTTAAGTTTGTCGCCTAATACATTATTACTCATCTATAAACCAAACTAGTTAGCGAGTCACCGAACAATTTGATCAGTTTCATATAAATCATTTTCCTGATCAGTACTTAGTCAGCAACTAATCAATGGATCAATCATTCAGTCAGTGCATCCATCAATCAATCAATGAATTAATCAAACAATCAGTTAAGCAGTCAATCAATGAATCATCAATTTACCAAATATTTGTAAAACAAGTATCAATAAACAATTCGATTTTTCAAAATTATCTTTACCCCCGCGTTTTTGTGCATAATTTACAGTCTGTACTCAAGACTTATAAGCACATGATAAGCACACATCAGTTTATATCGAAATGACTACAAAAATGCAATGGAACAAGCGTTAATAGTTTTACCATTTATTATACCTATACAGCATTGTATAATTACTAATGTAATACAGTAATATAGTACTGGTGATGACTTATTTTCGTTAGTCTATTCATTCATGATTTTTTTGCGTCTGTTGATGGCATGAAAAACAAATCTGGACACATTGTATCTATGATGAGAATTTTCTGCTTTGAGCAGTAGATAAATGGCATTCTAGCTGAATCTTTGAGGAATTTTACTCTAATATCTGTATAAGTGGGACAGTCATATATAAGGTGATATTCATTTTCGATATGAGTTTTGCAAAAAGGGCATGCCCTTTTGTGAATACTCTCACTATAACGATGTGAATTGTTATTCAGCGGTAGTACATCAAATCTTAGTTGTGTGATTGCCACTCTGAGACAGTATGTATCCATGTCAGAAATATATTTTTCTTTTTCAAAAATTGTTTTGAATGATCTATAGCACTCATATCTGTCACCATCTCTAATAATACTAGTGCATTCTCGGATAAACAGATCGACAAGTCTTTGTCTAAATATGTTTAAAAATAGTTTTACATCCCCAACTCCCTGTTGCAGCCATACAATGTTGAAACCTGTATCACACAGGATTTTTCTTACCTCTGATGCCCAACAATCCTTTCCATTTCTATCTAATTCCAGAAGTATTTGGTAAGCTTTATGCGGAAATCTTTCGGCACTCATATGTAGCAATTTAAACCAATATCTTAAGCATGTGACCACAGAGTTAACGAATAATGGATATCTTCCCAGATCAGCGTACACCATCTTGTTTGGTGTCTTAACAGGCACGCCTAAAAATCTTTTGCACGCCATCATATGTACCTTTTCTATGTGTTCCATTCGTTTTAATCCCCATACTTCTGATGCGTACAACAGAATGGGTTGTACCTTTGCGTCAAATATTTTAAAGGAAGTATCCATTGTCATTTCCTTGAATTTTTGGAGAACCCTATTTAGCTGTATGACAGCTTTCTTCCCCTTAGTTGCTAAATGTGCAGTACCTTTTTCGACACTTACCATTGTCGTGAAATTAAAACCTAAATAGCAATAATTATTCACAACTTCCAACTTATTTTCTTCATATGACCATTTTTCACGTTTTCCGAGGAACCCTCCGTTTCTAAACACCATGACCTTCGTTTTGTCAATATTTACTTTTAATTTCATGTTGTTACAACACGTACTTAAAACGTTCAGCTGATTCTGTAAACCATTTGGTGTAGTTGAAAAAGTACCACATCATCTGCAAAGAGTAAAACAAATATTTCCAACATCCCAGGGAGTAATTGGATGCCATGTTTTCCTTTATCACCCATACAATTTGCTAACTGATTTATAAATATCGAAAACAATGTAGGACTCAAGACACAACCTTGTCTTACTCCAACCGGACATTGAAACATCTCTGAAAATTTATCGTTAACTCGGATACATGACACCAATGACTTGTACATTGCCATTAATGATGCGAGAAATTTCCCTTTAACACCCTCCTTTCTAATACAATGTAGGAGTTTATCATGTCTGACCGAATCGAAAGCCTTTTTAAAGTCAACAAAAGCAACATATAATTTCATCCCTTTCTTGTGCATGCATTTCTGAATGATAGCATGTAGTGTGAATATATAATCAACAGTTGAGTATCTATTACGAAAACCTGCCTGGCTCTCTCAGATCAAATTATTAGCTTCTAACCAGGTGTATAATCTCTTGTTCAGTATTGTTGTGTAACATTTAGATATCATGCTTAATAAAGATATACCTCTATAATTATCTGCATTTTCAGGATCCCCTTTCTTGAAAATGTGGATGATAATGGCTTTGGACCACTCTTTTGGATATATCCCCGAGTCAAAAATTATTTTGAACAGTTTTGTTAGAAAAGCTATGACATCGTTTCCCCCATTTTTTAACTTTTCAGCTGAAACGCTGTCAATTCCGCTTGATTTACCAGTCTTAAGTTTACCAACTGCTCGTTTAACCTCTTCTTCAGATATATCTCTATTTAGAGTATGCTCCCTTTCCTCAGATAGATCTACCTCAATATCACAATGTTCACCAACATGTCCCCCATAATTTTGAAAAATATTCTTGAAGTGCTCGAACCAGACATTAAATGATTAATATCAATATCATTTGAGACTTTGTCTTTGTTTCCACAACCCATACTTCTCAGCAGTTTCCAGAACTGTGATGAATTAATCATTTCCATGGTTAGCGAATCTGCTTTCTGTTTCCTAAATGCTTGTCTCTTTGTCTTTAGTAAACGTCTGTACGTTTTCCTCTCTTCCACATATGAAATTCTATCTTCTTCCTTCCTAGTTTTCCTAAAATAATTTAGTTTACGCCTTGTTTCTTTTTTTGCTTGCTGACAGTCCTTGTCAAACCATTCTGATCTTTTGTTCCAGTAAACTTTATACGTTTTATACATACAAAAAATACAGGCACTGGCATCTTTCAGACATTGTACAAAGATATGAGAGAGAGAGGAGAGGAGAGGAGGGGAGGGGAGGGGAGGGGAGGGAGAGAGAGAGAGACAGAGAGATAGGGAGAGAGGGAGAGAGAGACAGAGACACAGAGCGGGGGAGAGACACAGACAGACAGACAGACAAAGAGAGAGAGAGAGACAGAGACAGAGAAGAGAGAAAGAGACAGGGAGGACAGACAGAGACAGAGAAAGAGAGAGAGACACAGGACAGACAGACAGAGACAGAAAGAGAGAGACACAAAGAGAATTTATACTATTATTATCACTGTTATTTCTACTGTTTAAAACCCAGCTGACTGCACAGATCGATTTCAGGGCCATTACTATAGCAAAATGTACACAACACTTCGATGACCCTGGGGAAAGAACAGAGACAAGGAGACAAGATAAATGACAGTTTGATGATTCAATGTCAAACATTCAGTCCAGGCAGCAAGAGAGACAGGGAGACAGCAGGACGGAGGGTGAGGGCGAGCGAGCGAGCAAGAGAGAGAGAGACAGAGAGGCAGACAGACGGACAGACAGACAGAGATACAAGTATACTTAAAGAGATCTATATCAATACAAATAATCTATAATAACATGAAAATATCAAAATATTATAAAAAAAAAAACTGGAATATCATGGCGAGAAAAAAAAGGGGGCGGGGAGAGACAAAGACAGAGACAGAGACACAGAGAGAGAGAGAGAGAGAGAGAGAGGGGAGAGAGAGAGGACTGAGAGAGACAGAGAGAGAGAAAGAGAGAGAGAGAGAGAGAGAGAGAGAGAGGACAGACAGACAGACAGACAGACGTAGACAGACAGAGGAAGAACACTTTTTCTACTTTTAAGGGTAGTGGCATAATCATACTAATGCTGTTCAACATCAATGATCAAGGCTTTGTCCATGGAGGGTATACCAATTACAATGATACAAATGCATGCTTATGAGATTTTTATTTAAATACAAATGATCTATAATCACATAAAAATGTCAAAATATCGCACACTGGAATATTAGTTACAAGAGAGAGACAGACAGACGGACAGACAACGTGCGTGCGTGCGTGCGTGCGTGCGTGCGTGCGTGTGTGTGTGTGTGTGTGTACATCTGCCTTATCAGCAGGGTGTGGCTGATGATGCACAAGGATCAGAAATTATCAACGGTGTTTTGTCTTCTGTTCCCAATTGTTACATCAGTTGCTTTCACAACAGCAGCATCACTTACAGCATTGTCTTCGATTTGTGGTAAATCTTTGTCCTTCCACCAACATCATTTACATCCTCCACCTCCTCCACCTCCCAACCACACTATTTACATCCTCCACCTCCCAACCACATCATTTACATCCTCCATCTCCCAACCACATCATTCACATCCTCCACCTCCCAACCACATCATTCACATCCTCCACCTCCCAACCACATCATTTACATCCTCCACCTCCCAACCACATCATTCACATCCTCCACCTCCCAACCACATCATTCAATCCTCCACCTCCCAACCACATCATTTACATCCTCCACCTCCCAACCACATCATTCACATCCTCCACCTCCCAACCACATCATTTACATCCTCCACCTCCCAACCACATCATTCACATCCTCCACCTCCCAACCACATCATTCACATCCTCCACCTCCCATCCACATCATTTTTATCCTCCACCTGCCAACCACATCATTTACATCCTCCACCTCCCAACCACATCATTTATATCCTCCACCTCCCAACTACATCATTCACATCCTCCACCTCCCAACCACATCATTCACATCCTCCACCTCCCAACCACATCATTCACATCCTCCACCTCCCAACCACATCATTCACATCCTCCACCTCCCAACCACATCATTCACATCCTCCACCTCCCAACCACATCATTTACATCCTCCACCTCCCAACCACATCATTCACATCCTCCACCTCCCAACCACATCATTCACATCCTCCACCTCCAGAGAGACAGAAACAGAGAGAGAGAACATGCATGGACACGTTTTTTGCTTAATTTCAGAGAGAGAGACAGACAGACAGACAGAGAATGTGAGAGAGAGAGACAGAGACAGAGACAGAAAGAGAGACAGAGAGAAACAGAGACACAGAGAGAGAGAGACAGAGAGAGCATGCATGCGTGTGTGTTTCCTGGGTGAGGATTTTAATTTCCATTAAAAAAAACAAACTATTATTAGCATACATGCACATGTTTTTTGTTTAATTTGAGAGAGAGAGAAAGAGACAAGAGACAGAGAGAGACAGACAGAGACACAGAGAGACACACACACACACACATACTGATGTGAGAGGGGGAAGACAGACAGACAGACACAGACAGACAGCATGCATGTGTGCGTGTTTTTTTTTTAGCAAGGACAGACAGACAGACAGACAGACAGACAGACAAACAGACAGACAAACAGACAGACAGCATGCATGTGTGCGTGTTTTTTTTTTAGCAAGGATTTTAATTTTCATAAAAGAATGGAACTATTAATAAGTGTGTCTATATAAGTTACAATCAATTTTTTTTAGCAAGGATTTTAATTTCCATAAAAGAATGAAACTATTAATAAGTGTGTCTATATAAGTTACAATCAACTTTGTGTGTATCAGTGCAGAGGGCACATTACATGGAAAATGAAACAAAATGTTAATCAGCATTAAAAACCACCATGTCATTTCGTTTTTATAGCACACGCCTCCAGGCTCGCAAATATTTTTTACATCTCTGAGGACAGAACCTGTCAGCAAAGAACACTTTGATCACACAGCTGCATTTGTGCATTTTCACGCTTTTATTATCGGAAACGAATGAAATGCTTCAGGCTGAAATCATTCTCACATGCTGTGTATTAATCCTCTGACTCCCGCACCCTAACAACAAAACTTGATCCTTTGACCCCTCACCCTATCCACCAGCTTCCTACAGGAAGCTGGATGGATAGGATGAGGGAGTGGAAGGGTAAAAGATTTTGCTTATATATATATATATATATATATATGAAAAGACATTGCTGACATATGAACTCCATACAGCATACAATGATATTTTCATTTATCATCATCATCATCATTGCTGTTATTATTATCAACATCATTGTTATTACTACTACTACCACTATCATTACAATTATTGTTATTATTATGCATGCATATACATATATGCATCACCAACCATAATAAAACTGTTCAAGCATGCATTTACCACTAAAAATGGCTCCAGTTAGCCTTACAGAAATAGTACCATGCTCATAATATAGAGGTGGTGGATTCCACCCTCCGACAAGCCACAGTTTTCGCCCACCACATTAAAAACTGACCATAAAAACCTTTTTGACTCCCGCAGCCTGTCCACCAGCATACCGCATTGTCAACCATGCAAGCAAAGCAAAAACTTAACCCTTTGACTCCCTCATCTTATCCACCAGCAGGAAGATGGATAGGGTGAGGGAGTCATAGGAGCAAGTTTTTTGCAGTTGGTAGGTAGGGTGCGGGAGTCAAAGAGTTAAAACCCGGCCATTAATTTAACCCTTTGACTCCCGCATCATGTCAACCAGTTTTCTGCATTGTCAACGGTGTTAGCAAAGCAAAAACTTAACCCTTTGACTCCCTCACCCTATCCACCAGCTTCCTGTAGGATGCTGGTGGATTATACAGGAAGCTGGTGGATGGGATGAGGGAGTCAAAGGATTAAGTTTTTGTGGTTGGCGGATAGCGTGCAGTAGTCAAAGGGTTAAAAACTTACCTGTTCCCTGCCCATCTTATTATTTCCCTCATTCTAGTAGTAGCAGTGCCAGCTTTGTGTGTCATGGGTCCCCACTTTCCTCCCCTTCCCCATTTCAAGACTTTGCCAGTGCAAAGGGTCTTGTACGGACACATGAAGTCTGCAAGATAACTCGCTGGCAGATTTGTCGGAATGCATCAATTTCTGTTTCTCAAGATGACCATCTCTGTGCTCGGAATGAATTCCACGTGCATACAATGACGTCTCTGCCCTCGAAACGAAGTCCATAAGGCACTGACATCACAAAGGTGCCATTGTGCTGGAGAAGATCCAGAATGATCATGGCACAAGCACATAAACCCATGAGCTGGCCTAAAAATGGCTCATCTGCGGATCAAACTCACAACTCATAATGAAGTCCACAGACACTAACGTCACACAGGCGCCATGTGCTGGACAAGATCCAGAATGATCACAGCACAAGTACACAGACCCATGAGCCGGCTGAAAAATGGCTCGTCTGGGGATCGAACCCCCAACTCCTGTGTTGCCAACTTGGTGTTCTAACCCACTGAGCTAACAGACCATCTAGAACTGTGCCAGGGCAAAGAACTTCTCTTGAACAAACTCCACCGCCCAACACTGGACAAGGGAGAATGTCAGAAAAGCTCAGTTGCTGTGTTTCTTCTATCAACTGACCTTGTTATTGTTACTGTTATTGTTATTGTTGTTTAAAGCCCAGCCGACTACGTAGAGCCATATCAGGGCTATAACCGCTTCAAAACATTCAAACTTTAACAGGAAAAAAAAAAAACAGAAAAGAAAATTAAGTACATATACCAATGCATTTGCACACATAATCTAAGGAAATGCCCCTGGCACTGACCACTCCGTCCAATTTATCGCACAGGGGATTTAAAAAACACACCTGAATATAAATATAAGCATACCTAAGGACACCAAAACATACACAAAAACAGGCATAAATTACCTTAAACTGCTTCTGCATATCTCACCTCCCTAGTACTAAAAACGCACTTAATACATGTACCCAATTATCAATCCTAAGAAATGATACGCAAGACTTTATCGAACAAATACAGGTGAATGGACCATCAAGGCAGAATATGATAGGTAGAAATAACAGAAAGCAAGGGAACAAGGCAGAAACAAAGACAGTGACAGAAAACAGGAAATTTCTAACACAAAATTTCCCGAAGGTGGGGATCTATTTATACTGAAAAGAGCCTAAAGCATCCCCACAGGTTTTTAAAACAATATTTAAGTTACTATTTTCTAAATCAAATTCCTTCCACACATGGTACAAAAGAGAACTAGCATGTAAAAAAAATACCACTTTGTATGAAGCAATTCTCCTCTGAGAGTCTGAGCCCCAAAGAAGGTAAGCTAACAGAAGCCGACCCAACATCTCCATGCCTCTCCTTTTAACATGCAACCAAGGTCACAGATGATGTACTTCCAGTTTCCAGTCTGTTTCTAATACTACAGGTCTGTGCTGTCACAGCGTGTACTGACAGTTTGACAACAGCTACCACATGTGGTACAGAATACAAATGCATCTATTCCTACAGATAAGTCATCGTTATTGAAAGGTGGTAACATTCAGATTCTGCTCTGGGCAATTACATGTACACAACTACATTTTCATACAGCTTATATGACCAATGAGGCCATTATAGGGATACATAAAAATACCTATAACATACGAACCTGATTGAACCTGAATCTGAAGTGATAGTCTCTCGAAAGAGATTATAAACTGAGGACAAAAGTGCACCATACGCTCAGCACATGTTAAAGATACCATGGCAATAAAGGAGTAATCTCTAGCAAAATTCCGCAGAAAATTACAAATTCATAGCCAGATACATACACATACAGAAAAAAGAAATGAAATGGCATTACACTGCTGCAATGCGCTCTCCCCAAAAGGAGACGCCGGAATTTTATGTGATGAATTCATTGTGACTAACCAAAAAAAAAAGTCCCAGTCATTGTGGTGTAGCGGTTAGCACAATGTACTACTGACTGGATGGTTATGGGTTCAAATCCCCATCAGTCCCTTCAATAATCATTGTGGGATTTTCAGCTCCAACCAGCTCCTACCCAGAGTTGGGTGTGCTGTGGCTCACTGGGAAGACTGGAACCACTAAGTCGAGTTTCAATTTTCTTACACTTCACAGATGCATCATTGAAGATGCTTCTCAAATCTTCTAACCAACACTGCAGATTGTAACTCTCAGTCCTGGTAGACACCAAGATTATATTACGATGGTAAGCTCAGGGTAAAGCCCTCTCATGCAGTCTCAATCATTGATGGAACTCCACATCATCATGATTATCATCCTCATCGCCATCATCAATTTCGCATCGTAAAAACTGTACCAGCTTCTGTGGCTATTAAGGTGGCATACAAATTGAGGACCCCCCCCCCCCCAAAATGTGTTGGGGGTGGGGGGTTGAGCACAAAGATATCTCTAAAAGTGCAATGATCCTTAAGAGAGAGAGAGAGAGAGACAGACAGACAGACAGACACAGACAGACACACAGACAGTCAGAGACACAGAGACAGACAGAGACACAGAGAGAGACTCAGAGAGAGAGACAAAGAGAGAGAGAGAAAAGAGAGGAGAGTGAGAGACAGACAGCCAGACACAGAGACAAAGAGAGCAAAAGAGAGGGATGGGGAGGGAGAAGGAAGGAGAGAGAGAGGCAGGCAGACAGACAGACAGACAGAGACAAAAAATACTCCAGGCATGTTAGTTTAACAAGTGCAACCTACGGCAAACTTGACACTTGGTATTTGCCACAGGGGTCCTATCGTGTTACATCTCCCACATCAACGAAAAACGTACACAAACGACCGACATTCAGACATTCACATCAGTCAATGAGATGTTCAACTACACCACTAGGCTCTCTTACCGACACCACCAACATACTGGCGCCAGCGAGCCGTTCTGCTTAATTGCCCTTGGGTAAAACCACTCAGAAGATTCTGCCAAGATCACTAAGTGGCTTCCAAATAAGTACCAGTATCTGGCCCCAGGGGTCATAAGCCTTTCAAGGACTATCAACAAGGACTTACACTCCATGATGGAACAGCACTGAACAAAACATGAACAGCAGCAACGAAGACAACAACAAAAGAAAAAGAACAGAAATGTGATGGAAATTTAATGGAAATTTAATTTCATCTCTCTTGATCATTCACGATGCAGAAATACACACAATTCTTAGGATAAAAACAACAACAACAAACAACAACAACAACAACGGAAAAACACAACAACAGAATCAGAATGTGTACTTCATATAACAGGGCATGTCAGATGCATATGTAATTTAATGGAAATTTAATTTCATCTCTCTTGATCATTCACCATGCAGAAATACACACAATTCTTACGATAAAACAACAACAACAACAACAACGGAAAAACACAACAACAGAATCAGAATGTGTATTTCATATAACAGGACATGTCAGATGCATATGTTCGGCCAACAGACCTTTCTGAGGCGTACACAAAAGACAACAAAGAAAACAAAGCAACAGCATGATTTAGGGAGGAAAAAACCCAGTAAGACTTCAAACACAGAAATTCCCTGATGTTTCACTGGGCTGAGGGAATGGCTGCGATGACTCTTTTATGACACTTTATGATGTCTGTTGTAGCTTTTCAATGTGAATGTTTGACACGTTTGGTAAGTACTGTATTTTATACACGACTATAATAAAGTGGTGAGGAAAAGAATAGCCCTGGTAGCCACTGTTATTGCTCTTTAAAGCCCAGCTGACTGCGTAGAGCCATGCCAGGACTATCACCGTTTCAATACACACACGGTACTTCAACAGGGGGGAAGGGGAAGAACAGAAAATTAAGTACATATAATGATATATACTACATATAATAACGCATTCACTCACAATATAATCTAAGGAGATGCCCCTGGCGTTGACCACTTTGCCCAATTTATCATAAAGAGAATCTAAAAAAAACATACATTTAAAAATAACTAAGGACACTAAAACATATATATATAAAAACAGGCCTAAATAACCTAAAATTGCTTCCGCATATCTCATTGCCTTAGAGCCAAAAACACACTTGATACATGTACCCAATGTATGCAAGATTTTATTGAACACATACAGGTGAAAGGACCAGCGAGACAAAAAACAATAGGAAGAAATAACAGAAAGCAAAGGAGGGAGAAAGAAACAAAGTGAGTGACAGAAAAGAGGAAATTTCCGGCACAGAATTTCCAGGAAGTGGGGATACTATTTATACTGAAAGAGCCCCCTGGCATCCCCACAGCGAGTTGGGGTGGGGAAATGGCTGATATGACTGTTTTATGACAGATTTTATGTTGTATGTTGTAGTATTTTAATGTGAATGTTTGACACCTTTGTACTGTATTCTGTACAAGACTATAAACTGTGTGGATGTGAGGAAAGAGATTGCCCGGTAGCCAAATGTGATCAAAGCAGCAAAATGTGATCAAAGCAGCCGAATGTGATCAAAGCAGCCAAATGCAATTAAAAAAGTGGTCAGGCTTGCAACATGTTCCATAAACTAGCCTGGCTGGCTATGTCCCCCCCCCCCTCTTCCCCCTACAACTCCTCACTACATAGTTCACCGTCTACCTCCCCCACCCTACCACCACACACTCCTGCTTCTTTTTTCCTTTCTGTTTCTTAACATTTCTTAATATAATTTTGTATGCCTGTCACAAAGTCTTGTTGATGTTTGTTCTAGCTGTTCTTGGACATTTTGTCTTGTTCTTGCTGTATAATTTTGCACCTTGTCACCAACACTGTTCTGCAAGAACACTCTGTGAGAGTGTGAGTGTGTATGTGTGCGTGTGAGAGAGAGAGAGAGAGAGAGAGAGAGAGAGAGAGAGAGAGAGAGAGAGAGAGAGAGAGAGAGAGAGAGAGAGAGAGAGAGAGCAGAAATAAAACAAGAAAAATGGAAAATGCTGACGACATCATCTCTTTACCTTGCCGATGCACTGTTTGAGAATGCTCCAGACGCTGAAGTCAGCCCTGGAAAACATCGGCACTGGCAGATGGGTCCTGCACAGCACACAGAAAAAGAACATCGTCGTCGTCGTCATCATCATCACCATCATCATCATCATCACCACCACACCACCACCATCACTACCGTCATAATCATCATCATCATCATTACCACCACCACTGCCATCATAACCATCACCACCACACACCACCACCACCACTATCATCATCATCATCGTCATCACCATCATCACCACCACCACCACCACAATCATCAACATCATTACCACCACTACCATCGGTCATCATCATTATCACCCATCATACCACCATCATACATCACCACCAATGTCACCACTACCATCATAATCAACATCATCATCATTACTACCACTACCATCATCATCACCATCATCATCATCATCATAAATCATCATCATCATCGATCACTATACTACCACCTTCTGTCCAGGCAGCAAGCAGCAAGGGGTCCAGATGAGGCTCCGCAACGCTCAACAACCATATGAACCCCAAGTTGAAACTGACGCCATCAGCGATCTTACAGTGAGGTCAAAAGGGCCAAACAGGGGGAAACACATATTGAGGCAATAACGCTTTTATGAAAGACTAAGACTAAGAGGTGGCAGGAGACACAGCCAACTACAACTCCTCTGACCATGTCAATTTTTCATCTCACCTATAGTCATGCTTCGTTTCTCATACAAGAACAACAACAACAAAAAAGACAGTCAAGCCATCCTAACACTCTTCCTTTTTCATTAAAAAAATAAAAACCTGATGTACTCTCTTTTCTTTTTTCTTTTCCTTTTTTTCTTTCTTTTAGGATCGTTGCACTTAGGGAGGTTACCTTTGTGCTCACCTTTTTTTCTTTTTTCATCCTATTTTCAATGCCACCTTAATGGCCACAGAAGCTGGCACAGTTTTTACAATGTGATGATGATGATGTCGATGAAGGTGATAATCATGATGCTATGGAGTTCCATCTCGGATTAAGACAGCGTGACAGGGCTGTACTCTACACTCACTATCATAATATACCCTGGCATCAACCAGGCATGAGAGATACAGACACCTGCAGTGCTGGTCAGAAGATCTGAGCAACACCCTCAATGACGCATCCTTGAAGCGGATGAGACTCGACCGTGTGGTCCCAGTCTTCCCAATGAGCCCACAGTACGCACAACTCTGGGTAAGAACTGGTTAAAGCCGAAAAATCCCACAATGATTTGTGAATGGATTGACGGGGGATTCGAACCCACAACCTTCCAGATGGAAGTCCGTTCCACTAACCGCTACACTACCACGACTGGTTACTCCCCCTTTTCTTACTTTCTTTACTGTCCATTATCTGCTAACACATTGGACACTCATGTCTGTTCTGGGCAAACTCTGAAGCCTGCCACACATTGTTACTGTTATTGTTGCTTTATTTAAAGCCCAGTCAACTATGTAGAGCCATATCAGGGCTATAACCATTTCAAAACATACACAGTACTTCAACAATGTCATTGTTTTTCTGTCCAAAGCACAGCCGACCTATGATATAGAGAGCTACATCAGGGTTATAAACATTTCAAAACATACATACTGCTTTAACGGGGAAAAAAAGAGGCCTACATTGATCAATGCATTTGCACACACGATCAAGGAGATCTATGCCCCTGGTGTTGACCACTCCATCCGATTTATCACACAGGGGATTTAAAAATTATACCTGAATACAAATTTAAACATAACTAAGGACACTAAAACATATATAAAAACAGCCTAAAATTACCCTAAAACTGCTACCTAATCTCTCATTTCCCTAGAACCAAAAGTGCACTTCATACATGAACCCAATTATCAATCCTAAGAGAAAGTATGTAAGACTTTATTGAACACATACATACAAGTGAACGGACCAGCACGGCAGAAATCGATTGGAAGAAACGACAGAAAGCAAAGGAACAAGGCAGAAATAAAGAGTGTGACAGAAAAGGGGCAATTTCTAGCACACAACTTCCAGAAGGTGGGGATACTATATATATTGAAAGAGCCCCGTGGGGGGGGGGGGGGGGAGGGGGGTCCGCCACACACTACATTGTCGATTTCTTCTGAGGCTGGTTCTATAACAAAGTTTTATTCCCCGCAGGCATGAGTTGTTTGTCCTGTGCTCAACCTCTAAACCCCCCCCCCCCCACACACACACACACACAACCCAGTACCAGTAACTAAATTGCGCTTCATTAGCCTCTATCCTTTGACCCAGCCTAAAAGTGGCCCTACCAGCAGCTGAAACTACCACTGGCATAGTTCCAAAACCCTTTCTGGAGACAAACAAAAGTGTGTGTGTGTGTGTGTGTGTGTGTGTGTGTGTGTGTGTGTGTGTGTGTGTGTGTGTGTGTGTGTGTGTGTGTGCGCCGCGTGCGTGCCTGAGTGAGAGAGAGAGAGAGAGATTAAATTAAGGGGAGAGGGGGTAATTCACTCTTTCACTCCCGCTACCTGCCCACCAGCATCCTGCATTGTCAACAATGCTAGCAAGGCAAAAACTTAAGTCTTAACCCTGTGAGTGTGACTCCCTCACCCTATCCACCAAGGAGTCAAAGGGTTAAGTGTGTGTGTGTGTGTGTACTGTGTGTGTGGTGTGTGTGTGTGTGTGTGTGTGTGTGTGTGTGTGTGTGTTGTGTGTGTGTGTGTGTGTGTGTGTTTATGCACGACCTCACTGAACTTTGAAAAGAAGTGGATGAAGCAATGGAAATTATGGATGACACCAGTTTACTCATTCAGTCACACGGTCTGTCAGATGGTTCTGTCTATTCATTTACGTATGTAGTTTTCAACTTTGAAGCTCACCCACAGAAAGCTGGTGGAACAGTAAGTGACAGTTTTCTGAGGCTTCCACTGAGAAAAAAAGCAAATATGCCTGCAATTCTAGACGGTAGTCTGGGGGCATTCCCCTCATGAAATATTTCCATTTAAAGCTGCATTCAAAATGGTGCAATCTGAGAACATTCATGGTTCGCTATTGCAGTTATCACAAACCTTCAATTCACACACAGCACCACAAAAAAAATCTTGCATCTAGAAGAATTAAACACAGAATTTCCTGAAGACGGGGATACTATTTATACTGAAGAAGCCCCCAGCATCTCCACGGGGGGGGGGGGGGGGGGGGGGGGGGGGGGGGGGGAGGGGGGAGGGGGGGAGGAGTAGAATGGAGCTCATAAGGAACTGTCCCAGTGCAATGAATACCTCTTGAACGAATTCCGCACTCACCTCCCTCTCTCACCACCACCCTTGCAAAGTCCCCCCCCCCCCCCCCAGGCAGACATCATTTAACCAGTAGCCATCACCACCGCACCAGCACATGTATTATTCTATCGGCATGAGGGGGCGACTGATGATCACAGGCGCACAACGGTAGGCCTGTGTCATCAACGAGCTGGCTCTCTTTATCTCAAACGGGTCAATTATTAGTTAGGGCTTACCAACCCTCATAATCCTGGTCAATGAATCGGCTCAGTTGCACTTTGTTTTGTTTTGTAGTGTTGTGGTCCGTTTACTTGCGTGATTCACTTTATTGTCGTTCCGCATCGTGATGTGTTGGTATGAGTGTGTAGATAGGTGTGTATGTGTGGTGTGTGTGTGTGTGTGTGTGTGTGTGTGTGTGTGTGTGTTTTGAGTGTGCATGCGCGCGTGTGTGTGTGTGTGTGTGTGTGTGAGTGTGCATGCGTGCGTGCGTGCGTGTGTGTGTGTGTGTGTGTGAGAGAGTGTGTGTGAGTGTGTGTGTGAGTGTGTGTGAGTGTGTGTGTGTGTGTGTGTGTGTGTGTGTGTGTGTGTGTGTGTGTGTGTGTGTGTGTGTGTGTGTGTGTGTGTGTTGTGTGTGTGTGACTGCATACTGCATTCGTGTGTCTATACGCACATGCGTACGTGCTCATGCATTGTGTGTGTGTGTGTGTGTGTGTGGGTGTGTGTGTGTGTGTGTGTGTGTGTCGTGTGTGCGTTCGCGTGTGTGGGTATGCGCGTGTGTGTATCTTTGTTTTTTTACCCTTCGATCCCGCACCCTATCCATCAACAGTAAAACCTTATCCCTTTAGCTCCGTCACCCTATCCACCAGTTCTCTGCTTTGCTTACATGATTGACAATGCAGGATGCCGGTGGACAGGGTGCGGGAGTCAAAGGGTTAGTCTGATATCTTATTTGCTTATTTATTTACCTATTCCTTTCTCTTTTCCCACGGAGGTAGACGACAGACTGGAGGAACAGAGGTATCATTTTCATCATGCTGCTAAGCAGCGGAGGCTATGACTGTATGAGTTGTACTGACTGGGGGACTTTCTGTGATGTAAAACAAGTTTATACTTACTGGCTAGTTGTGTTTTCAATCAGTGTTTTATTTTTCATTTCCGTTTATTTACTTGTTTACTTATTCATTTATATATTTGTTTATTCATTCGTTTGTTTATCTATTTTCTCAATTTCGAAGATGAAATACACACAAACACACATGTCAGTACAATGCAGCCAAAACTGCTTCAATGGCAGACTGATAAAAGCATTAGTATAAGTTACAAAACCCGTAAGCTAGGTAGGACCATCAAGACCTGGCCAGCTTAAGTGCAGGCTCAAGGCTTGTGCCAGGATCATTCTGGCTCTTCTCCATCACATGGCACCAGTAACATCAGTGCACATATGGAATTCATTCCCAGCAGGGAGACATCATCTTGAGAAGCTGAAACTGTGTCAGAAAGTGTGGGAGGAAGAGAACAAAGAGCACAGGGAGGAGAGGAGGGAGATTGACTGATCGAATGATCTTCATCTTCCAACTGGATACATTGTTTGAGAAGAGTTGTCAACAAGACCAGACACAACATAAAGAGACACACCACTGTTACTGTTATTTTTGTTCAAAACCCAGCCGACTGCATAAAGCCATATCAGGGCTATAACCCCATTTCAAAACACACAATACTTCAACAGGAAAAAAAATCAAGAAAAGAAAATAAAGTACACGTATCAATGTATTTGCGCACATACTCTTAGGAGATGCCCCTGGCGTTGACTACGCTGTCCAATTTATTGCACACAGGATTAAAGAAACACCTGAATGCAAATTTAAACATAACTAAGGACACTAAAACACACATAAAAACAGGCCTAAATTACCTAAAACTGCCCCCGCATATCTCATTTCCCTTGAGCCAAAAAAATGCACTAAATACATGTACCAAATTGTCAATCCTAACAAAAAGTATGTAACACTTTATCAAACACATAAAGGTAAATGGACCAGCAAGTCAGATAATGATAGGAAGAAACGACAGAAAGCGAAGGAGGAAGAAAGAAACAGAGTGACAGAAAAGAGGTAATTGCTAGTGCAGAATTTCCAGAAGGTGGGGATACTATTTATACTCAAAAAGCCCCTGGCATCCCCATGGGGAAAGCAATCCAAGTTTAAATCTCTGGGGACATTTCTTTGGCAGCGCGGTAGTCAACTGGGTAAACGCTGGACTTCCTATCTGAAGGTCTTGGGTTCAATCCACTCTGATACCTTCTCCTGCTGGATGGAGGGTGGAGATTTTTTCCTTTCTTCCAGTTAGCAGGTGTTCAGACCACCAGCGCCTAAACACCGTTCATGTGTATACCCATGGAGAATATCAAAACTGCACGTTTAGATCTTGTAAGGCAGTGGGCGTGGAGAGTCAACACTAAGCCAGAACAAGATTGAGGCAACCAAGATGTGGTTTCTAAGAAGAATGTTGAGAGTTCCATGGACAGCAAAGAAAACAAACGAGACTGTCTTCGTTGAGGCAGACACAAGAAGATCATTGATAAAGAAGATTAGGAAAAAGACAAGCAACAGCTATAGGCCATTCTATGAGGAAAGGGGAACTGGAGCACCTGGTCACAACAGGAAAGCTGGAGGGAAAGAGAACACCAGGTAGACCCTGGGTGAAAATACTGGATGGGTGGCTGAGGACAGAGAGGGTGGAAGATGTACCTGCAGTGACTAGGGATAGATTCGTAGGAGGGCCATCATGATCGCCATCGCCATGCAGCAGGGCACATGAAAATGATGATGATGAAGGGTCAGTGGCTGGCTTATGGAAACATAAAAACATCCAGCATGCACGCCCATCAACCAAAGATACAGCCTGGGCAACATTACTGGGGAATGTGGTCAGCTCGTGTAACAGCTTGTGCTCTCCATACTCCACTAAAAAAAAGTCTGATTATGTATGAAGAGTTGAAGCGTAGCGCTATACTGACAACAATTTTACAGCACAGCTGGTGCAAGCTGTCGAGTACACTGGACGTATGTATGACTAAATTCAAACACACAGCTGTTCTCAGCAATCTCATCAGGACACAGCTGTTTGTCGACAGTTCTGATAACTAAACGACCAGTCAGCATGCTCGTTATGCTCTCTATGGTGTGTTGTCATGCACAAAAGTTGATAGATCGTTAAATTTTTGCCCAACTTGTGGATCAGTAAATCTCAAAGCATACAATAATTCTCACTCAGTTTTAATTCGTAAGCAGACCTCAGGGTCACAGAGTTCGTTCCTATACACAGCTTGCTGAACACATACGTTCAGGATTAGTCTTCTACCCCACTTGAAGACCCACCACACCAGGCCATGATGACATTATGCCTTCCCGTCTGTACGACAGAGGAGAGCGACCATCACCATGTTTGTAAGCATGGAATGAGAAACCATTTTGTCAATCTACTATTTTCTTGTAACCCTACCCTAAAAAGAAAATAGCCAAAGTTGGAAAACCCATTTAATGCCTGCTGCAAAATGATGCATGTTTG
The DNA here is from genome assembly GCA_030674185.1 of Monoplex corrugatus. Classification (NCBI taxonomy): domain Eukaryota; kingdom Metazoa; phylum Mollusca; class Gastropoda; order Littorinimorpha; family Ranellidae; genus Monoplex; species Monoplex corrugatus. The sequence goes on from JAPXFY010000033.1 coordinate 29,629,826, forward strand.
TATGTTGTCTTCACTGTGTGTGTGTGTGTGTGTGTGTGTGTGTGTGTGTGTGTGTGTGTGTTGTGTGTGTGTGTGTGTGTGTGTGTGTGTGTGTAAGTGTGTGTGTGTGTGTTGTGTTGTGTGTGGTGTGTTGTGTGTGGTGTGTGTGTGTGTGTGTGTGTGTGTGTGTGTGTGTGTGTGTGTGTGTGTGTGTGTGTGTAAGTGTGTGTGTAGTAGTGTGTGTGTGTGTGTGTGTAGTGTGTGTGTTGTGTCTGTTGTCAGTGTGTGTGTGTGTGTGTGTGTTGTGTGTGTGTGTGTGTGTGTGTGTGTGTGTGTGTGTGTGTGTGTGTGTGTGTGTGTGTGTGTGTGTGTGTGTGTGTGTGTGTGCATACGTGAGCGTGTTTTTAAGACAGAGAGGTCACAGAACTTTTAAGAATTTGAAGATACCGAAGAAGAAGATTTTTGTGACTGTGAGTGTGTGTTCTTTCCTTACCTTGAACTAGATAAAGTTTCCAAAACAAGAATATAAGAGCCCTTATAAAGATAACAAAAAGGCTCAAACAAACCTGTTCTGGTTGTTTCTAGCTTTTTTAAAAAATCATTTCAAGTACATCTGGTGTTGTTTCTAATTCTGGCTTTTTTATCATTTCAAGTACATCCGGTGAAACATGTATATCTTTGAAGTGAAACTAAGAGTTCTGATTATGTTTTCTTTTAAGTTTGGGCTTTCAACCGTTTCATTTGTAAAGTCTACATCATTCCATTTTTCAGTCAAAAAAATCAGTCAGATGGCCCTGGGTTTGATATGCTTAGACACCTCCTTGATGGGTTAAAATGTGCAGGTATTCTGATGTGGCAGGTCAACAGGTGTGCAGACCAGCCAGTGTCTAGACCCTCTTTGAGTGTATCGTATACATGCAAAGTATAAAATATGCATGTGTCATGCCAATGACTGGCTTATGGAAAAACCAAAACACCCAGCATGCACACAGATGATGGAGTAAGCAGACTTGCAGCAACATATTACCTACACAGTGTGGGCAAAACAGGTGCCTGCGCATGCATGCGCACGCACGCACACACACACAAACACACACACACACACACTACAGATGTGTGTGCATAAACACACACACACACACACACACACACACACACACACACACACTCACATACATGCATGCACAAACACACACACAATCACACAAGTGCGTGCACACACACACACACACACACACACACACACACACACAACACTCAAACACACACACACACACACACACACACACACACACACACACACACACACACACACACACACACACTCACACACACACACTGAGAAAAAATTGGACTGGTTAAAAAAATGATCCAAATTCAATACTGCTAGGGGGAAAAGAATGAAAGAGGGGGGGGGGGAGGGGTGTAGTTCCTCGCCCTGCTTTGCATAAACACTCCTCTTTAAAAGAAAATATTCAGTTTAGTCCAAAGAACATTAATCAACCTTTTGACTCCCACACACTGTCCACCAGCATCTCCTACTGTCAACCATGCTAGCGAAGCAAAAACTTAAGCCTTTGACTCCCTCACCCTATCCGCCAGCTTCCTGCACATTGGGCTTTGTGCTGGCTCATGTAGTCTGACAGATAATTGCTGGCAGATTTGGGTGGAGCACGTATGAAACTGTCCAAGCGCCAGGAATTTGTCTTGAACAAACTCAAAAATCAAAGGGCTCAAACAGGAAAGCTCTATTCTAGCAGATTCTACTGTTACTATTTCTGTTTAAAGCCAAGCCGAATGCATACAGCCATATCAAGGTTATAACCTGTTTCAAAACATGCTACTTCAGCAAGGTGAAAAAAAAATTAAGTACAATATCAATGCATTCGCGCACTTTAATCTAAGGAGATTCCACTGGCCTTGACTGCTTCACCCAATTCATCATGCAGGGGATCTAAAAAACACACCTGAATACAAATTCAAACATAAGTACATAACTATGGACACTAAACAGTAAAAGTAAAACGTACATAAAAACGGGCCTGATTACCTAAAATTGCTTCCGCACATCTCAATTCCCTAGAGTCAAAAATGCATTAAAAACATGCACCCAATTATCAATCCTAACAGAAAGTATGTAACGTAGACTTTATCGGATAAACACATACAAGGTGAATGGACCAGCAAGGCAGAAAATGATAGGAAGAAATGACAGAAAGCAAAGGAACAAGGCAGAAACAAAGAGAGTGACAAAAAGAGGAAATGTCTAGCACAGAATGTCCAGAAGGTGGGGATACTATTTATACTGAAAGAATTAATGTCAACCCGGGGGGGGGGGGGGGGGGGGGCGCAGATTCTACTGAGGGTTTAGTATTCACTGAACATATGCCTGCGTATACACATGAATGCCTGTTTAGTTGTGGCAACATGCCAACTATCCTGAGCAAATGACCTTTCGTATTATTTTCATATATATGCTTTCATCAACATACACTCAAACTGACTTCCCCACACCCCCCCCCCTCCAATCTACTAGCCTCCTTCATTGCCCCTTTCCTTTATATACATGTACACACACACACACACACACACACACACACACACACACACCACACACACCACACCACACATACATACACACACTATCAATCACACACTAATTCTTTACAAGCATTGTACAGATTCAACCTAACACTGTAACAGTACAGAAATTCAAGAAATGTGAAGGAGAAACTTCCTCACTGGAGAGAGAGACAGACAGACAGACAGACAGACAAGACAAGGACAGAGACAAGGACAGAGACAAGGACAGAGAGACAAGGACAGAGACAGAGAGACACACACAGAAAGACAGAGACAGAGAGACAGAGTGAGAGAGAGAGAGACAAAAGGGTGAAGAGAGACAGGACAGAGACAGACAGACAGAGAGAGAAAGAGGAGAGGTAAAAGACAGAGAAACAGACAGAGAGAGAGACAGAGAGAAAGACAGACAGACATAGACAGAGAGAGACAGAGTGGGGAGACAGACAGAAGACAGAAAGAGACAGAGAGAGACAGAGTGAGAGAGACAGGCAGACAGAGAAAAAGACAGACAGAGAGACAGAGACAGAGTGAGACATACAGACAGGCAGAGACAGAGAGACAAACAGAGAGAGAGACAGACAGACAGACAAAAGGAGAGAGACAGAGGCAGAGAAAGAGAGTGAGAGAGAGAAGAAAGAAGGATGGACTGGTAGAAGAGTTTGTCTGGTGTTTGGAGTCTGTTCAAGACAGATTCATCACACTCGGACAATTCCATATGTACTCCACCCAAATCCGCTAGTAATAATCAAGGGTGGGAACTGCAGGAAAGAAAAAAGGGAGGAAATCCAGGAAATCTGGGGGCATACTCCCTTGGAAAAAAAAATGTTAAGGGATACAGATCTGAGCAATCTAGGGCATTTTCACACATCCAGCCAAACAGTCAGTATGCTTGAAAAGGTATTTTTTGCATTATTCAGTTTCTATAAACGCACATATCAAGTCACAACCAAAAAAAAAAACCAGGGAAAAAGCAGCTGAATGTTCAATTTTCTGAGGAAACAGCCCATGCGAACTGAAAAAATGGATTTTCTGCCACAGAAATCTGCGGATCTGAGGACAACTCCGATTACTGATTACACCAAAATCTGCGAGTAATCATCAAGAACTGTGGTCAGCCTCAGAGAAAAGCCAATGACCCCCATTTTATAAATACAGCGCTCCAGAAAAACAAAACAAACAACAACACCTGTGCTAACAGGACCATGAAAATCTATGGCCAGCTCGAGGGTAAAAAAACAACAACCACACAACCCCTGCAGCAGCACCACAGCACTGTGGATCACCGGAGTTAACCAGCTACACAACCCTGCATCCTGCCTGAGGGTCCAACCCCACAACCCCTGAGTTATCAGCACACTGCCCTCAGTCTTGAAGGAGGCAGACACAATAAAGAAGATTTTTAAAAAAAGGCAAACAACATTTATAGTACAGACATTTTATAAGGCAAGAGAAATTTGAGCATCTAGTCACAACAGGAAAGCTGGAGGGAAGAAGAGCACCGGGGAGAAAATGCTGGACGGACTTGCGGAGTGGATGAAGACAGAGAGGACTTGCAAAGTGGATGAAGACGGCGAGGGTGGGAGATGTACTTGCAGTGACAAAGGAGGGCCATGATCAGAGGGCGATGACCACCAATGCCCTGAAGCAGGGCACACCATAATGATAATGCCTTCAGCTAACCACCAACTGAGCAAATGGGCCAAGACTGAGGAAAACAGCACGACTCCCCACCCCAAGAAACTTCTTTACAACTTTCTGTCTAACAGTGAACAAGAACACATAGACCATGACATTAACAGCACTTATACTCCATTTTCCGGGGCCCTGCATGCAGGAAGTAAAGGGTTTTTTTTGTTTCAATAAGCCATCAAATGCCAACACGGCTGAAGGACCATTAATGTTGATGTTCTGCGTGAGTACACACACACACACACACACACACACACACACACACACACACACACACACACACACACACACACACACACACACGCTACTCAGGGACTAGCAGGTCTGCAATCATGTCAACCTGGTGACTTGGAAAAAAATCCCCACCTTTCACTCACCAGGTAGTTTCCAAGCAGGCTTGAACTCACACCTTACAACTGAAAAAACCAGACTCCAAATCATTTGACTCTTACTGTTATTTTTGTATAAAACCTTGCCACTTGCACAGAGCCACACCAGGGCTGGAACCATTTCAAAACATATAGCATACTTCAACAGGACAACAACAACAAACAAACAAAAAAGAGAAAGAAATCAAGTACACATATCAATACATAATATAAGGAGATGCCCCTGGCTTTGACAACACTGTCCAATTTATCAATACAGAGGATTTTGAAAAACATACCTGAATACAAATTTAAACATAACTATGGACACTAAAAGTAAAACGTATATATATAGGCCTAAACTGCTTTGGCATATCTCATTTCGCTAGAGCCAAAAATACACTAAATACATGTACCCAATTATCAAGTATCCTAAGAGAAAGTATGTAAGACTTTATCAAAACACAAACATACAGGTGAATGGACCAGCAAAGCAGAAAATGATAGGAAGAAATGACAGAAAGCAAAGGAGGAAAAAAGAAAAGAAAAAAGCGAGTGACAGAAAAGAGGAAATTTCTAGCACAGAATGTCCACAAGGTGGGGATACTATTTTCACTGAAAGAGCCCCAGTTATCCCAACAGAGGAAACGATTTGACTATCACAACTGTCTCAACATTACAAGAGCCAGGAAACAGTCTGCATAAAACGCAGATTAAGGGGGGGGGGGGGGGGGGGGGGAGGGAATTCACACATAACCCACCAGGCTTTTCGTGGCCGGGGCACATAACTTTCTACATGAATGCCCACAGGTAAACTGCAAACAACACCCAGATGAAAGGACTGTGGAAAAACGAGGGCAGAGCACTGTCTCCTTTCCTCCGCCCCCCACACACCCACAGTGTCAATACAATGTCCTCACACCTGGACAACGGTCACGCCTGTCTCATTATAACCCTCAGGTCATACACAGCCAGGCTGGTACAGCCAGAGGCCTCTTTAACCCTTTGAATCCAGCACCCTATCCACCAACTGCAAAAACTTGACCCCTGGATTCCCCTCATCCTGTCCAGGAAGCTGGTGTGTAGGGTGAGGGAATCAAAGGGTTGCGTTTTTGCTTTGCTAGCATGGTTGACAATGCAGGATGCTGGTGGACAGGGTGCAGGAGTCAAAGGGTTAACCTTTTTCTTGGGGTCAGTGTCATCAGGATGGGTGCCCATCTCCTCTCCCCCTGATGCTTCACTTTCCCTGACTAAAGTCGGGTACCCATTCACAGCTAGCTGAGTCAACCAGGGGGCTGTAACTAGAGTAAGCATAAGGTTTTCTCCACCTAGACTTGAACTTGTGCACTGAGAATGGAATGTAAGAGCTCTGCTCTATGCCAATCCGGCCTCCACCCACCCCACCCCATGAAACTTCTTTACAATTTTCTGTCCAACAATAAACGACACACAGACTAGAACCCGTGCACTGAGAATGGAATGTGGGAGCTCTACTCTATGCCAATCCAGCTTCTACACAACCGCACAGCAGGTAAATGGTCAAAAATACCTAGGTATGGGTGTTTTCAATTTCATGTTCCATTGTAAGCAAACCCCGACCTGACTTACAAGACCTTTTTAACCTTTTAATTCTAGTACCCTATCCAACAACTGCAAACATTATTTTTAGCCTGACTCCCTCACCCAATTCACCAACTTCCTGCAGGAAGCTGGTGGATAGTGTGAGGGAGTCAAAGGATTAAGTTTTTGCTTTACTAAAATGGTTGGGGAGGAGGGGGAGGGTAGAGGGGAACGAATGTGATTAAATGACGAATTTACACTGGTCTCCTTCAACATATAATCACACTGTACAAAAAGCACGAACACACATACTCTCCATGAGTCAGTACCTATCTTTACTATCTTACACACACACACACACACGCACGAACGCACGCACGCATGGACACATACAAATACAGATACACACACACACATACATTCAATCAATCTATCATACACCCATATCGTATAAAAAAACAAATAAAAAAACGCAAACACACAAACTCTCTATGCCTATCTCTTGCTATCTTACACAAAATCCAATCAAACAATTCACACACACACACACACACACACACACACACACACACACACACACACACACACACACACACACACACACACACACTGACACAACACATACACACACACATACACATATCTATCATACACCCATATCGCATAAAAAAGCAAACACACGAACTCTCTATCCTATCTCTTGTTATCTTACACAAAACCAAATGGATAGACAGAAGAACAAACGATAGCCTGTTAAAGTAAGTGAATGTTAAGCGCCAACTGCTAACAGAGATCAACAAAAGAAAGATGAAATATGTAGGCCATGCAATCTGAACCACCAAAACAGATTTGATATCAACCGTCCTGCTGGGGAAAGTTGAGGCGAGGAGAAGGATAGGACTTCTTGATTAATTGATTGATTGATTGATTGATTGATTGATTGGTTTCAGTTTTTATACATTGACACCCACCTCAGGTTATGCAGCTGACGGCTGGGGATAACCATCCCAGGGAAGTGGGGGAAGGGGAACTTATCTAATCCTATACTGACACCACCAGAACATCAATGGTGTTAAGATGGGTCAGTGAGAAGGCCAGTTTTAATGTAGCGCACCCCAGGATTCGAACCAACAACCATTCGCATGAGAATCTGACGTTCAAACCAACTGAGCTACTGGGGCCTGCGAGAAGAATGGGACAACTGCACACCTCCTGTTTCAACAACATCGCTGATGTCTGTGGTCTGGGGATCCAGGAGGTCGCCCTCAGATATCTGACCTCAATCATGTGACCTGGAGAATACTTGTGACCTCAAACGTGGCTCCTATCACCGATCCCAGCGAGGGAGAGAGGTGGTAGTGATCTCTAGTTATCTCACACAAAAACCTATTGATCTAAAAAATTTAGTCCATCATCAAAGGGAGAACAAAGTCCCTGAAGAGAAAGGTTCACCAAACACAATGAACAGACCATATCTTGAACCCCAGTGAACCAAATACAGCCCTTGGTTATCACGGTTATCAGGCTCTGGTGCGACTTATCCTATATATATATCAGTAATTTCTAAGACCCTTTTGTTTTGTTTTCTTTTGTCTCACTTTTTGGCGTTTTGTTTTTGTTTGTTTGTTTGTTGTTCTGTGTGTGGTTGGTTTACTTGATTTTGGGGGAGTGTGTGTGTGTGTGTGTGTGTGTGTGTGTGTGTGTGTGTGTGTGTGTGTGTGTGTGTGTGTGTGTGTGTGTGTGTGTTGTGTGTGTGTGTGTGTGTGTGTGTGTGTGTGTGTGTGTGTGTGTGTGTGTGTGTGTGTGTGTGTGTGTGTGTGTGCATATGTGTATGTGTGTGCGTGAGACAGACAGACAGACAGACAGACAGACAGGTGAGAGAGAGAGAGAGAGAGAGAGACAGACAGATAGACAGACAGACAGACAGGATAGAGAGAAAGAGAGACAGACACACAGAGAGAGAAAGAGCATGTGCATGCTCGCGGCGTGTGTGTGTGAGTGTGCGTGCTTGCACGCATGTATGTACATATCTGTGAGCGCAGAAATGTGCACATGTGCATACAGTTTTTGTTTGTTTGTTTTTTCGTTGTTTGCATGAGAATGTGTGTGTTGATTCGTTTTGTTCTGTGTTATTATTTTAAGGATGGTTTTTAGTGGTGTTTTTTTTTTTTTCGCTTTTGATTAAAGAATTTTTTTTTCAATTTTGAAAAACAAAACATCACTTGATTAACTAAAGGCAGACTTCTCTGACTCCAAGCGCCACAATAACCAGCAGAAACTGGGGAGGGGGGGGGATGGAGACCACGTTCTACACCAGTTGTGGCCAAACCATGCAGATGGCAAACAAAAGAACAAGATTAACCAACCAACCAACCAACCCAGCAAAACAAGACAAAACAAAACACACACGCCATAGGGAAAGAATGTGAAATGACCAGGGAGACAAATCTGTACACTACTTACAGATAACCCCTTTCCCAATACCCGCCATATCACGTGAATTATTTACCTGTCAAAAAGTGAACACAACCTATCACCCTGATCTGGCCATCTATTCTCATGATCTTTAGTAGTAGGCCTCCTTCGGTCATGACTGACCATGGACAAAGTACATCCGTTCTAATGTCTAGATGGGCTGTCTGCTTGGTCCAAGCAGCGTCGCCTGTGACTGTAGAGACCAATGCGAGAGAGGTAGTCTCTGTCGCAGTGGTCGCATGTGTATGCTGATGCTGTCATCCCTTTTCTGCGAACTCGCTTTTCTGCTGCAGCAGCTGACAGTTTGTCCTCACCAATCCGCAGCTGTTTCTTGTGAGTAGTTCTCCAGCTGTTGCGGTCGTCTGCGAGGTCCTCCCAGGACTCAGTGTTGATCTCAAGCGCCTTCATGTCACGCTTGCAAACGTCTTTGTATCTCAGCTGTGGGCGGCCAATGTTTCTCTGCCCTGTGGCAAGCTCACCATAAAGGATGTCTTTTGGGATGCGACCATCTTCCATACAGCGAACGTGGCCCAACCAGCGCAGCCGACGCTGTCTCAGCATGGTATGCATGGTTGGGAGGCCAGCGCATGTTAGGACTTCGGTGTTGGTCACCTTGTCTTGCCAGGAAATGCCAAGTATGCGCCGTAGGCTTCTCAGGTGGAAGGTATTGAGCCTTTTCTCCTGATGAGCATGCGTGGTCCACGCCTCGCTGCCATACAGCAAGGTGCTGAGGACACAGGCGTTGTATACAGCCATCTTTGTCTTTGTGGTCAGCTTGGGATTTGTCCACACCCTTTGTGTGAGGCGGGCTAGTGTTGTGGCTGCCTTCCCGATCCTCTTGTCGACCTCTGTGTCAAGGGAGAGGTTATCGGTGATGGTGGACCCAAGATATGTGAATTGATGGATGGCTTCAAGCTCGTAGTCATCAATGGTGATGGCTGGTGGAGATGGCATGTCTTGGCCCAGGACGTTTGTCTTCTTAAGACTGATGGTCAGACCAAAATCTTTGCAGGCCTGGGAGAAGCGGTCCATTAGTGACTGCAAGTCCCGCTGAGTATGGGTCACAACTGCGGCATCGTCGGCAAATAGCATGTCTCTGATGAGGGCTTCACGGACCTTTGTCCTTACTCTAAGGCGGGCGAGGTTGAAGAGCCTGCCATCTGATCTGGTCCGCAGGTGGATCCCTTCTTGCGCTGTGCTGAACGCATGCCTCAGGAGGAGAGCAAAGAAGATTCCAAAGAGGGTTGGGGCCAGGATGCAGCCTTGTTTCACACCACTGCGTATGTCGAAGGGCTTGGAGAGGTTTCCGTTGAACTGCACCATCCCTTTCATGTTTGAGTGGAAGGACTCAATTAAGCTGTGCAGTTTGGGGGGGCAGCCGATTTTTCGGAGAGCCCTGAAAAGGCCATCTCTGCTGACTAGGTCAAAGGCCTTGGTGAGGTCAATGAATGCCACATACAGGGGCATCCGCTGCTCTCTGCACTTCTCCTGGATTTGGCGAAGGGAGAAGACCATGTCTACCGTGGATCTCTCTGCTCGAAAACCACACTGTGATTCCGGGTAGACGCGTTCAGCCAGTTTCTGCAGGCGGATTAGGAGGACCCAAGCATAGACTTTGCCAACAATGCTGAGGAGCGAGATACCTCTGCAGTTGTTGCAGTCGCTCCTTTCGCCCTTGTTTTTGTACAGGGTGACGATCTTGACGTCCCTCATGTCCTGTGGAACAGCTCCCTCATTCCAACACTGACAGAGAACTGCGTGCAAAGGGTACAGAAGAGAAGTCTTGCAGTGCTTGATGAGGTCCGTCGTTGCCAGGTGCCTTCCCTGATGCCAGGCTATCAATGGCCTTGCTGCCATATCACGTGAATTATTTACCTGTCAAAAAGTGAACACAACCTATCACCCTGATCTGGCCATTCTCATGATCTTAACCTTTCGACTTCTGCACCTCGTCCACCAACATCCTGCATTGCCAACCATGCTAGCAAAGCCAAAACTTAACCCTTTGATTCCCTCACCCTATCCACCAGAACCTTTGCTCACCCTACCCACCAGCTTCCTGGATAGGGTGAGGGAATCAAAGGGTTAAGTTTTTGCAGCTGGGTTAATATATATGAACAGACAACACACACTGCAAAACAACATGTTTGCCTTTTACAGTGCCCTTGCTCTCATATCACATACTCACAAACACCCTCCCCCCAAAAAAAACAACAAACAAACAACAAAAAGCACAGATACACTCACTCTCTCACACACACACACACACACACACACACACACACACACACACACACACACACACCACACACATGCAAATAAAGCGTTAATGTTTAACTGATCTTTCAGCTAACCCAATGTTTAACTTTCAATTAACTCCAACTGGTGCATGATGGATAATACTAGAGCAAATACATGAAAATTCAACACAGTCACACACAGACAGAGGCATGCAATGGTCCAGAGGGGACACCACCTTGTCTACGGCTGTAATTCTTTAATCATGATAATGTCACTGAAATCACGCATTCAGTCCATGTCAAAAGCACACTCTGTGTATTATGGGGGCACAGCATTACTTAAGTTTCAATCTGGTATTGTTATTGTAATTACTACAGTTTCAATCTGGTATTGTTATTGTAATTACTAAAGTTTCAGTCTGGTATTGTTATTGCTATTACTTAATTTTCAATCTGGTATTGTTATTGTAATTACTACAGTTTCAATCTGGTATTGTTATTGTAATTACTACAGTTTCAATCTGGTATTGTTATTGTTAATACTTAAGTTTCAATCTGGTTTTGTTTTTGTTATTACTCACATTTCAGTCTGGTATTGTTATTGTTATTACTAAAGTTTCAAATCTGGTATTGTTATTGTTATTACTAAAGTTTCATTCTTTCAATCTGGTATTGTTATTGTTATTACTAAAGTTTCAATCTGGTATTGTTATTGTTATTACTAAAGTTTCAATCTGGTATTGTTATTGTTATTACTAAAGTTTCAAATCTGGTACTGTTATTGTTATTACTAAAGTTTCAATCTGGTACTGTTATTGTTATTACTTACGTTTCATTCTTTCAATCTGGTATTGTTATTGTTATTACTAAAGTTTCAATCTGGTACTGTTATTGTTATTACTAACGTTTCAATCTGGTATTGCCATTACTAACATTTCAATCTGGTATTGTTATTGTTATTGTTATTATTTAAGTTTCAATCTGGTAGTGGTATAGTGGGCTGAAACTGGAGAAACTTTACATTTCTTGGCCACAAATATTTTACCTGTCCCAGCAAAACAAAATTGGTCACTAAGACTGGCAGCTAAAAAGAAGAAAGCAAAGCAAATGGTATTTTATAGGTATTTATGGGTTAATATGATTACTGCACAAACACAATTTGACGCGTCTCCTACATTGTTGGGCCCACATTGCTTGCCCTACCCAGAACCCTCTCTCCCTCTCCCAACCATCTCAAAATTTTAAAGATGACTAAACATGTTTCAATTCTTTTGTGTTGGTTTACCTCTCTCTCTCTCTCTCTCTCATAAACACACAGACACATGTGCTCACATACACATATTCACACATTCTCCTTGTTTCCTCTCTCTCGCGCGCGCACACACACACACACTACCCCCCTTCCCCTCTTTCTCTGCCCACCCCCACCCACACACACACTCTCTCTGCTGTTGTGAATTTAGAAAAAAGAGGAAGGAAATAATTCAAGTATGCAGGTTCACTCACACCCAGACAGTTGAGTTTCCTGAACACCCCCCGCTCCCCCCCACCCAGTGTTCCTCTCCCTCGCAACACATTCATTCACCTGTATTGGCCAACCCACTGACAATTCCACCTTTCGCAATTATCTTTCATACTACAGTTTTTTTCCTCTTTATATTTTCTTCTGCCTCTTGAAGTTAACATACTTAACCTTTGACTCCGGCACCCTGTCCACCAGCAGCCTGCATTGTCAACAATGCTAGCAAGGCCAAAAATTAACCCTTTGACTTCCTCATCCTGTCCACCAGCTTCTTGCAGGAAGAAGGTGGAAGAAGCTGGTGGATGGATGAGGAAGACAAAGGGTTCAGTTTTTGCAGTTGGTGGATAAGGAGTGGGAGTCAAAGGGTTAAAATGGGCCTACTGTGCCTTGTTCTAACTTCATTACCACTGTTCCACTTCTGGTCTGTATGTAGGTGTTGCAAAAAATGGGATGGGGACTGTACTTTGGTATTAACTTTTGTTGTCTGACGTGTGTGCATGCACGTGTGTGGGTGTGTGTGTGTGACACAGAGAGACACAGGAAGGACAGACAGACGAGACAGAGAGAATGTGTGACAGGGGTGGTCAGAGAAAGGGGGAAGGGGATAGTGTGGTGTGTGTGTGTGTGTGTGTGTGTGTGTGTGTGTGTGTGTGTGTGTGTGTGTGTATTGTGTGTGTGTGTGAGAGGAAACAAGGGAGAGTGTGTGCATGTTTCTGTGTGCATGTGTGTGTAAGAGTGGAGAGAGAGAGAGAGAGAGAGAGAGAGAGAGAGAGATTGTGTCTGTGTGTGTGTATGTTACAGGTGTGTGTGTTTTATAGGTGTGTGTGTGTGTATGTGGGCATTGTGTGTGTGTGTGTGTGTGTGTGTGTGTGTGTGTGTGTGTGTGTGTGTGTTGTGTGTATGTGAGAGGAAACAAGGGAGAGTGTGTGCATGTTTCTGTGTGCATGTGTGTGAGAGAGAGAGAGAGATTATGTGTGTCTGTTTGTGTGTGTTATAGGTGCGTGTGTATGTTACAGGTGTGTGTGTTTTATTGGTGTGGGTGTGTGTGTGTGTGTGTGTGTGTGTGTGTGTGTGTGTGTGTGTGTGTGTGGTGTGCGTGTGTGTGAGTGTATCATGTGTGTGTGAGTGTGTGAGTGTACGTGTGTGTGAGTGTATATGTATATGTGTGTGTGTGTGTGGGGGGGGTGCGCGCGTGCACACACACACACACACACACACATGAATGAAAGACTACACTTACAAGTGTGCCTGAATGTGTGAGTGTGCTTCAACATGCATGAAGACCAGAATTTCTCCTGTCCTATCCCCCTGCTTTCCCATCCCATAAATTTGCCCAATATCTTCCGTCCTTCTGGGTGGGCCGTTTAACAGAGCAAAATGTGACATGTTGTGACATAAAACCTACTTCACAGACAAGTACAGTATGAAGGATCTTCACATTTGGGTCATTGCATTTGTGTTCATTTTTCTTTTTTTTTTTGGGTGGGGGGGGGGGGAGGTCATTGCATTTGTGTTCATTTTTTCTTCCCCCCCCCCCTCTTTTGAAGGAGATGGGGGGCATTTTTTACACCATCTTCATGGCCACAGAAGCTAGGACATATTTCACAATATGCTATGACAATGATGATGACAATGAGGATAATTATCATGATGCTATGGAGCTACATCTTGACTGAAACTGCCAGACATGGTTCTACTCTACACATACTATCCTAACATATCCTGATGTCAACAAGAACCCAAGAGATTTGGATGACTTGCAGTGCAGAGAACACCCTCAATGACGCATCCACAAGTGGACGAATCTCGACTATGTGCTCTTCTTAAACCAGCCCACAACACCTCAAGTCTGGGTGAGAGCTGCACAGGGGCTGAAAAAATCCACTCACAATGGCGGGACTGATAGGGATTCGAAGCCACAGCCTTTCAGCTGGTAATCCACTGCACCAGCCACTCCACCATGGCGGCTGGTTTTGTATGTACATGTATGTCTTTATGTCGCCTAACACTAGTAACAGTACTACTGTAGGTACTAGTCACTACTGTTGTCAGAATGACAGTCATGACACAGTTGTCACTCAACAGTTGGACTCAAATTCAAAACAGCTTCTTGTACTGCTCACACACACACACACACACACACACACACACACACACACACCCACACACACACACTACACACACACACACACACACACACACACACACACACACACACACACACACACACACACACACACACACACACACCGCTCAGTGCGTCAACCGTTCCGAATTTATTACACACTCACAATTCAGTTGAAGTGAAAGGCAACTTTTTGAACTGACTTTGTTGAATACATCTTGGCAGTTTCAGAACCTCTCTCTCTCTCTCTCCTCTCCCCTCCCCCCCCCCCCTCCCTTGTCTCTCTCTCACCCCACCCCCCAAACCCACCCCATGCCTGTTGGCCTAATTCATTCAAAGTTCTGGATAAAGTCAGCACAAATGGATACTGACAAAATACCATGAAAGGAATAATTATGTTATGCATAAACAGTTTAATGTTAGCCATAAAACAGCATGGATTACAAACGTCAGATTATGTTTTGTTTCAATACAGATGTGGTCCTGTGCAGCAGATGCACCAGCGTAAGGAAAGTAGCAGATCTGTTTTCCAAGTATTTAACCCTTTGACACCTGCACCCTATCCACCAACTGCAAAAACATAAACACATCGACTCCCTCACCCTGGAGGATAAGGAAGTTGGTGGATAGGCTGAGGATGTCAAAGGGTTAAGTTTTTGCTTTGCCAGCATGGTTGACAATGCAGGCTGCTGGTGGACAGGGTGCGGGAGTCAAAGGGTTACGTTTTTGCTTTGTTAGCATGGTCGACAGTGCAGGATGCTGGTGGACAGGGTGCAGGAGTCAAAGGGTTAAGTTTTTGCTTTGCTAGCATGGTCGACAGCGCAGGATGCTGGTGGACAGGGTGCAGGAGTCAAAGGGTTAAGTTTTTGCTTTGCTAGCATGGTCAACAGTGCAGGATGCTGGTGGACAGGGTGCAGGAGTCAAAGGGTTAAGTTTTTGCTTTGCTAGCATGGTTGACAATGCAGGCTGCTGGTGGACAGGGTGCGGGAGTCAAAGGGTTACGTTTTTGCTTTGCTAGCATGGTCGACAGTGCAGGATGCTGGTGGACAGGGTGCGGGATGTCAAAGGGTTGAGTTTTTGCTTTGCTAGCATGGTCGACAGCGCAGGATGCTGGTGGACAGGGTGCAGGAGTCAAAGGGTTAAGTTTTTGCTTTGCTAGCATGGACGACAGTGCAGGATGCTGGTGGACAGGGTGCGGGAGTCAAAGGGTTACATTTTTGCTTTGCTAGCATGGTCGACACTGCAGGATGCTGGTGGACAGGGTGCAGGAGTCAAAGGGTTAAGTTTTTGCTTTGCTAGCATGGTCGACAGCGCAGGATGCTGGTGGACAGGGTGCAGGAGTCAAAGGGTTAAGTTTTTGCTTTGCTAGCATGGTTGACAATGCAGGCTGCTGGTGGACAGGGTGCGGGAGTCAAAGGGTTGAGTTTTTGCTTTGCTAGCATGGTCGACAGCGCAGGATGCTGGTCAACAGGGTGCAGGAGTCAAAGGGTTAAGTTTTTGCTTTGCTAGCATGGACGACAGTGCAGGATGCTGGTGGACAGGGGCTAGTGTGCAAGATTCAAAGGGTGAAACAGCGACGATTGTAGGTGGCAACATTGGAATAAACGCAAGCAAAACAGCCATATAGGATTCAACACATATCAAACGCTGGTAATTCTTTGAATACTTTGCCAAACTTATTTACTTACAGATCTATGGACTGACAGTGACACTTGAAATTTCTGATGACCTGATTTCATTTTGGAGAGTCCTGATTTCATTTTGGAGAATCTCATATTTGCTGTACATTTTTATAGGCACAGGCACCATAAAGACAACAGATTTGATGTGTAAAGAATTCAC
Source organism: Monoplex corrugatus (assembly GCA_030674185.1). NCBI lineage: Eukaryota > Metazoa > Mollusca > Gastropoda > Littorinimorpha > Ranellidae > Monoplex > Monoplex corrugatus. The sequence continues at coordinate 29,646,209 of JAPXFY010000033.1, forward strand.
AGAAAACAAAATTTATTTTGTGTTTTGCTGTTTATCCTAGGAATAACTAGGGGAAAAAAAAACATATTGCCCCTCAGAACTTTGGAGCACTGAAGCTTAGTTGTTGGGGTTTTGATTTTTGCTTGTTTGTTTTTGTTGCCGTTTTTTCCCCCTACAAAATTTGTGAAACTGAAAAAAGTGCTGTATCATTTTATAAACAGCATTAAAGCTTAGAGAAACTGCATTATCGTATCTATGTCATACCCCCAAATGTTCTTCGATTTCTGTGATCACATGTGTATATTATACATACATGTATGTTTAAGTCTATTTGATTTCTTTGTTATTAACCCTTTGACTCCCACACCATGTCCGCCAGCATACTGCATTGCCAACCATGTCAGCAAAGCAAAAACTTAACCCTTTGACTCCCTCACCCTATCCATCAGCTTCCTATAGGGTGAGGGTGTCCATGGATGCAGTTTTTGCAGTTGGTGGATAGGATGCAGGAGTCAAAGGGTTACCAGTTTATGTAAACACCTCCTTCATAAGGAGCATTGGCCTTTCATAAAGTAAACAATTTGAATTTGATTCCCTCTTCATATTCTTCTACAAGGTATTCAAATTTAGACAAATAGCAACATCGCAGTAATGGTCATTAATTTGAACATCAAAGAACATTGTTTTACATGTAATCAGTCTGAGTCATAATAATGTTCTGTGTTGTGTACCGTTATCTTTTTATGCTTCTACTTCATGCTGATGTATGTTCACAAAGCCCTCTATGAAGGGCCATGGTTTATAACATGAATAATTCATCTTAAATCTGCTCTCTCTCTCTCTCTCTCTCAGACACACACACACATACACACACACACACACGCACACACACACCACACACACACACACACACGTACACACACACTGTGACACACACACTGTGACACACACTGTGATGTGACACACACACACACACACACAACACACACTGTCACACACACACACACACACACACACTGTGACACACACACACTGTGACACACACACACACACACTGTGACACACACACTGTGACACACACACACACACACAGACACACACACACAACACACACACACACACACACACACACACACACACACACACTGACACTAGCTTTTCATTCATTCTCAGCGATACCACCCACTACTCAAGGCCTTGTATCTTTGAGTACAGTCCAAGCCTTCCACATAAAAAACAGCAAAAACGTTATTAACAGAGTCCTCGCCACTGTGACACATGCCCAGTGTTGATCTTGAGTAAAGAAGGCAGTGTATGACTCGCCCTGCCACAACCCATCTCATTCCAAATTCATTTGTTATTGTTACTTATTCTTACTTTCAAAACATACACAATACTTCAACAGGGAAAAAAAAAGGGGGGAAAAGAAAATTAAGCACACATATCAATTGATGCATTCACGCACATAATCTAAGGAGATGCCCCAGGCGCTGACCATTCCGTCCAATTTATCAAACAAGGGATTTAAAAAACGTACCTGAATACAAATTTAAACATATTATGGATACCAAAGCATACATAAAAACTGGACTGTATTACCTAAAATTTGTTTCTGCATATCCCACCTCCCTGGAGCCAAAAATGCACTTAATGCGCGTACCCAATTATCAATCCTAAGAAAATATACTTAAGACTTTATCAAACACGTACAGGTGAATGGACCAGCAAGGCTGATAATGATGGGAAGAAATGACAGAAAGCAAAGGACGAACATCATGAAGAAAGAAACAAAGAGAGTGACAGAAAATAGGAAATTTCAATTGTAGCACAGAATTTCCAGAAGGTGGGGATACTATTTATACTGAAAGAGTCCCCGGCACCGCCCCCCATGGGGGAAACTTACTTATCCACGGTGGGCACCTCTTAGTCATCCATACCCTACGCCACCTACAGGCATGGAGCAGCCCGGTGTGTGAAACACCCACTCCTAAATCTTTGTAAATGTCAAGGTTCAGCACAATCCTGTGTGGCTGTTTCTGTTATTGTGGCTGCCAATTAATATCAACTACATCCAACTACTGTACAGAGTACTTTTTGGGGGTGGAGGGGAGGGATAGGAATGAGGTGAGCAGGGGCCCGGGGGGGGGGGGGGGGGATGGAGAATGCTGGCAGGTCAGCTTATGTGTAAATGAAGAAATATGTGTCTGTGTAATAAATTAAGTGCTTTATATAAATTACACTCCATGTCAAGCCAAATATGTAATTTAATGCACAGTGAGTATGCAATTACAAATGAGTTTGCAGAATCCAGCTATAAACTTACTATTGTTACTACTACTACTACTTCTGTTACTACTAGTACTACCACTTCTACTAATACTACTTCTTCATCTACAATTACTACTACTACTAACTATTAGTATTATTATCATTACAGCCATCATCATAATTATCGTAATTATTATTATTATCATAATTACTATTATCATCACAATTATTATTAACTGTACACAAGAATCTGTTCCTCTTGTAACCTTCTGACTCTCGCACCACCATATCCACCGCCATCCTGCATTGTCAACCATTCTAGAAAAACAAAAACTTAACCCCTTGAATTCCTCACCTATCCACTAACTTCCTGCAGGAAGCTGGTGGATAGGGCGAGGGAGTCAAAGGGTCAAGTTTTTGCAATTGGTGGATAGGGTGCCAGAGTCAAAGGGTCAAGGTGGGAAAGGGTGGGAAATGAAAAGCAGCTGAGAGTGAGAGGAGGAGGACACCACTTGTTATGCCCTTATAAAAGTTGAAGTACTCAGATGGACAGTGGGGACAGTCTCACCTGTCTCACCTGTCGGCTGTCACCGGGTTCAGTGTTGGCCACTGCACTTTGTGACACACATCTACTCTCCTCCGATTGGCTCTATCTTGATTTTTGTGGACAACTTCTTGAATATTTAGGTCACTGTTGTTGGTTATCTTCTCGATGTATGAGATTGGAGGACTGCCCTTCTTCCTTTTTGCCTCTGTTTTTCCTTGGAAAATGGTTGCCACGAGGAGGAGGTCCGTCTTCATGAGGGCACAGTGAGACAGGAACAAGAGACGGGTGAGTGAGTAGGTGAGAGGGAGAAGAAGAGGGAGAGGGAGGGGGGGGCAAGATAAAAGGAGAGGGGTGGGACAGAGGGGGAGGAAAAGAGGGGAAGGGACAGGAGAGAGAGGAGAGGGAGGGAAAGGAGAGAGAGAGAGGAGAGGGAGGGAAAGGAGAGAGAGAGACAAACAGAGACAGAGAAAGAAAGACAGAGACAGAAACAGAGACAGAGAGAGAAAGACAGAGTGAGACAGAAACTAGAAAGAGAGAGAGAGAAAGAGAGAGAGAAAGACAGAAGACAGACAGACAGACAGACAAAGAGGCACTAAAACAATCAATGAGACTGAGAGACCGACTCATTACTACTCATTATAGACAAAGACAAGAAAGATTCAGATTCACTGAAAGAGAGAGAGAGAGAAGAGAGAGAGAGAGAGAGAGAGAGACAGAGAGACAGAGAGAGAGAGAGAGAGAGAGAGACAGACAGACAGACAGACAGACAGACAGACAGACAGACAGACAGACAGACAGTGACTGACAGAAAGACAGCCACAGAGAAAGACAGACACACAGCAAAAGACAGTGAGACAGAGTCTAAGAATACCCTCAGAGAAACACACATCAGAATAATATATGTTATATTATACATGTATTCATTGCTTTAAAGCACCGTATAGTAAATTTGCAAACATCAACTGTGTGCACAGTAGCTTTTTTTTCAAAAATAGCTATCAAACTAAACTTTCCATTCAAGGGTTTTTTTACTGTTCTAGCTAAGCCCCTCTAGTACAAGTAGCAAACAGCATTTTGTACAGGTAGCAGTTGTTATTCCTTCATAAACTGTCCTTCAGATTATCTGCACTAATCTTTATTTAGGACAAAACAGTCATTCCTCTTCTTGATATTTTTACAGCTTGAATTATCTCCGCTCTTCTCGAGCTAGTCTCTGTCAATGATCCATCACATCATCCACTGATCAAGTCACATGTCAGACATTATAATATAATATACAAGTCTGATACGTATTAAGTCCCTCCTGCCCTGCATAACCTGTATGTCTTACCAGTATAATTTGCATCACATGAACTGATCAACCCTTTGATTCATGCACCCTATCCACCGACTGCAAAACTAACCCTTTCATTCATAACCTGTAAACGTGTGAGTCTTTCCTGTATAATTTGCATCACTCGAACTGATTAACCCTCTGACTCCCGCACCCTATCCACAGACTTGCAAAAACTTAACCTTTGATTCCCTCACCCTGCTGGAAGCTGGTGGATAGGGTTAGAGAATCAAAAGGTTAAGCTTTTGCTTTGCTAGCATGGCTGACAATGCAGGATGCTGGTGGACAGGGAGGGAGCGAGAGTCAAAGGATTAAACAATCAAACAATCATTCCTGGATTCGCAGCCATAGTCAGTGTAATTCTCATACAGCAAAGATGAAAACATCATTCAAACAAAGATTACTATTGGTTTGCTTGTCTCACCATCTTGTCAAATCATTCTTATTGTTTCCTCACTCTCATCCCCATCCCCTTCCAATTCATCCCCTCCTTCAAGTTTAAAGAAATACTGTCATATATTATATCACGCCAAACCTTCCTTAATTATAATAGGGTGTGAGGCAGCATGGAAAAGAATGGCTAATGAGACAGTCAGCCAGCTGTGGCTACACACACACACACACACACACACACACACACACACACACACACACACACACACACACACACACACACCTGGATTGAGGTCAAAACCATGACAACCAAGATTTTCCCCAAAATTTTATGGTTGAAAGCACCCAACAGATTAAAGTCACAAAAGAATTATTTTTCATTTTAAATGCTTATTGAACTTACAAATTATTTACGGGATTGTCGTTTTGATGCGATGTTAGCCATGATTTGGCTCTAGTAGTCGGCTGGGCTATAAGTATAACTGTATAAGCAATATGAACTTGAACTTGAAATTATTACTTCCCTTGTCAATCATAAACAATCAAAATATATCTGTAACAAGATGTTATTCCCCTTTGCACCATGTCAATTTACAAAAACTTTGAAATATTCAAACAAGTTATAACCCAGAAATGAAAATGTTACACTTTAGGCTAGTTTTCCTACGCTACCATCGTGTTTTCTTCATTATAAATTCTTCTGTGAAAGTATGATCTGAGCACCGATCTAAGATACGCTGTGAACTGAAATATTCTGCTGCCTTTCTAAACTTAAAATTTCAAAACAAATGTGACTGCCCGCGTTCAAACAAACAGAACCAGAAAAACATGAAAAAATCAGAACACGTATTTAATGCAACCTGACAAGATAAGCGCAAGTATCACAAATGAACAAACACCAAATTATACAAAAATTAGGGAGAAAAAGACTGAAACTTCGCTGCTGCTTCGTCCAGTGGGAGAAAAACTTTTGGGATTTGTTTGTTTGTTTGTTTGTTTTTATGAGCTGATAGTGCCTTAAATGGTAAATCCCAATCTCTCCTCCTGCCATATTTTTCAGCTTTTCTGTGGAAATTGCTGATATCAAATATCTACAATGATGCATGCCCTGATCCTGAGACTTGTTGGAGCTAATAAGGCTTTGAAATGTACTATTGTAGCCCATACTTTTATGTAGAAAAGTCCAAAATGATCCTCTTTCTCATTCTGCCAATATTTTCCAACTATTCTGTGAAAGTATCTGACCACCAATCACACAGGTATACTGTATACAATCTATAAATAAATGAGGGAGCTATTGATCTTGAAGCCACTGGTGTAACAGCTGAGAACACATTAGTCAACAGATGTACTGCGCAGTCAGCGGCCTCACATTACTATATGAAACGAATTCTACTGCTAAGTTTCTGATTTATTCCAGAAACCATATCATAATTCCACACACCAACACCTGCTCCTATTCTGCTGTATTGATTCAGTGATTGGGTGTGATTCCTGCAGTATCATTTTCTTAAGATGTTAGTGAGATAAATTTATACAATGTGGCTGGTTGTGTTTTCATCTGTTTCTAGTCTGTGTTTTTTCGTTTGCTTGCTTGCTTGTGCATTGTTTGCAAATACAATCTAGATATTTATACAGTTGTCAATACAATGTAGCAGAGACTCTTGCACTGACACACTGATAAAAATGTAAGATACAAAACTCATATTCTAGGCAGAAGCTCACGACCTTGCCAATTTATTGTTGTTTAAAGCCCAGCTGACTGTGTAGAGCCATATCAGGGCTATTTATATTATAACCATTTCAAAACACATACAATACTTCAACAGGAAAAAACAAATTGAGCACACATAGATGCATTCGCACACATAATCCTGGAGATGTCCCTGGTGTTGACCGCTCCATCCAATTTATCACAGGGGATTTAAATAACATACCAGAATACAAATTTAAACATAACTAAAGGCACTAAAGTAAAACATACATAAAAACAGGCCTAAATTACCTAAAATTGCTTCCGCATATCTCACTACCCTAGAGCTAAAAATGCATTTAATACATGTATCCGATTATCAATCCTAAGAGAAAGTATGTAAGACTTCATTGAACACATACAGGTGAATGGACCAGCAAGGCAGAAAATGATAGGAAGAAAAGAGAAAGAAAAGGAGGAAGGAAGAAACAAAGATAGTGACAGAAAAAAGGAAATTTCCAGTACAGAATTTGGGGTTACTATTTATACTGCAAGATCCCCCCCACCACATCCCAACAGGGGTACCTTGCCAACTTGTACTCATGCACAGGGCTTATAATACATGTGCAGACTTAAGGCTTATGTCATGATCATTTGGGATTTTCCCCCATCACATGGGCATCAGTGGTGTCAATGCATATGGAAAGTTATTCAAGTGCAGAGACATTACCTATTGAAACTGAAACAGAAATTGTCCTGTTAGTGTTGACGTTAGTGTTATGCTGCCACTGAGTAGAACATTCACACTGTTTTGGACAGAGATTTGTGAAAGACTAAAGTCAAAAGCCACAAAAATTAAGACATATGATATATAAAATGCACGCATAAGGTAAGGATGCATCCACATGATATACATCGACTAATGAATGTGTGAATGAAATGAACACACATTATGCATTTTAAGATTTATATGATATAAAATGTATGCATCAGGTAAGGATGCATCCATATATAATATATGTATATGATATACATCATCTGACGAATGAGTGAATGAAATGAGCACATGTCATGCACGTGAAGATGAATAACAGAATATGCATTTGTAAACAATTCTCTCCCCACCCCACCTCCCTCCCTCTTTCTTTCTCTCTCTCTCTTTTCTCTCTCTCTCTCTCACACACATACACACACACACACAAGAAAAAAAACATACCATACACATAATGTGACATATAATATATGCACACAGTTTTCTATGATCTCTGAATAGTCTGATCTAAGAGATTTTTCCTTTTCTCTCTCATCCTTCCTTTAAAAATTACACAGAGACTTCGGTTTTGTTTTGTTTTTTTATCCTTGGGGATGAGATGGAGGATTCAGTATGCATGTAAAGTAATGATAGATTGATACAATGCTCGCTCTCTCTCTCTCTCCCTCTCCACAGACACACACAGTGTGAACAACACAACACACACACACACAGTGACACACACACGCAGTGAACAACTGCACGTGTATAATGAGCACACAGCCCCCTTACTTCCCATATTGTTTACAGCTGCCTACCCAACTCCCTATTACACACACACACACACACACACACACACACACACACACACACACACACACTCACACATGCTTTTCCAGTTCTAATCTGTAATCTATGTGTGAAGGCCCACCCACCCCCTCTCACTGAATCGATTCCCCCTCCCCCCCTCACTGAATCAATTCCCCCTTCTCACCTTAATCAATACATTAATGCCAAATACAGCTTAATACCTTTAAAAGTACATTATCCTCTCTCTCTCTCTCTCTCTCTCTCTCTCTCTCTCCTCTCTCTCTCTCTCTCTCTCTCTCTCTCTCTCTCTCTCTATGGCAGGCTGGTTGTTCTTTTGTTAGAGTTGAGCCTTGAGGACTCAAAATCTGATATCTAGAGTTCAATCCAGTCCGTAACATTACAAATAGGCTGGTTCGCAATGTTCCCATTAATATATATATATCTTAATTCTAAGTGTTAATTCTGGAAGTTTCATAGGTCCCTTTTCCCTCTCCCTCTCCCCCTTTTCCCCCATTTCAAGACCTTGGCTGTGCGTACGGTTTTGCACAAGCTCAGGGAAACTGGGACAGAGCACGTATGGAATTGTATGAGTGCAGTAAGTCCCTCTTCGAAAAACTTGAAACTCTCTCTCTCCCTACATGTGCGCACGCACACACACACACACACACACACACACACACACACACACACACACACACACACACACACACACACGTGACATACCGATATATATATATATATACATTTTTTTTGTATTTAATGCACACACCTTGCTTATAAATATCTAACGTTATTTGTTCCTACCCAGCTCCCTATCACTCACCCACACCATGCTCCCCACCCCCTACCCACACACAAACTTTTTAAGCAACACACACCATCACACCCACACACACACACACACTCTCTTTTTGACTCCACACACATTATGCCAGCAACTGCAATGTTCAGTTATCAGCACACAGTGACACACATGTATACAAACA
>JAPXFY010000033.1:29659968-29677468 GCA_030674185.1 Monoplex corrugatus
TCAGACAAATTTCACCAGGGCACAGTAGTTCGTATGCGTCAGCGTGGAGATCATATAATTTCCATCTTCATCTAAGAAGCGCCTTTCGTATCCGCGACCCAACAGCAGAAGACTTGTCATTGTTCTAAAAACGTGGATCGGACTTCGCACGCAGAAACGAACGCAGCTTGCCCTCCTGAGAGCGACCAGCTGTGACATGAACAGGCGCTTGAAATTTATAGCACTTTTTTTTTTTTTAAGGATGGAGAAGGCGATGATGATGATGTCATTTTGATTTTGATGAAGACGATAAACTACATTTAGAACAGCGTGCGGGCGTGTGAGTGTTGTGTACGCGCGCGTGCGTGTGAATGTGTCTGCGTATGTCTGTGACAAAAATGTGCGAACAAGATTTTCGGTGCTATTTATGGGTGGATATCTTAAGAACTTTTTGGTCAAAAGTGCGGACTATGGCGAAATCATGACAGCACAAGTTTGGAGTCTAAAACAAATGTGACCACGGACTATGGCGAAATCATGACAGCACAAGTTTGGAGTCTAAAACAAATGTGACCACCCATGATCAAAACAAATGGGAGATCTGATCCAAAGTTTCAAGATTTAAAATTTTAACAATATAACACAATTTTTCAAACTGACAAATTCTGACAAAACAAGAAATAATACCGATAAAATATTTATAGAATATTGCAAGACTAACATTAAAAAGTTTTATTTTACAAACAGAATTGCATATGTATGGAATAAATTACCAAACGAAATTAAAAGAGCACAAAACACAAACTCGTTTAAAAACCAGCTTGACCATTGGAAACATTACATTGAACTTAAATACGAACATGATGAATGAATCATCAAAAAAACTGGGCGTATGACAAACCTTGACTACGAATGTAAGAAAAGAAAATGAAAAATGATGGGACTTGAAATAATTATGTCCCTATTGCTAAGCTAAGCTAAGCTATGGGTGGATATCTTAAGAAATTTTGGTCAAAGTGCGGACTATGGCGAAATCATGACAGCACAAGTTTGGAGTCCAAAACAAATGTGACCACCCATGATCAAAACAAATGGGAAACATAAAATCACAAAAATAGAAACAGAACGCGAATACACTTACACTCAAGAAACTACACACTCACCAAGTGCACTATTATCATTATTCCCCCCCAAACCATCCCACACCCACACCCACCCACCCCGATTTTTTTGGGTGTGTGTGGTCCTGCACCCTCATCAGGATAAAACAATAATAATACGGCATGACCACTTTTACATTGTAGAATTCAATTCACTTCCCCCAAGACATCGTATTTGCTCCCCTGCTTCCCAGTTACCACAGCAACCAAACACTTAATGATTTCATATCAATCGTTTTCTTCGGATCGACGATATATCAATGTGAAGTTTTGCTGTTTTCCTCTCAAAATTTTTCTTATTTACTTTCTGTCTTTTGTTATCTGTTCTTTGTTGCCTCACATTTGCGCTTGACAAAGACCGGTAAGCCACAAATCTGCGCCTGTCTTGTCTTGTTATCATCATCAGGTGCCCTGCCGCATGGCGTTGGCGATCATGGACTTCCATCTGTCTCTATCTCTCGTAGCCCCTAGCATCTCCCCTACCCTCCTCGTCGCCAGCCACTCTGCAAGTCCGTCCAGCATTTTCTCCCTGGGTCTACCCGGTGCTCTCTTTCCCTCCAGCTTTCCGTTGTGACCAGGTGCTCCAAATCCCCCTTCCTCATAAAATGGCCTATAAATGTTGCCCGTCTTTTCCTAATCTTCCTTATCAGTGATCTACTTGTGTCTGCCTCCATCAAGACTGTCTCGTCTGTTTTCTTTGCTGTCCATGGAACTCTCAACATTCTTCTTAGAAACCACATCTCGGCTGCCTCAATCTTGTTCTGGCTTTGTTTGCTGACTGTCCACGCCTCGCATCCATACAACAGTATTGGTTCTATATAACATTTAAGAACTCTCTTCCTGATGTTAATTGACAGGCATTTGTCTTGTTATGTTATTACTATATTATTAAGTGCGTGTTCTAATTTGTCAGTTTGGAAAGTAAACTTCCAAGGTCTGGGTCAGGTGGTTAACCCTGTGACTCCCGCACTCTTTCCACCAACTGCAAAAATCTTAACCCTTTGATCCCTCACTCTATTTACCTGCTTCCAGCAGGAAGCTGGCTGGTACTGGCGGATAGAGTGAGAGAGTCAAAGAGTCAAGTTTTTGCTTTGCTAGCATGGTTGGTACTGCAGGATGCTGGTGGACAGGGTGTGTGAGTCAAAGGGTTAAAAAGGAAGTACTCAAAATCAGCACTTCAGTTTTCAGGAAAGCATGTGTACAGCATTTTCTCGCGGCTATCCGACAATATCTAATATTAATTAACCCTTTGACTCCCGCACCCTATCCACCAACTGCAAAAACTTAACCCTTTGACTCCCTCCCCCTATTCACCAGTTTCCTGCAGGAAGCTGGTGAATAGAGTGAGGGAATCAAAGGGTTAAGTTTTTGCTTTATTAGCATGGTTGGCACTGCAGGATGCTGGTGGACAGGGTGCGTGAGTCAAACGGTTAAAAAGAAAGTACTCAAAATCAGCACTTCAGTTTTGAGGAAAGCATGTGTACAGCATTTTCTCGCGACTATCCGACAATATTTAACCCTTTGACTCCCGCACCCTATCCACCGACTGCAAAAACTTAACCCTTTGACTCCCTCACCCTATCCACCAGCTTCCTGCAGGAAGCTGGTGGATAGGGTGAGGGAGTCAAAGGGTTAAGTTTTTGCTTTGTTTGCATGGTTGACAACGCAGTATGCTGGTGGAAGGCAGCAGGAGTCAAAAGGTTAACACTAAAACCGTTTTCACAGTTGTGGCAGTCTACCAACGTACTCAAGGCACTGAAGTTTTTTGTTGTTTTTTTTGGTTGGAGCTTCGTTCAAGGTCACTGTGACCTTGATAAAGACACATTCTGGATTTTCTGTAATGATTTTTGTAAAAGCCAGTTCAAAATGGCTCGACCATCTTGTGGTTCGTTTTTTTGTTTTGTTTGTTTGTTGTTGTTTTTTGTTTGTTTGTTTGTTTGTTTGTTTCACCTTTGGTAACTTACACTGTATGTGAAATTGTTTGGTTCAACGTTTGGCTTCCTTGTTTTAATTAGTTTCTTTTTTTGTTTCTTTTTCATCGTTGTGTGTGTGTGTGTGTGTGTGTGTGTGTGTGTGTGTGTGTGTGTGTGTGTGTGTTTTGGTGTGTGTGTGTGGTGTGTGTGTTGCGTGCCCGTTGTTACACCTTTTAACGTCTATTGCTTATGGGCAAGTGTGTGCGCCCGTGTGTTCGTGCGCACGTGCGTGCGTGCGTGTGTGTGTGGTGTGTGTTGTGTGTGTATGTGTATGTGTGTGTTCATTGTTATATCTTTTAACAATTCGTTACAGGCTAATGTGTGTGTGTGTGAGAGATTGTGTCTGTGCGTGCGTGTGTGCGTGCGTGTGTATGCGCATGAGTATGAGCATGCGTGTATGTATGTATGTTGTGTGTGTGTGTGTGTGTGTGCGCGCGCGCGCGCGCGTGGCATGCTTACGTGCATGTATGTGTGATTGTGTGTGTGTGTGTGTGTGGTGCTGTGTGCGTGCGTGTGTGCGTACGTGTGTGTGTGTGCGTGTCTCAGTGTGTGTGCACTGCGTGCCTGCGTGTGTACGTGATTAAGATGAGGACGAGGGAGCGGGGATGGGTGCATGACTACGATGATTTCGGGATGTTAAGCGGCAGCAGGGTGACAGACAGAAGTGAGAATCGTGATTGTGCGTATAAATATGTATTTAATTCCGTGTAGTAGTGATTCTAAGGTCCGAAGTACCGTCACGTGCAGTGACACGGCGGAAAGCCTCTGTAAACAATACAATAATACAATATTTTATTTATATAGCGCAAAATCTTGATAAAATCAAATCTACAAAACCTTTGTAACGCGCAAGCAGTAACATAAAATATGCTGCGTGTAATGCACATGACACCACCAGGCATTTTGATGAGAAAAAAAAAAAAAAAAAAAGAAAAAAAAAAAAAAAAGAAAAAAAAGAAAGCAACCCTCCGGCATTTTGACCCCAGACGTTTTCATCCACCAAGCCGTGGCAAAAGCCAGTACCAGAAACTGAATAGTTTTTGGTTAAAAGCAAATCGACTTCGAAGAAAAAGTAATGGATGGTAGTGGTGGGGGTGGTGGGGGGAGGGGAGAACGGTGAGCGGGGGAGGGGGGCTTTATTTCAATGAAAACATACGTTTGTGTGTATTTGTGTGTGTGTGTGTGTGTGTGTGTGTGTGTGTGTGTGTGTGTGTGTGTGTGTGTGTGTGTGTGTGTGTGTGTGTGTGTGTTGTGTCGTATTGTGTTGTGTTGTGTTGTGTTTGTGTGTTGTGTTGTGTTGTGTTGTGTTGTTGTGTTGTGTGTGCTGTGTGTTGTTGTGTGTTCATGTGTGTGTGTATGTGTGTTTCTGTGTGTGTGTGTGTGTGTGTGTGTGTGTGTGTGTGTGTTTGTTGTTTTGTGGTGTGCATGTGCATGTGGTGCAGTCTGGTGTTGTTGTTTTGCTGCTGTTGTTGTTGTATATATATATTAAAAATATATATATATATATATATATATATATATGTATGCGTGTTGTGGTGTGTTGTGGTGTGGTGTGGTGTGGTGTGATGTGTTGTTGTTGTATGAGTGTATATGTGTGCGTGTGTATGCCCGCGCGCGTGCGCTCGCGTATATGTGTGTATATATGTGTGTGTTGTGCGTGTGCGCTCTCGTATGTAACATGTGCGTGTTGTGTGTTGTGTGAGTGTATGTGTGTTATGAGAGTACGTGCGTGCGTGCGCTCTCTCTCTCTCTCTCTCTCTCTCTCTCTCTCTCTCTCTCTCTCTCTCTCTCTCTCTCTCTCTCTCGTGTGTGTGTGTGTGTGTGTGTGTGTGTTGTGTGTGTGTGTGTGTGTGTTGTGTGTGTGTGTGTGTGTGTGTGTGTGTGTGTGTGTGTGTGTGTTCTTCACTTGGTCTGAATTACTTTCTGCATGACTTCATGGTGAGGATGCAATTGTTTCCGCCACGGCTGACCTCAATACAGGTAGCACGGCTCTCACCCGGGAGGTGTGCAGCAAGTTACAGATCCACAAACTCAAAACAAGACACAAACAAGAATGAAGCTGACGGTCACGGGAAATAATGATGTGAATCAGAAATACGCAACAACAACAACAAAAATCAGAAGGCGTATTTGACGTAACAAGGTAGCAAGGCAAGGCAAGGCAAGGTAAGGTAAGGTAAGGTAAGTAGCAAGGCAAAGTATGGCAAGGAAAGGCATGGCATGGCATGGCAAGGCAAGGCAAGATAAGAAGGCAAAAAGGCAAGGCAGCATGGCAAGGCAAGGCTATGCATGGCATGGCAAGGCAAGGCAAGCAAGAAGGCAAGGCAAGGCAAGACAGGGCAAGGCAAGGTAAGGCAAGGTAAAAAGGCAAGGCAAGGCAAGGCAAGGTAAGGCAAGACAGGGCAAAGCAAGGCAAGGCAAGGCAAGGCAAGGCAGGCAAGTCAAGGAAAGAAGGCAAGACAAGGCAAGGTAAGGCAAGGCAAGGTACGGCAAGGCAAGGCAAGTCAAGGAAAGAAGGCAAGACAAGGCAAGGTAAGGCAAGGCAAGGCTATGCATGGCATGGCAAGGCAAGCAAGAAGGCAAGGCAAGAAGGCAAGGCAAGGGCAGGCAAGGCAAGACAAGCAAGGCAAGGCAAGGCAAGGCAAGACAGGGCAAAGCAAGGCAAGGCAAGAAGGCAAGGCAAAGCAAGGCAAGAAGGCAAGGAAAGGAGAGGCAAGGCAAGACAAGGCAAAGCAAGGTAAGGCAAGGCAAGGCAAGGAAAGGCAAGACAAGGCAAGGTAAGGCAAGACAAGTCAAGGAAAGAAGGCAAGACGAGGCAAGGTAAGGCAAGGCAAGGCAAGAAGCCAAGACAAGGCAAGGTAAGGCAAGACAAGAAGGCAAGACAAGGCAAGGAAAGAAGGCAAGACAAGGCAAGGAAGGAAGGCAAGACAAGGTAAGGCAAGACAAGAAAGCAAGACAAGGCAAGACAAGGCAAGGAAAGAAGGCAAGACAAGGCAAGGAAAGACGGCAAGACAAGGCAAGGCAAGGAAAGAAGGCAAGGCAAGGAAAGAAGGCAAGACAAGGCAAGGAAAGAAGGCAAGACAAGGCAAGGAAATAAGGCAAGACAAGGCAAGATAAGGCAAGACAAGGTAAGGCAGGAAAGAAGGCAAGGAAATAAGGCAAGACAAGGTAAGGCAAAGAAATAAGGCAAGACAAGGTAAGGCAAAGAAATAAGGCAAGACAAGGTAAGGCAAAGAAATAAGGCAAGACAAGACAAGGCAAAGAAATAAGGCAAGACAAGGCAAGGAAAGAAGGCAAGACAAGGTAAGCACGGAAAGAAGGCAAGGATAATAAGGCAAGACAAGGTAAGGCAAAGAAATAAGGCAAGACAAGGTAAGGCAAAGAAATAAGGCAAGACAAGGTAAGGCAAAGAAATAAGGCAAGACAAGGTAAGGCAAAGAAATAAGGCAAGACAAGGTAAGGCAAAGAAATAAGGCAAGACAAGGTAAGGAAAGAAAGGCAAGACAAGGTAAGGCAAAGAAAGCAAGACAAGGTAAGGCAAAGAAATAAGGCAAGACAAGGTAAGGCAAAGAAAAAGACAAGACAAGGTAAGGCAAAGAAATAAGGCAGACAAGGTAGCAAAGAAATAAGGCAAGACAAGGTAGGCAAAGAAATAAGGCAAGACAAGGCAAGGAAAGTAAGGCAAGACAAGGTAAGGCAAGGAAATAAGGCAAGACAAGGTAAGGCAAGGAAAAAGGCAAGACATAAGGCAAGGAAATAAGGCAAGACAAGGCAAGGAAAGAAGGCAAGACAAGGCAAGGAAATAAGGCAAGACAAGGTAAGGAAAGAAGGCAAGACAAGGTAAGGCAAGGAAATAAGGCAAGACAAGGCAAGGAAATAAGGCAAGACAAGGCAAGGAAAGAAGGCAAGACAAGGCAAGGAAATAAGGCAAGACAAGGCAAGGAAATAAGGCAAGACAAGGCAAGGAAATAAGGCAAGACAAGGTAAGGCAAGGAAATAAGGCAAGACAAGGTAAGGCAAGGAAATAAGGCAAGACAAGGCAAGGAAATAAGGCAAGACAAGGTAAGGAAAATAAGGCAAGACAAGAGGCAAGGAAAGAAGGCAAGACAAGGCAAGGAAATAAGGCAAGACAAGGTAAGGCAAGGAAATAAGGCAAGACAAGGTAAGGCAAGGAAAGAAGGCAAGACAAGGTAAGGCAAGGAAATAAGGCAAGACAAGGTAAGGCAAGGAAATAAGGCAAGACAAGGTAAGGCAAGGAAATAAGGCAAGACAAGGTAAGGCAAGGAAATAAGGCAAGACAAGGTAAGGCAAGGAAAGAAGGCAAGACAAGGCAAGGAAAGAAGGCAAGACAAGGTAAGGTAAGGTAAGGCAAGGAAAGAAGGCAAGACAAGGCAAGGAAAGAAGGCAAGACAAGGCAAGGAAAGAAGGCAAGACAAGGCAAGGAAAGAAGGCAAGACAAGGCAAGGAAAGAAGGCAAGACAAGGTAAGGTAAGGCAAGGAAAGAAGGCAAGACAAGGCAAGGAAAGAAGGCAAGACAAGGCAAGGAAAGAAGGTAAGACAAGGCAAGATAAGGCAAGACAAGAAGGCAAGACAAGGTAAGGCAAGGAAAGAAGGAAAGACAAGGTAAGGCAAGGAAAGAAGGCAAGGCAAGGCAAGGTAAGGCAAGACAAGAAGGCAAGGCAAGGCAAGGCGAGGCAAGGCAAGGCAAAGCGTCTTGCTTTATCTTGTCTTGCCAAGACCTGTCTTATCTTGTCTGGTATTGTCTTGCCTTGCCTTGCCAAGACCTGTCTTGTATTGCCTTGCCAAGACCTTGTCTTGTTTTGGCTCGTCTTGTCTTGACAAGACTTTGTCTTGCCTTGTCTTGCCTTACCCTGCCCTGTCTTGCCTTGTCTTGTCTTGTTTTGAGTTGTTATACCAATTGCGCGTTCTCCCCATTCGGCCACCCCCATTTCTTTTATTTCTGTACAACTGTAGAGCATGCTCCGTGAGACTGTAGTCCTGTCTGGTATGGACATTTATTTTTATAGCACAGTCCCCACTGGGCATATTATAGTGATAAATGCTGCTCCCCTTATGGGGATGCCAGGGGGCTCTTTCAGTATAAATGGTATCCCCACCTTCTGGAAATTTTGTGCTAGAATTTTCCTTTTTTGGTCACTCTTCCTCTCTCTCTTTTCTCTCTCTCTCTCTCTCTCTTCTTTTTTTTTTTTTTTTTTTTTTTTTTTCTTCCTCCTGTGCTTTCTGTTATTTCTTATATCATGCCTCGCTGGTTCCATTTATCTGTATGTGTTCGAAAAAAGTCTTAGGTACTTTCTCTGAGGATTGATAATTGGGTGCATGTATTAAGTGCATTTTTGGCTCAAGGGAAATGAGAGCGAAAGCAATTTTAGTTTATTTAGGCCCGTTTTTATATATGTTTTGGTGCCCTTAGTTTATTCAAATTTGTATTAGTTTTTTTTTTTTTTTTTTTTTTTTTTTTTTTTTTATTCCCCTTTGAAATAAATTCAACACCTGGGGCATTTCCTTAGATCATGTGCGCGAATGTACTGATACGTGTACGTAAATTTCTTCTCTTTTTTTCCCCCCCTGTTGAAATATGGTGTATGTTTTGAAACGGGTTACAGCCCTGATATGGCTCTACGCAGTCGGCTGGGCTTTAACCCTTTGACTCCCGAACCCTGTCCACCAGCATCCTGCAAAGCCAGCCATGCTAGCACAGCAAAAATTCTACGTTTCTTCTGTTCACGTACCTCTCTCTCTCTCTCTCTCATCACCTCCCATCACCTCTCTCACTCACACACACACACCACAACACACACACACACACACACACATTCACACATACAACACACACATAGGAAAGAGAGAGAGAAAAAGAGACAGACAGACAGAGAAAGAGAGACAGAGAGAGGGAGAGACAGAGAGAGGGAGAGACAGAGAGAGGGAGAGGGAGAGGAGACAGAGGAGAGAGAGAGAGAGAGAAGAGAGAGAGAGAGAGAGAGAGAGAGAGAGAGAGAGAGAGAATAAAAGGAATGTAAAGTTTCAGGATGATTTTGACTACTTTATCCTGCAGATCTGTTTTCACTTTACAGCGAAAACATCATGAGAAACCTAGAGGAAGACCCTGGATTAAAGGTTGGTGGAAAAATGATAAACAACATTCGATACGCAGATGACATCGTGCTAATTGCAGAAGGTGAAAGGGACCTACAAAACCTTGTGAATATACTTGAAATAAAAAGCAAAGGTAAGGGGTTAGAACTAAACAGCAGGAAGACTGAAATCATGGTGATCAGTAAAAAAACATGAAATCCCCTCATGCAAAATAACAGCAAACGGCACAACCTTGAGACAGGTTGATAATTTTAAATACCTGGGAACGACCATTTCACCAGACGGCAGACGGCACATCAGAAATAGCCAGCAGAATCGGCCAAGCCAAAACAACATTCAAGAAGATGGAAAACATTCTTACCAACAAATGCCTATCAATTAACATCAGGAAGAGAGTTCTGGAATGTTATATAGAACCAATATTTAGACACACAACAAGCAAAGCCAGAACAAGACTGAGGCAGCCGAGATGTGGTTTCTAAGAAGGATGTTGAGAGTTCCATGGACAGCAAAGAAAACAAACGAGACAGTCTTGATGGAGGCAGACACAAGTAGATCATTCATAAGGAAGATTAGGAAAAGGCAGGCAACATTCATAGGCCATTTTATGAGGAAAGGGGAATTGGAACACCTGGTCACAACGGGAAAGCTGGAGGGAAGGAGAGCACCGGGTAGACCCAGGGAGAAGGTACTCCACGGACTTGCAGAGTGGCTGAAGACAGGGAGGGTGGAAGAGATGCTTGAGGCAACAAGAGATAGATAGATGGAAGTCCATAATCGCCAACGCCATGCGGCAAGGCACCTGATGATGATGATGATCCTGCAGGAAGCTGGTTGGTGGATAGGATGAGGGAGTCAAAGGGTTAAAATGTTTTGCACTTGGTGGATAAGGTGTGGGAGTCGAATTAAACCAAATCAGCAGTAACAGAAATAACAATGACAAAGAGGACATCACCGGGCATCTTGATAATCCCTTGGCTACTGTGCTGACGTAAGACGTACGTCATGATTTCACGATCGCCAGGGCTGTGTTGACATACACCTAACGTCAGACAGTAGTAATAGTCTATCGTTCAGCATTGCAAACATGAACGTTTAACCCTTTTGATTCCCGCACCCTGTCCACCAGTATCCTGCCCTGCCATTTATGCTAGCAAAGCAAAAAAACTTAACCCTTTGATTCCCTCACCCTATCCACCAGCTTCCTGCAGGAAGCCGGTGTATAGGGTGAGGAAGTCGAAGGGTTAAGTTTCTCTGCTGGTGGATATGGTGCAGGGGGAGGGGGGAGTCAAGGGTTAAGCTAGAAGATTTTAACTTCTCTGACAGCTCTTTAGTGGCGGGTACAGTCAGCTCACTGGTGTAGTGTGTCACTCTGTGTGTGTGTGTGTGTGTGTGTGTGTGTGTGTGTGTGTGTGTGTGTGTGTGTGTGTGTGTGTGTGTGTGTGTGTGTGTGTGGTGCGTGTGTGTGTGTGTGTGGAGGGGATGATGGGGATGGGGGTGACTGCACAGAGTGGGGACACATTCTGTCGGTTTCTCTGTTTATTCTTCCCCTCTCTCTCTCTCTCTCTCTCTCTCTCTCTCTCTCTCTCTCTCTTTCTCTCTGTGTGTGTGTGTGTGTGTGGTTGTGTGTGTGTGTGTTGTGTGTGTGTGTGTGTGTCTCTCTCTCTGTGTTTGTGTGCGCGCGTATAAAAGAGGGACAGTGTGTGTGTGTACGTGTGTGTGTGTTGTGTGTGTGTGTGTGTGTGTGTGTGTGTTGTTGTGTCTGTGTGTGCCGCGCATCGTTTGTGTGTTGTGTGTTGTGTGGGTGGGGCGCGTGAGATGAGCGTTCTGTGTTGTTGATTGTTGTGTAGGTGTGGAGAGGGGCAATACGAGCGAGAGTGAGCGTGACGAGGAGTATGATAACTGATGACGGTACGTCGGAAGAGAAGAAGAGACAGACAGAGACAGACAGGAGCAACAAAGAAAGAAGAGGAGGAAACTGATAGAGGAAGAAGAGAGAAAGAGAGAGAAAAGAGAACAGACAGGCAGCAAACAAAAAGAGAGGGGGAAGACAGTGAGGACAGGAGGGCAGAAAGGCAGACAAAGACTAGACGACATTATAAGTAGACAATAGCAGACAAGATATATCATATATATATATACATAACACCATATATATATATATATATATTATATATATAATACATATGTATGTATATGTATGTATGTATACATATAACAGATAAAAAAGGAGAGAGAGAAGGAGGGAGAGGACAGAGAGAGAGAGACAGAGACAGAGACAGAGAAGAGAGAGAAATACGTGAACAAAAAAACGTAGAATTTCAGGACGATTGTGTAACAATCTAGTTGTCATCATTATCAATGTTTACAGCCTAGCCGACTACACACAGCCACTTCAGGGCTATAACCATCTGAAAGCCACCACAACACCTTGCTGAAATAACACCACCTGGAAAAGCACAAATTAAGTGTACATATCACTGCATTCGCTCACACTGCTATTGTTATTGATTGTCGTTTTGTTTAAAGCCCAGCCGACTGCGTAGAGCCATAACAGGGCTATAACTCGTTTCAAAACAGACACCATACTTAGAGCCACATCAGGGCTATTATTCGTTTCAAAACAGACACCATACTTCAACAGGGGAAAAAAAAAAGGAAAAGAAAACTAAGTACACGTATCAATGCATTCGCGCACATAATCAAAGGACATGCCCCTGGCGTTGACCACTCCGTCCAATTTTTCGCACAGGGGATTAAAAAAAACACCTGAATACAAATTGAAACATAACTAAAAATACCAAAACATACATAAAAACGGGCATAAATTACCTAAAATTGCTCCCGCATATCTCATTTCCCTAGAGCCAAAACGCACTAAATAGGCTACATGTACCCAATTATCAATGCCAAGAGAAAATGCAGAAGACTTTATCGAACACAGTCAAACAGATGCACGGACCAGCAAGGCAGAAAATGATATAAGAAGAAATGACAGAAAGCAAAGGAGGGAGAAAGAAACGAGAGCGATAGGAAAGAGGAAATATCCAGCACAGAATTTCCAGAAGGTGGGGATACTATTTACACTGCAAGAGCCCCCGGCATCCCCACGAGGGTAAATGAATAAATAAATTAGAAAATAAAAAAGTACCTAAAATAAGCTTCTTTCTAAGGACATGTGTGAACAGCATTTTCTCTGTGACTTGACAATTTCTAAAAATCTGTTTTCACTGTTGCTGCAGTCGATCACTGACATCGGTAAAGAAACTAAATCAAGCTTTGATTCCAACTGAAGTTTCTTCACGGTCACAATGACCTTGAAAAAAATCAGGACTTTCTGACAGGGAAGTAACATTTTTGAGTATAAAAAAGAGGTTATTGGGAAGGTTTGACCGTCTTGCGGAACCTAAAATAATAATAATAATAATAATAATTGTTATTATTATTATTATGATTATCATCAATATCATCATCAACATCATCATCATTTTAGTAATAGCAGTAGTATAGTAGAAAAAGCATAGTAGTAGTAGTAGTAGTAGTAGTAGTAGTAGTATCATCATCATCATCATCATCATCATCATTACTATTATTATCGTCGCCGCCGCCATCATCATCATCGTTGTCATTTACTTTATCTGCCTATCTGGATGTCGGTCTGTATGAAGAATATAAATCATGTTGCCATGACTGTTTTGGCTGTATAAATTATGAACAATCTTTATATGATATTTGGGACACAGGTGACACATTTCTTTTTTCGCTTTGCAAAAAAAGTTTTTACAATTCTGCATAAAGACGAGCACTGGAGAATGCTTAATAATTAAAATTCATGCATCAAAATGAATTTTAGTGTTTTTCTTTTCTTTGAAACTATGCAATGAATTCCACTACATTCATAAAGTACATGTACACATCAAAATAAGTGTAACAAGTTGTTCGTTTCTGCTTTGAAATGAAGCACTAAAATCAACGACGGAAGGTACCTGTTCAACATGTTCGTGCACTCGTATCAGCTGATCTTGTGACAATCTTGAGTAATCGCTTTACCTGTTTGTTGGTTGATGTTGTTGTTGTTGTTGTCTTTGTTTGTTTGTCTGTTTTGATTTTGTTTGTCTGTTTTAACTGTTTGTTTTGACTGTTTGTTTGTTTGCTTGCTTGCTTGCTTGTAGTTAATGTTGCTGTTGCCAGTTTGTTTTGTTTTGTTTGTTTGGTTTCGTTCGGTTGTTTGCTTGTTTGTTTGTTTGTTTGTTTGTTTGTTTGTTCGTTCGCTGGTCCATTCACCTGTATGCGTTCGATAAAGTCTTACGAGCTTTCTCTAAGTATTGGTAATTAGGTACATGTATTTAGTGCACTTTTTGCTCTAGGGAAATGAGATATGAGGAAGCAATTTCAGTTAATTTAGGTCCGTTTTTATATATGTTTTAGTGTCCTTAATTACGTTTAAATTTGTATTCTGGTATGCATTTTAAATCCCCTGTGCGATAAAGTAGACGGAGTGGTCAACGCCAGGGGCATTTCCTTAGATTATGTGCGCGAATGCATTGATATGTGCACTCACTCTTCATCCCCCCCCCCTCCTCCCTGTTGAAATATTGTTGGAATATTTGAAACGTTTATAGCCCTGACATGGCCCTAGGCAGTCGGCTGGGCTTTAAATAGAAACAACAATAACAACGACAGGGGATGGTGAAATTTGAACCCGCTACCTTCCAGTCGATGGTCCTTCGCGCTAACCACTACACCAAGGCGACTTCTCTGCAGCTGCTGCTTTATATTTTACTGGTTGGTTGGTTGGTTGGATGGTTGGCTGATTGGTTAGTTGGTTGGCTGGTTGGCTGGCTGGCTGGCTGGTTGGTTGGTTGGTCTGGCTGGCTGGTTGGTTGGTTGGTCGGTCAGTTGGTTGGTTGGCTGGCTAGCTGGTTGGTTGGTTGGTTGGTTGGTTGGTGGGTTGGCTGGTTGGTTGGTTGGTTGATTGTCTGGCTTGTTGGTTGGCAGGTGGATGGTCGGTCGGTTGGTTGGTTAGTTGGTTGGTTGGTTAGTTGGTTGGTTGGTTGGTTGGTTGGATGGTTGGTTGGTTGGTTGGTTGGTTGGTCAGTTGGTTGGTTGGTTGGTTGGTTGGTTGATTGATTGGCTTGCTAGCTGGTTGGTTGGTTGGTTGGTTGGTTGATTGGTTGGTTGGCTGGTTGGTTGGTTGGTTGGCTGGTTGGTTGGTTGGTTGGTTGGTTGGTTGGTTGGTTGGCTGACTGGTTGGTTGGTTGGTTGGCCGGTTGGTTGGTTGATTGGTTGGTTGGGTGGGTGGTTGGATGACTGGTTGGTTGCTTGCTTGCTTGATTGGCTGGCTGGTTGGTTGATTGGTTGGTTGGTCGGTCGTTTAGTTGGTTGGTTGGTTGGCTGGTTGGTTAGTTGCTTGCTTGCTTGATTGGCTGACTGACTGGTTGGTTGGTTGGTTGGTTAGTTGGTTGGTTGGTTGGCTGGCTAGCTGACTGGCTGGTCAATTGGTTGATTGGTTGGTTGGTTCACTGATTGGCTGGTCCACTGGTTGGCTGTTCCATTGGTTGGCTGGTTGACTGGTTGGTTGGTTGGTTGGTTGGTTGGTTGGTTGGTTGGCTGGTCGGTTGGTTTGCTGGCGGGCTGGTTGACTGGTTGGTTGGTTGGTTGTGTCTTTTTTTGACATTTCCACCGACAATGAACATGAAATTGTTTGAATCGACTTCGACTTTGTTCACGCGGAATCCATCACATTCAGACACATGCACACCACCCAAATCTGCCGGTAATCATTTAGCAGACTCCTTGAGGCATGCGCAAAACCCTACGCGCTGCCTTAAGTCCTGAAATAGGGAAGGGGGGTTATTCGGAGATCATCATCATCATCATGTGCCCTGCCGCATGGCGTTGGCGATCATGGCCCTCCATACGTATCTATTCCTTGTTGCCGCAAGCATAATATCTTCCACCCTCTCTGCCCTCAGCCACTCTGCAAGTCCGTCCAGTATTTTTCTCCCTGGGTCTGCCTGGTGCTCTTTACTTGGAGGTTGGGGGAGGAAATGCGGGGGGGGGGGGGGGTGGAGGATGAGGAAGAGGAGAAGGAAAGGAAAGCTACCTCGGAAATACTCAATTTAGCCTGACACCATCAAAACGGTTGGTGTTTAATTTCAAGATGAGCAGCGAACACAGAAGTTTTCGTGTTTTTTTTGTTTGTTTTTGTTTTGTTTTTTTGTACTTCCCCTGCCTCCCTCCCCCCCCCACTCCCCCACCCACCCAGCCCCATCCTCCACCCTTGCGGGTTCGGACTGAGTTCGAAGAAATCTTATACCGCGAGTTCGCCACAACTTTGTCAACACATCCACCCAGACAGATAAAACATCGCAAAGCGCCTGTTGCCACGTTTACACACACTCGGTTGATCGTTTGTCTAAAGGTGCGAGAGAGAGACAGAGGGAGAGCAGGAGGAGGGGTGTTGGGGGGGGGGTGAGAGAGGGAGGGGTGAGGGGGGAGGGAGAGGGGCACCGCAAGCTGACAAACACGTCGTCCCCCACACTGACGTGTCTTCTATCCTTGTCATCTGTATCTGTTCCTTTTTTCTTCTTTTTTCTTTCGCTCCTTTAACCTCCTAATACTGACCCATCTGTGTCAAGCGCAACATGTGGCTATGATACGTGTGTGTGTGTGTGTGTGTGTGTGTGTGTGTGTGTGTGTGTGTGTGTGTGTGTGTGTGTGTGTGTGTGTGTGTGTGTGAGTGTGTCCGTGTGTGTGTGTGTGTGTGTGTGTGTGTGTTCTGTGTGAGTGTGTGTGTGTGTGTGTGTGTGTGTGTGTGTGTGTGTGTGTGTGTGTGTGTGTGTGTGTGTGTGTGTGTGTGTGTGTGTGCGTGCGTGTATAAGGGAAGGGAGAGGGAGAGGGAAAGTGAGGGAAGGAGTGGAGGGGGGAGGGTGAGAGGTGGGTAGTAGGGTGGTAAGAGAGAGAAAAGGGTTTAGGCGACATTCTATTTACTTCACCTCCGTTGCCGAATTTCGGCCAGCCTTTTGTAATTGAAATCAACAGTTCCACTGTTAAGAATAAGAAGTGAGAGTGAGGGTGAGAGTGAGAGAGAGAGGAGAGAGAGAGAGAGAGACAGACAGACAGACAGACAGAGAGGCAGACAGTGAGAGACAGGCAGACAGAGAGAGAGGGGGGCAGACAGAGAGAGAGAGAGAGAGAGAGAGGCAGACAGACAACAGGCAGACAGAGAGAGAAAGAATGAGAGAGAGAGATAGGCAGACAGAAAGAGAGAGAGAAAGGCAGAGAGAGAGAGAGACACACACACACAGGCAGACAGAAAGAGACAGAGAAAAAGAGACACAGAGAGAAAGAGACAGAGACAGACAGACAGATAGAAGGCAGACAGACAGAAAGAGAGACAGACAGACAGACAGACAGACAGTAAAATACAATGAAAGAAAACAAAATGAAATGATATAAAAATGAAATAAAATGAAATGAAATCACATCAAATCAAATCAAATAAGAGTCTAAAAACGAAAGGAAAATAGCAGTGGTTGCATTAAAAATGATACCCTACACAGTTGGGGGGGGGGGGGGGGCGGAGGCGAGAGAGAGAGAGAGAGAAAGAGACAGACAGACAGACAGAGACAGACAGACAGACAGACAGACAGAGACAAAGAAAGAGACACAGAGACAGGCAGACACAGAAACGAAATGAAATGCTAATTTATTCAGTTCAGGCGTCAGCCCCTTTTTAAAGCGAAAAGAAAACACAACAACAAAAGCAATAAAATGAAACAGCCAATTATAAACAAGGCCATGACACGATATGCATGTGCCAATGAATGATAGTCATATAAAACCATAATCACAACAACAACAAAAAACCCACATAAAAACATTGTGTTGGGTTTGAGAAATTCTACATGGGAGATAACTCCGTGACTCTCAAAGAGTTATCTTACTTAGTTGATTCATCAGTTGAGCATAATATCTGTTCGTAATTTAGAGGTTTCATGCTGATGCATACAAAGGTTCCTCAGTACTGTTTTGTTCAAAAAAGCCAGTCCAGTAATTCGACAAAGATGGGGGTTTTTCTTACAGTTTACGAGGGTGATGTATTTATTGCCGGATATCAAAAACAGCAAAAAGGATATCTTATTCTCTCTCTCTCTCTCTCTCTCTCTCTCTCTCTCTCTCTCTCTCTCATATTTATACTATCTCTCGCTCGCTCTCTCTCTCTCTCTCTCTCTCTCTCTCTCTCTCTATTATCTCTTCATTCTTCATTCT
>JAPXFY010000033.1:29687468-29697468 GCA_030674185.1 Monoplex corrugatus
GAGAATTGTATAATTCTGTAGTTTTATGAAAAATAATATGACAAGAGAGAATTGTATAATTCTGTAGTTTTATGAAAAAATAATATGACAAGAGAGAATTGTATAATTCTGTAGTTTTATGAAAAATAAGTATGACAAGAGAGAATTGTATAATTCTGTAGTTTTATGAAAAATAAGTATGACAAGAGAGAATTGTATAATTCTGTAGTTTTATGAAAATAAGTATGACAAGAGAAAATTGTATAATTCTGTAGTTTTAGGAAAAATAAGTATGACAAGAGAGAATTGTATAATTCTGTAGTTTTATGAAAAATAAGTATGACAAGAGAGAATTGTATAATTCTGTAGTTTATAAAACTGTGCGTACAGAAATTTATGAAAAATAAGTATGACGAGAGAATTTTATAATTATGTAGTTTACGGAATTGTGCGTACAAACATTACGAAAAATAAGTATGACAAGAGAGAATTGTATAACTCTGTAGTTTACTGAACTGTGTGTACATTAAAGTATGCTGAATCGGAACTTTTCGTTTTTCAAGTTGGGGGGTAGGTTAGGGATGTATGGCTATATCTGACAAGTAACTTTTTTTTTTTTTAACGATCTGTGTGTGTGTGTGTGTGTGTGTGTGTGTGTGTGTGTGTGTGTGTGTGTGTGTGTGTGTGTGTGTGTGTGTGTGTCTGTGTCTGTCCTCTCTATCTCTTCTCTCTCTCTCTGCTGTGTCTGTCTCTGTCTGTCTGCCCTGTCTCTCTCTCTGTCCTGCCTGCCTGCCTGCCTCTCTTCTCTCTCTCTCTCTCTGCTTCTGTCTCTGTGTGTCTCTGTCTCTCTGTCTGTCTGTCTGTCTCTCTCACTCTCTCTTTTTCTCTCTCACTTCCCTCGCGTACCGTCCCCCCCCCCCCCCGCCTCTCCCCATTGCCTCTGACATACTGTTCAGAATAGGTACGTGTTTGCTTAACTAATTCAATATGTTGAAATTATCAGGGGGTTTTTTCCTACAGGAACTGCGTCAAAGAATGATCGATTGTAGATGTCAAAATCAGAATGACAGTTTACAGAGCAGTAATCGATTTGTGTGTGTGTCTGTGTGTGTGTGTGTGTGTGTGTGTGTGTGTGTGTGTGTGTGTGTGTGTGTGTGTGTGTGTGTGTTGTGTGTGTGTGTGTGTGCGTGTGTGTGTTTGTACGTGTGTGTGTAAATAAGTATGCTGAATCGGAGCTTTTCATTTTTCCAAGACGGGGGTAGGAGGGTTGTACGGTTATCATCTGACAAACACCATTTTCTTAACGATCCTCTCTCTCTCTCTCTCTCTGTGTGTGTGTGTGTGTGTGTGTGTGTGTGTGTGTGTGTGTGTGTGTGTGTGTGTGTGTGTGTGTGTGTGTGTGTGTGTGTGTGTGTGTGTGTGTGTTCTGTAGTGTGTGTGTAAATTAAGTATGCTGAATCGGAGCTTTTCGTTTTTTCCAAGAGGGGGGGTAGGAGGGTTGTACGGTTATCATCTGACAAATAACATTTTCTTAACGATCTCTCTCTCTCTCTCTCTCTCTCTCTCTCTCTCTCTCTTTCTCTCTCTCTCTCTCCACACACACACACACACACACACACACACACAACACACACACACACACACACACACACACAAACACACACACACACACACAAACACACTGCATCTCTGTTTCTCTCTCTGCCAGTCTCTCACTGTTTCTCAATCTGTCCTTCTGTGTGTCTGTGTCTCTGTCTGTCTGTCTGTCTCTGTGTGTGTGTGTGTGTGTGTCCTCTCTCTCTCTCTCCCCCCTCCCTCCTTTGCTCTTCTGAATATACATGGCCCGGCTTACGGAAATGTGTGTGGTAATTCACAACAATTTCATCTGTATTGT
Source organism: Monoplex corrugatus (assembly GCA_030674185.1). NCBI lineage: Eukaryota > Metazoa > Mollusca > Gastropoda > Littorinimorpha > Ranellidae > Monoplex > Monoplex corrugatus. The sequence continues at coordinate 29,689,342 of JAPXFY010000033.1, forward strand.
TTTTGTGGCTTACTAACAAAACTGTCTTTACCTCTTCCACCTTCCTTTCCTCCCCTCGCCCCCACCCCCCACTTTCCTTCTCTCTCTCTTTGTCCGTGTGCAAACAGAAGACAAATCATCAATTAATTAGTTGATGACAAACTGAAGACACTTCCTTAAGGCAAGTCACAACTGATGACGGCGTATTGCTGATGACCACACGCACACACACAGACACACACACACAACAGACAGACAGACACGCACACACACACACACACACACATACACGGAGACACGCACACGCACACATACACACGCACACACACACACACAGACAGACAGACAACACACACACACACACAAATACATACAAGCGGGCGCACACACACTCACACACACACATACACACACGCTAACACATACAAGCGCACACATATACAAACACACGTAATATGTACACACACACACTAACACATACAAGCGGGCGCGCACACACTCACTCACTCACTCACACACACACACACACACACACACACATACAAGCGTGCACATACACACACACAAACACACATGTACACACATACATACACACAAACACATGCAAGCGTGCGCAAATACACACACGCACATACATACACACATACATACACGCACGCACACACACACACACAAAAACACACACACACGCACACACACACACATACACACACACACGTACACAAAAATACAAAACACATGCACACACGTGCACGTGCACACACACAACACACACACGTACACACACACACACACACACACATTCAATTAACTGTTTCAATACATACAAAACACTTCAACAGGTAAAAAAAAAAAAAAAAAAAAAAAAGGAAATAAGTACACATATCAATGCATTCACGCAATTAATCTAAGAAAATGCACCTGGTGTTGACCACTCCGTCGAATTTATCACACAGGGGATTTAACTCTTTGACGACGGGCTACTTCGATCGAAGTAACAGCTGAGCTCTCACTGAGGACGGGCTACTTCGATCATAGTAACAGATGGTCTAGGTATATAACTCCCTCTACTTTTGTTATGCTAATGATTTAGTAGTTGGCAGTTGCTTCCCTTGTGATGGAAACTTCCGTTGAACGCTTCAGCTACATTTTACCGGTTTCTTAGTCTAAAATCGATGGATAAGTTCACTTGCACCCGGTTCTCAGTGATTTCACTGTGGCAGCCCTAGGCCAGCATGAGAGCTCAGCTGTGGCATGTGCAGTCACAATAGAGTTAAAAGCATAAAGTACCTAAAATTGTTTCCGCATATCTAATTTCCCTACAGCCAAAACATGCACTTAGTACATGTACCCAACATGCACTTAATACATGTACCCAATTATCAATCTTAAGAGAAAAGTACACAAGACTTTTATATCGAAAATATACAGGTGAATGAACCAGCAAGGAAGAAATGACAGAAAGCAAAGGAACAAGGTAGAAACAAAGAGAGTGACAGAAAAGAGGAAATTCCTAGCACAGAACTTCCAGAAGGTGGGGATACTATTTATACTGAAAGGGCTTCTGGCATCCCCAGGAGGGACTACAACAAAGTCACAATGTACACAACACACCTGGTTGAAAAAACAAATAAACAAACAGCCGGAAAAAAAAGAAGAAAAAGAAGTAGGTCTACACATATCAATGCACGCGCACATAATCTAAGGATATGCCCCTGGCGTTGACCATTCCGGCCAGTTTCAGTTTCAGTTTCTCAAGATGACGTCCCCGCACTCGGAACAAATTCCATATGCTCTAACGTCACAGGTGCCACGTGTATGGTGACCGTGGCACAAGCTTCAAGCCTGCACATAAACCCATGAGCTGGCCAGGTCCTGAGGCCCTACCAAGACTATGTTTTACCTAGTCTATATTCTATACTGGTATTTTATTAGCCTACCGCTGGAACAATTTGGTTACGTGTATATGACATGTGTATGTGTGTATATCTTACCTTCAAAAAAAGGAACATATGTATGAAGTAAATAAATAAATCATTAAAGGTCTGAATCACAACACAACAAGCTATTCTGTACAAACTCGTACCCCCAATTTATCACCAGAGGGTTTCAAAAGTAACAATAACATTGTCACAAACATCAATACAAAATATCAGAAAATACGTGCAATGGAAATGCCCAGAGTTAGGAATTCGTTCAAGAAGGGATTCACCGCACTTGGACAATTACATATACGCTCAACCCAAAATCTACCAACAATTCTCTGGTCAGACAACTTGAGCCTGCGCGCAAAACCCTACGCGCTGGCAAGGTGTTGAAATGTGGGAAGGGTGGTGGTGGTGGTGGTGCTGGTGATGGTGGTGGTGATGGTGGTAGTGGTGGTGGTGGTGGTGATGGTGGTAGTGGTGGTGGTGATGGTGGTAGTGGTGGTGGTGGTGGTGGTGATGGTGGTAGTGGTGTGGTGGTGATGGTGGTAGTGGTGGGTGGTGGTAGTGGTGGTGTGGTGGTGGTCGACGTAGTGGTGGTAGTGGTGGTGGTGGTGATGATGGTGGTGGTGGTGATGGTGATGGTGGTAGTGGTGTGGTGGGGTGATGGAGAAGGGACCTTTGAAACCCTAAGCAGACACCACCAGAATGATGGAAACATTAGGACGGGCATCGAACAGGCCCCAGATTTTTTTATATTTTTTTAACCCTTTGACTCCCGCACCCTATCCACCAACGGCAAAAAAATTAACCCTTCGACTCCTGCATCCTATACACGAAGAGCAAAAAAACTTAACCCTTCGACTCCCGCACCCTATCCACCCACAGCAAAAATTTAACCCTTTGACTCCCGCAACCTATCCACCAACGGCAAAAAAATTAACCCTTCGACTCCCACACCCTATCCACGAACAGCCAAAACTAAACCCTTTGACTCCCACACCCTATCCACCAACGGCAAAAAATTAACCCTTTGACTCCCGCACCCTATCCACCGACTGCACACACTTTTAACCCTTTGACTCCCGCATCCTATCCACCAACGGCAAAAAAATTAACCCTTCGACTCCCGCACCCTATCCACCGACTGCAAACACTTTTAACCCTTTGACTCCCTCGCCTTATCCACCAGCTTCCTGAAGGAGTCAAAGGGTTACGTTTTTGCTTTAGCTAGCATGGTGGACAAAGTAGAATGCTGGTGGACAGGGTGCGCCAGTCCAAGGGTTACAATCCATTCAAGCAACAATGTGTTTCAAGGAAAAAAAATTGCCGGGAGTCCAGGAGGCCTATGCCGGGATCCAGGAGCAGAGTCCCTGGTAGGGTTCTGGGAGCGTTGCCCCCAGAAGCTGAAGCATTTTAGTCTAGTAAATGGAAATTTACCCCCCTCTGGTGAAAGATAAATCAAGTATTTCAATAAAAGAAAAAAAAAAGGACACAAGCATTGTTAACAATGAACAAAACATGCAAATACTTCCCTTTCGCGGATATCCGCGAATTCGCGGACATTTGGATTGCCTGAAATAGAAAAGTTGCGGGCTGGGAATGAACTCCGATTTATCAAGATTCTGAGTAAAAAAAAAAAAATAAAAAAAAATGGGGGTAGATATATTTCCACTGTCACCTACCTCACGGACAGTATTGTCTACATGTACGTTTAGCCATACAGGGAGTGAGATGAGACTTAGCGATACACATACACACACACACACACACACACACACACACACACACACACACACACAACACACCACAACATACACACACAACACACACCAACACAAACACACACACACAACAACACAAACACACACACACACACAATACAACACACACACACACACACACACACACACACCACACACACCACAAATACACAACACACACACACACACACACAACACCACAACCACACACACACACACTCACATCTACACACACACACACACACACAAACAACACACACAACACACACCACACTCAGACACACAGAACACGATCGCAATCACTATCCCACGTATGACTCATCTATCACATCGCAGATTTCATCGCACAAAAAATCCTCCACCTCTCCTCTCCATCATTCTCTCACTATCTCATCTCTCTTCTCTCTCGTCCTCTCTCTCTCTCTCCTCTCTCTCTTCTTGCTGTTGTATGTGTTGTGTGTGTTGTGTGTGTGTGTGTGTGTGTGTGTATGTGTGTGTGTGTGTGTGTGTGTGTGTGTGTGTGTGTGGGATGTGTGTGTGTGCGTGTGTTCCCGTGTGTGTTTTGTGTGTGCTGTGTTGTGTGTGTGTGAATCTGTCTGTCTGTGTTTGTGAGTGAGAGAGAGGGGGGGTAGAGAGAGACAGAGGGAGAGAGAGAAAGAGAAACAGACGGACAGACAGAAAGACAGAGACAGAGAGACAGATAGGCAGAGACAGAGAGACAGATAGGCAGACATAGAGACAGACACAGAGAGAGAAAAAGAGGGGGGAAAAAAGAGAGGGGAAGGGAGAGAGAGAGAGAGACAGAAGGAAAGACAGAGAAGAGTGAAAGAGACAGACAGAGAGGCTGACAGACAGAGACAGACAGACAGACAGAGACAGAAAGACAGTGAGAGAAAGCAACTCGTCAAGAAATGTATATTCACATATTCACACATTATGGTTTAATACATGTAAATTTCCATCATCTGAATTCTTTGATAACCATTTTATCTGATGTTCAGCTAATGTGATCGTAATGCTAAAAATCTTTCAATGAAAACAGCTGATGATGAGCTGCCCCCCCCCCCCCCTCCTCTCTGTCTCTCTCTCTCTCTCTCTGTTCAGCTAATGTGATCGTAATGCTGAAAATCTTTCAATGAAAAAAGCTTATGATAGGCTGCTTCTCTCTCTCTCTCTCTCTCTCTCTCTCTCTCTCTCTCTCTCTCTCTCTCTCTCTCTCTCTCTCTCTCTCTCTCTCTCTGTGTGTGTTCAGCTAATGTGATCGTAATGCTGAAAAATCTTTCAATGAAAAAAAGCTGATGATTGGCTGCCTCTCTCTCTCTCTCTCTCTCTCTCTCTCTGTTCAGAGAGAGTGAAGTGAGAGAGGAGGGAGGAGGAGAGGGAGGGATGAGAGAGAGGGTGGTGTGGTCAGAAGAATGCGTGCAAATGTACAAAGACGAGACTGACTCAGCCCAGTTCAAGCAGTGTTTGGAAAGGGCTAAAGAAAGAATGATAGAGGGGGTGGATGAATGCATTGATATGTTTACACAAGCCTTGTGTGGAGCTGCTGCATGTATGATTCGTATGACTGGGAAAAAGAAAAGAAGGACTAATGATTGGTTTGATGAAGAATGTGCACGGAAGAAAAGAAATGTCAATCGTATGTTGAGGAATTTTAGAAGGGCTAAGATAAATCTAACAGAACGCAGACAGTTGTATGTAGAAGAGAGAAAATCGTATAATAAATTGAAGAAAGAAAAGAAAAATAAGTATGATGAAAAAAGATTACAAGAGTTAAAAGAATCTATAAACGACCATAAATTATTCTGGTCAACAATAAGAGCAGTAAATAGAAAAACAGTATTGTACAATAATATCAGCTTGCAACAATGGTACGATCATTTCTCGCATGTCTTTGATGAGACAGAAGAGTCAGAACAACAAGAAAATACAGTAATTGAAGAAGAAGAGGAAACAGATGAACCTTTATTCAACGACCCAATATCTAAAACAGAGATTACAGAAGGCATTCAACACTTGAAAAACGGCAAAAGTGCGGGCATTGATATCATCCTTGGAGAAATGCTAAAACATGCAAATAAGGAAGTGCGTAGTTTTTTGAAAGACCTTTTCAACTTTTTGTTCATGAAAGGATATTTCCCAGCAATGTGGTCAAAGTCTATCATTATACCTATATACAAAAAGGGCGATAACAACAATCCTGATAACTATAGAGGAGTAGCATTAACAAGCATAATTGGTAAGGTTTATACACACATTTTAAATAGAAGACTTACAAAATGGGCACAAAGGGAAGCAATGATAGTGGAGGAACAAGCAGGGTTTAGAGCAGGATACAGCACTGTAGATCACATATTTACACTTTATGCTCTAGTTCTGAAGTATCTTAATAAAAATTCTAAACTCTTCGTTGCATTTGTCGATTTCCGGAAAGCGTTCGACTCAATAAATAGAAACAAATTATGGAACGTTTTAAGAAATAAAGGTGTAAATGGTAGATTATATAAGGCAATAAGAGGAGTATATGATACAGTTATAGCTTGTGTTAGAGATAAAAACTTGTATACTGATTTTTTCAACTGTCCAAAGGGAGTAAAGCAAGGATGTTTGCTCAGCCCCTTACTGTTCTCATTCTTTATTAATGAATTAGCAATAGAATTATCAGCTAAAGGAAGACATGGAATACAAATGCTACCTGGACATGTTGAGTTATTTTTAATGCTTTTTGCAGATGATATTATACTCCTTTCGGACACAGTGATCGGACTCCAAAACCAACTTAATGTTCTAAAGCAGGAGGCAGACAGACTGTCTCTCAACGTTAATCTCGACAAAACAAATATTATTGTATTCCGTAAAGGTGGACATCTTTCCATTAATGAAAAATGGAAATATGGAGATTATGAAGTTAAAGTAACTAACTCTTACAAATATTTAGGGTTAACATTTACCACAAAACTAAGCTTAACCACAGCATAGACAGAGATGTGCAGAAAAGGGAAAAAAGGGGTGATTGAAATCTTTAGAGTTATGAGAAAATTGAATACTATAGACCCAATACTATATTGGAAACTATTTAATACACAGATAGAACCTATGATTACATATGCAGCAGAAATGTGGGGCTTATATGACAATAAACAGATGGAGATTGTCCACACATTTGCAATAAAACGTTTTTTAAACATCCCTCTTCACTCCTCCAACAAAATAGCTTACGGTGAAACTGGTAGATATCCACTTAAATTACGAACAACTATTAAATGCATAGAGTACTGGCTAAAAATACTCAAACTTCCGCCATCACGATTATGTAAACAGGCATATGAAATGTTACTACAGCAACACGAAAGAGGTAAAAGAAATTGGGTCGATAATGTTAAAAATGTTCTTATACAGAACGGATTTGGTATTGTTTGGCTAGCACAAGACGTAGGGAGTGATACTGCTTTCATTTCAGAATTCAAAGATTGTCTTATAAACTCTTATAAACAAAACTGGCATTCAGATATTGAAGAAGGCACGAAATACAATTGGTATTTTTCCTTCAAAAACATCTTTCAACCGGAAAAATATGTAACAGTAATACAAAATAGATGGCACAGATCTCTGCTTGCACATCAATACTGAATACCAGATTGTATGCTTAGTTAGAAAACAATAATTTAATATCAGAAAGTCAGGCAGGTTTTAGGAAAAAATATTCTACAGTGGATCAAATTTTCAGTCTGTACGCTATGATTCAGAAAACTATGTGCAAGAAAGGTAGAAAACTATATGTTGCTTTTGTAGACTTTAAGAAAGCCTTTGATTCGGTTCAGCATGACAAACTCTTAAAGTGTATTCAAAATCAAGGAGTAAAAGGGAAGTTCTTGGTTTCGCTAAAAGCAATGTATGAATCATTATGCTCATGTATTCGGGCAAACCGGGAATTATCTGAAATATTCGATAACCCCATAGGCGTGAGACAAGGATGTGTCTTAAGCCCTACTTTATTTTCGGTATTAATAAATCAATTAGCCAATTGTATGGATGAAAAGGGGCGACATGGCATCCAGTTGATGCCAGGTTTAATGGAAATATTCATTCTTCTTTTTGCAGATGATGTAGCCCTTCTGTCAACAACACCAAATGGTTTGCAAAACCAGTTAAGAGTCTTGCAGACATACTGTGCCAGCATGAAACTGGAAGTTAATCTTGAAAAAACTAAGGTTATGGTTTTCAGAAGAGGGGCTTCTTAGGACGACATGAACAATGGTTTTACAAAGGGACAAAATTGGAAGTAGTTAGTAAATATTGTTATCTGGGGTTCAGTTTCACGACAATGATTAGCACCAAGGTCGGCACAGAACATTTGGTGACAAAAGGTAAAAAGCAACTTTGCTATTAAACAGGACTTTTCAAAAATATAAAGACATGACTATAGAAACTTTCTTCAAGTTGTTTGATGCAAAAATTCA
>JAPXFY010000033.1:29702468-29717468 GCA_030674185.1 Monoplex corrugatus
TTCTTATGACGGGTGGAGCGGGGTGGGGGTGGGGGCGCGGGGGATGTAGTCCGAGTGGGAAAATATATCGAACTTTCAACTGGAAGGTCCTGGAGTTGTTCCCCTTATACACCTCCTCCGCCTGGTGGGTAAAGAGTGGCGATTTTTTTCCCCATCGGTACAGAGTGGCGATTTTTTTCCACATCGGTACAGAGTGGCGATTTTTTTCCTCATCGGTACAGAGTGGCGATTTTTTTCCCCATCGGTAAAGAGTGGCGATTTTTCCCCCATCGGTAAAGAGTGGTGATTTTTCCCCATCAGTACAGAGCGGCGATGTTTTCCCCATCGGTAAAGAGTGGCGATTTTTCCCCCCATCGGTAAAGAGTGGCGATTTTTCCCCATCGGTACAGAGTAGCGATTTTTTCCCCATCGGTAAAGAGTGGCGATTTTTCCCCCATCGGTAAAGAGTGGCGATTTTTCCCCATCAGTACAGAGCGGCGATGTTTTCCCCATCGGTAAAGAGTGGCGATGCGATTTTTTCCCATCGGTAAAGACTGATGATTTTTTCCCCATCGGTAAAGAGTGGCGATTTTTTCCCCATCGGTAAAGAGTGGCGATTTTTCCCCCACTGGTAAAGAGTGGCGATTTTTTTCCCATCGGTAAAGAGTGGCGATTTTCCCCCCATCGGTAATGAGTGGTGATTTTTTCCCCATCGGTGCAGAGTGGCGATTTTTTCCCCATCGGTATAGAGCAGCGATTTTTTCCCCATCGGTAAAGACTGGCGATTTTTCCCCATCGGTACAGAGTGGTGATTTTTCCCCATCAGTACAGAGTGGCGATTTTTTCCCCATCGGTGCAGAGTGGTGATTTTTTCCCCATCGGTGCAGAGTGGCAATTTTTTCCCCATCGGTGCAGAGTGGCGATTTTTTCCCCATCTCTCCAGTCAACATGTATGTAGACCTGCCTAAAGCCTATGCCTCCTTCGTATGCATACACTCAGGCAGAAGATCAAATCATCATCATCATGTGCCCTACCGCATGGTGTTGGCGATCATGGCCCTCCATACTAATCTATCCCCTGTCGCTGCAAGTACATCTCCCATCCTCTCTGTCCTCAGCCACTCTGTCCAATATCTTCTCCCTGGGTCTACCTGGTGCTCTTTTTCCCTTCCAGCTTTGCTGTAGTGATTAGGTGCTCTAATTTCTCTTGTCTCAAAAAAAATGTCCTACAAATGTTGCCAGTCTTTTCCTTATATTCCTTACGAATGATCGTCTTGTGTCTGCCTCCATCAAGACTGTCTCGTTTTTTTTGTTTTTTTGTTTTGGTTTTTTTTTTTTTTGTCCATGGAACTCTCAACATTCTTCTTAGAAACCACATCTCGGCTGCCTCACAACCGTATAACATCATATATTAACGTTAAATATCATGTCAGTGTCCGGTGGCTTACAGATACAGAAACATGAAAACAACCAAGCATGCATGCCTACTGAAGACGGAGTATGTAGACTGTGCAGCAACATACCGCCTGCGTAGAGTGGGCAAAAAACAATATGCGTATACGCATCCGAGAGAAAAAAAAAAGACATCCTATCCACAAGATCAGGAAGCATGATACAACAGGATTGTGGAAGAGGTGAAGGTGGGGATATTATCCCTCCCCCCCCCCTCCATACCCCCATGTACACTGAAAACAACCATGACATCTTAATCAACAAAATTCCTTTAGAAACTGTTAAGGATTTCAAATATCTCGGCTCAGTAAAAACTGATGATGGTACCTATCCCAAAAACATCAAAATAAGAATTGGAATGGCAAAGCAAAACAAATAGTCCAACTCAACAACATCTGGAAAGACAGAGGCATACCAAATGGCCTGAACATTGACTTTTAAAATGTTTGACCTGGCAGCAGATGTGTGTTTTTATCGGAGACTACTATGTGTCAAATGGACAGACAGAAGAACTAATGAAAGTGTCCTGGAAGAACTTGATATCACAAGAAAACTACTTGCAGACATCAACAAGTGACGACTAAGATACACTGGCCATGTGTCCCGCAGCAAGAACATAGACCTCGTGGCAACCATCTTTCAAAGAAAAACAGTGGCAAAAAGGAAGAAAGGCAGACCGCCAATCTCATACACTGAGAACATAATCAACATCAGTGGCTTAAATATTCAAGAAACTGTCCACAATAGTCAAGACAGAGCGGCCTGGGGAGAGATGGTGGTTTCAAAATGTGCAGCGGCCAACACCGAACCCGATGACGCCGACATGTGAGGCTAGATACTCCTCTGTCCTACGCTCAAGTCGAACTTGATATCTCAATGTGAAAGTGACTGTAAAATTAAAAACTCGTGCCACCATTGTTTTTTAAACAACGAATATCTTTGCAAGCGCCTGTACCTTATAGCACAACGTGTTTGGCACACAGTAGGCATACCACAGTAGACACCAGATGTTTTCCTGTGTGTAGGTGTATAGGTGTGTGTGTGTGTGTGTGTGTGTGTTGTGTGTGTGTGTGTGGTGTGTGTGTGTGTGTGTGTGTGTGTGTGTGTGTGTGTGTGTGTGTGTGTGTGTGTGTGTGTGTGTGTGTGTGTGTGTGTGTGTGTGTGCTGTGTGTGTGTTTGTGTGTGTTGTGTGTGTGTGTGTGTGTGTGTGTGTGTGTGTGTAGGATGTGTACGAGTCTGTTACGGACAGCGCGTGCGTGCAAGCGTGTGTGTGTGGTGTGTTTGTGTGTGTGTGTGTGTGTATGTGTGTGTGTGTGTTTGTGTGTGTGTGGTGTGTCTGTGTGTGTGTGTTGTGTGTGTGTGTGTGTGTGTGTGTGAGTGAGAGAGAGACATACAGACATACATAAATACAGAGTGTGCGTGCGCGTGCATATGTGTGTGTGCATGCGTGCGTGTATGCGTGCGCACGTAGTGCGCAAGCGCGTGTTTGCTTCCCACACTCAAAGCGAACTGCTGGCCTTAAGAATCATGTCCAATAACTCACCACTGATCAACTACAAGAAGGAGAGCAGAGGAGGAGAACACAGAATGAAAGAACACAGTTGGGAGATGGGAGTTTGGATAAGTGGGATTCCTCGCACTTGAACAGGTCCATATGCGCTCCACCGTGCACCCAAATCTCCCAGCCGGCAACTGATTATCTGGCAGACTCCCGGATGCCTGGACAAAACGCTACATGCAGACAACAGTCCAGAAATAGGCAGAGTTCGGGGGGGGGGGGGGGAGCTTAGGGGGGGTTCAAAGAAAGGACCGATGAAACACTTAAACTGACGCTACCAGAATGATGGAAACTAATATTAAAGATGGGCAGCGAACGGGCAGCGAACAGGCCGGTTTTTGAGAATGTTGCGGGCCGGCACACACACACACACACACAACAGAGAGAGAGAGAGAGAGGCAGACAGAGACAGAGACAGAGAGCGAGAGCGAGAGCGAGAGAGAGAGAGAGAGATGGACAGAGAGACAGACAAAGAGACAGAAAGAGACACAGACAGACAGACAGAGACAAAGACAGAGAGAGAAACAGAGACAGAGAGAGATACAGACAGACAGACAGACAGACACAGACACAGACAAAAAGAGAGACAGAGATTGAGAGAGAAAGAGAGACAGAGGGGGAGAGACACACACACACACAGACACACACACACACAGAGACTCAGAGACAGACAGACAAGAGACAGAGAAGAGAAGAGACAGAGAGACAGACAGACAGAGAAGAGACAGAGCGAGACAGACAGACAGACAGACAGACAGAGACAGAGACAGACAGAGAGAGAGAGAAACCAAAAACAAGAGTGGAAATGCACGGTGGCAATACTCTCTCCTTGTGGGGACAGCGGCCTGAATTTCACGTGGCCGCAAAATCCATTGTGACAAAACCACAACAAAATTATTCAAATGAAACAACAACAACAACAACAACAACAACACAATACAAGCTGAATAGGTGAGAAACAAAAAGAGATATTCATAATCATCGTTATTTAACCTTTTGACTCCCGCATCCTGTCCACCAGCATCCTACATTGCCAACCATGCTAGCAAAGCAAAAACTTAACCCCTTTGACTCATGCACCTGTCCACCAGCATCCTGCATTGCCAACCATACTAGCAAATCAAAATCTTAACCCTTTGACTCCTTCGCCCTGTCCATCAGCATCCTGCATTGCCAACCATGCTTGCAAAGCAAAAACTTAACCCTTTGACTCCCACACCCTGTCTACCAGCATCCTACATTGCCAACCATGCTAGCAAAGCAAAAACCTTAACCCTTTGACTCCCTCACCCTATCCACCAGCTTCTTGCAGGAAGTCAAATGGTTAAGTTTTGCAATTGGTGGATGGCGGTGCGGAAGTCAAAGGGTTCAATAAATCCTAAGCTGATAGCTCACAGGCCTATATGGGCTCTTAACTGTCTCAGTCACAACACACAGCTCAACACACTGATGATCCTGGGCAAAAAGAATTCTTGTTTTGTTTTGTTGTTGTTGTCATTTTTGTTTCAAGCCCAGTTGACTGCATGCATGAAGCGCAGCACACACAGACACAGACAGACACACAACACACACACACACTCTCTCACATACATGTGCGCATGCATATACGCACGAAGAGCAACATAAATACATAACACACACACATGCATGAACAATACCACATACATACATACACACACAGACACACAGACACACACACACGCGTGCGTGCGCGTATGCATGCATGCATGAAGAGCAAACACGCGCGACACACACACACACACACACACACACACACCACACACATGCATGAATGCATGAAGAGCAAAACACACACACACACACGCACACACGCACACAAACAACAACAAACTACTACTACAACAACAACAACAACAAAAACGTGAAACTGGTCAAGCCATTCCAACAATGCCATTTTTATACAAAAACCATTACAGAAAATCAGGATCTGGACTCCTTAAGGTCACCGTCATCTTCAAGAAGCATCAGACAAAATAAAACTTAACACGTTGTTTCCGTTTAAAGCCTTTGACCCCCCATACCCTATCCACCAACTGCAAAAACTTAACCCTTTGATTCTCTCACCCTATCCACCAGCTTCCTGCAGGAAGTTGTGAAGGGTGAGGAAATCATAGGGTTAAGTTCTTGCTTTGTTAGCATGGTTGGCGATGCAGGATGCTGGTGGATAGGGTGCGGGAGTCAAAGGGTTAAAGCCAAGCCGACTGCGTACCAAAGAGTATAGTACCTACGGAAGAGCAGTCACTGCTTCTTAGCGCCCACCAAGCAAAGTGACCCTCGCTCGCCGGCTGGAGCAGGCGGCCGCACCCTTCTCCAGACGTAAACACCGGTGTGTTGCCTGTGTGTAAAGACGGTGGGCAGAAGACGGATGCTAAGAGATGTTATATATTTTAGAGGTCAGCGAGTTTTCATTCATACACACACACATACACGCGCGCGCGCGCGCGCGCGGTCGAAACCATTTATACAAATAAACTTCCTTTCCAGAGGAATAACAAACATTTCAAGTTTGTAGTCTATTTATTCCGTTGGCAAAATCGCATATTGACCGAGATAGATGATTCACATGAACTTGTAATTGTTTGAGGGTTCATAAGTGTATTTAATGAAGGACTGATCTTAGGCAAACTCCTGTGAACTGATCCAAGCGAGCTCTATCTCTCTCTCACTCTCATTCATTCTCTTTTCTCTCTCTCTCTCTCTCTCTCTCTCTCTCTCTCTCTCTCATTTTCTTTCACAAACACACACACAGAGCACATACATTCACACAAGAAGAGAAAGAGAGAGAGAGAGAGCAGACAGACAGACAGCAGACAGACAGACACGACAGACAGACACAGAGAGAGAAACACACACACATAAAGATTAACTGATCGATTTCACAAACATCAAAGAACTTCGCGAATGTCTCACACAAGACTTACGAATGTTTTGTCTGTCTGTCTGTCTGTCTGTCTGTCTGCTATCTGTCTCCCTCTATCTCTCCCTTCCCCTCCCTCCCTCCCTCTCTCATATCTTAAGTTGTGTGTATGTATGAGTGAGTGAGTGTGTGTGTGTGTGCGTGTGTGTGTGTGTGTGTGTGAGAGAGAGAGAGAGTGTGTGTGTGTGTGAGTGTGTGTGTGTGTGTGTGTGTGTGTGTGTGTGTGTGTGTGTGTGTGTGTGTGTGTGTGTGTGTGTGTGTGTGTGTGTGTGTGTGTGTGTGTGTTGCATTGGTTTAATGTCTATTCACTTAGTGATTTTAAACCAAAAAAAAGTATTAAAATAGTATACAAAAAAGAAAAGAAAACGACGTGGGAAAGGGAATGTAGATGCAGGAGGGGCAGGGGAAGAGGGGAGCGAAAGATAACATATGAAGCAGCGTGCTACAACAACTATGTAAACAATAAACTACCAGTTAACTGTAATTATGAACAGAGTGTAAAGAATTGTAAACATTGAAAGAAAAGATAACAAATGAAGAAGGTTACTACAACAACAACAACAAAACAACTTTTGAAACAATGAACTAGCGAACTGTAACTATGAACTATGTAACGAATTATAAGTGTGTGTGAGTGTGTGCGCGGCGCGCGGTGTGTGTGTGTGTGTGGCGCGCGCGCGCGCGTGTGTGTGTCCGCCTCCTCCATCACTCTCTTGTTTCCCTCCACCCCCACTCTGTGGGTTTCTGGAAAACGATTGTCTGCGAAGAAAACTGTTTGTCTGTACTGAGTGCCACAGATCATAACTGAGCAGACTTCAATATTTTCTGTTTTGCCGTTTGGATGTTGTTCGTTTTGTCTATTAGTGTCGCGCAATGCAAAATTGAGTCTGAGATTCCAAAACAGTTTTACATAATTTACTTGTCTCTCATCCCATGTACTTTGTTTTGTTTTGTTTTGTTTTGTGTTTTTTTGTTTTTGTTTTTTCTTATCTCGTTGTCCAGCCCATTTCTGTGGCGAAAACCTTTTGGTGGTCATTTGCGGAGGTGGATTAGGAACACGAAACAGCGTTGGGACAGCAGACCAAATCAACTTCTGTTTGGCAGATTTCATGAACTGGTTATCCTCAAAGTGATCTAAACACAAGATGCAGTTCCTACTGATAAAGTCTGTTGTTCTTCTCAGCAGATCTTCTCGTTGGTATTTATCTTCCACTTCTTGCATCTGTTGGAATGAAGAACAATCAGTAAAATTAATATCAAGGTGGGGTAGGGTTCTTTCCCATTATCATTCTTGCGCACACATTAGCATACACTCATATACTATCATTATTACCGGACGAACGCTACACATACACACTCACACACACTTCACACACACACACACACACACACACACACACACACACACACACACACACACACACACACACACACACTCTCTCTCTCTCTCTCTCTCTCTCTCTCTCAACACACACACACACACACACACACACACACACACACACACACACACACACACACATTCGCACACACAAACACGTTCGGGCAATGAAACAATTGTCTACCCAGGCATTTCAGACTCTCAACACGTACGGACCTCAGCGTGAAATGCAACATGATGTGTTTGTACAGTATGCGTGTTACTTCTTTTAATTATAATACCGACTGTGTCTTCAACTTACCTCTCAATATCTTTGGGAAATAGAAATATTCTCCATCCTTTCTTCCGCGAAAAATATTCTCCATCCTTTCTTCCGTGAATTAGAGCAGTTATTTGCAGCACACCAAGCACTGCCACCTTTTGCTTCGGCCACTTTCTCACATGCCAGAGAAGCTGGCAGCTGGCTTTACGTCTGGCGGGTGGGAGGAGGTGGCGGGCGCGCGGAGCCACTTTTCGGGCCGAAGTGGCTGCTCTTTCCGTAGGTACTATAGGCCTACTCTTTGGCGTACAGCCATATCAGGGCAATAACCAACTCAAAACATGCAAAACTTTAACACGAAGAAAACAAAGAAAAGAAAATTAAGTACACATATCAATGCACTCACTCACATAATCTAAGGACATGCCCCTAGTGTTGACCACTCCGTCCAATTTATCGCACGGGGCATTAAAAAAACACACCTGAATACAAATTTAAGCATACCTAAGGACACCAAAACATATATAAAAACAGGCCTGAATTACCTAAAATTGTTCCAGATATCTCACCTCCCTAGAGCCAAAAATGCACTTTATACATGTACCCAATTTTCAATCCTAAGAGAAAAGTACGTAAAACTTTATCAAACACATACAGATGAATAGAC
The DNA here is from genome assembly GCA_030674185.1 of Monoplex corrugatus. Taxonomy (NCBI): domain Eukaryota; kingdom Metazoa; phylum Mollusca; class Gastropoda; order Littorinimorpha; family Ranellidae; genus Monoplex; species Monoplex corrugatus. The sequence goes on from JAPXFY010000033.1 coordinate 29,710,703, forward strand.
CAGCAAGGCAGAAAAAGATAGGAAGAAATGACAGAAAAGAAAGCAAAAGAACAAGGCAGAAGCAAAGAGAGTGACAGAAAAGAGGGCATTTCCAGCACAGAATTTCCAAAAGGTGGAGATACTATTTATACTGAAAAAGCCACCGGCATCCCCCGGTGCAAAACCACATGAAGCAAGGACAATGACCAGACTATAACGACAGTGAAAAACAAAGCTTAAATCATTTTCAGAATTTCCCGACAAAGTGCTGTTCTCATTCACATTTTCTACAAAAGAGCTGATTTGTTTGGCACTTTCATTTTGAGATCATGTGACCTTGACCTTGTGACCTTCACCCTGGTGCCATGACTTCCAAAGCCATCCCTTCAAGACTCCTCAATGGTCAACGTCACGGACCAAAACACGATCAAGGTCCATTCAGAAACAAGCCGACATATAAATCTTGCGTCTGTCTATGTATGCATGTCATTCATTATCCGTCATTACGTATGTATTACTGATAATCGATTCATATATTCCACTCATCAGATTGCAGGGGGGCAAAATGCCTAAGGAGCAATACCATAATGAATAATAATAATCAACAAGGGATGGGTGTGAAGAAGTGAGGTATGGAGAGACGTGAAGATACGGTGAGTGCCAGGGAGGGAAGAAGAGAAAGAGGAAAAGATTGACAGACAGACAGACATAAAGGAAAGCCAGTCATACAAATTTATTATGTTTGATACAATACATATTACGCATGATACAAATTTACACATGGATTGGATTATGTATTAATATGATTATGTTGAATGTGTGACTTGTATCATCTTGATACAAATTATGCTTAATACAAATATTCATGCTTGATACAAATTTACACTTAATTCTTTGTTCTTTATATATCATCATCATCATCAGGTGCCTTGCCACATGGCGTTGGCGATCATGGACTTCCATCTGTTTGCATCTCTTGTTGCCTCAAGCACCTCTTCCACCCCTTTCTCTTCAGCCATTCTGCAAGTCCGTCCAATACCTTCTGCCTGGGACTACCTGATGCTCTCTTTCCTTCCAGTTTTCCCGTTGTGACCAGTTGCTCCAATTCCCCTTTCCTCATAAATGGCCTTAAATGTTGCCTGTCTTTTCCTAAACTTCCTTATCAATGATCCTCTGTGTCTGCCTCCATCACGAATGTCTCGTCTGTTTTCTTTGCTGTCCATGGAACTCTCAACATTCTTCTTAGAAACCACATCTCGGCTGCCTCGATCTTGTTCTGGTTTTGCTTGTTGACTGTCCACGCCTCACAACCGTATAACAGTATTGGTTCTATATAACATTCAAGAACTCTCTTCCTGATGTTAATTGATAGGCATTTGTTGGTAAGAATGCTTTTCATCTTCTTGAATGCTGTTTTGGCTTGGCCGATTCTGCTGGCTATTTCTGATGTGCATCTGCTGTTGGTGAAATGATCGTTTCCAGGTATTTAAACTTTATCAACCTGTCTCAAGGTTGTGCCGTTTGCAGTTATTTTGCATGAGGGGATTTCATGTTTTTTACTGATCACCATGACTTCAGTCTTCCTGCTGTTTAGTTCCAACCCCTTACCTTCGCTTTCTATTTCTAGTATATTCACAAGGTTTTGTAGGTCCCTTTCAATTTCTGCAATTAGCATGGTGTCATCTGCGTATCGAATGTTATCATTTTTCCTCCGACCTTTAATCCAGGGTCTTCTTCTAGGTTTCTCATGATGTTTTCGGTGTAAAGTGAAAACAGATCTGGTGACAAAACACAACCCTGTCTGACTCCTCTTTGAGTTTTGGAAAGAGCTTGTATCGTTTTTTTATTCTCATTGCAGCTGTTTGTTCCCAATACATATTTCTGATTATTCATAGATCTTTTCCATCAATATTGAGTCTTTCTAGTTGGTTGGTCAATTTTCATGTCTTACCCGATCGAAAGCCTTGGTATAATCAGCAAAGCATAAATATAAATCCTTTTCATCTCAATTGACCTCTATGATAGTTCTTAGGATGTATATGGCATTAATAGTTCTTTTCCCTTCCACAAATTCACACTGTTCATCTGCTATTTCTCTTTTGACTCTATTCCTTGTCCTCATCATGATTATTCTTAATAGAATTTTTGTTACATGACTCATCAAACTGATTGTGCGATGGAGTTCGCATTCTATAGCCCCTGTCTTCTTGGAAGTGCAATGAAAATTGATTTTGACATATCTTTGGGGATTTTTCCAGTGCCATAAATTTCACTTACGAGGACTATTATTTTTTCAATACCAAATGCCTCCAGGGCTTCAATCATCTCTGTAGTAATGTTGTCTGGTCCTGGGGCTTTTCCTGGTTTCATCTTTTTCAGTGCTGCTCTAACTTCATCTTTCATTATGGGTGGTCCTTCAACGTTCTTTCTTATAATGTGTTCTTCGTTTCTGTCATCTCCAAAAAGGTCTTTAATGTACTCTCCCCATCTGTCTAATATTTTGTCTTTTTCCATGATAATCGTACCATCTTTCGATTTTAAGCAACCAGTTGATGTGCATGTATTTTTCCTGTGGACAATTTCTTCAATTCGTCTGTACATACCCTGAGGATCCGTTTTGTGTCTGTCTTCTATTTCTTTGCATTTTGTTTTCAGCCAAGCTTCCTCAGCTTCAGTGCACCTATTCCTGATTTCTTTATCTTCTTGTATATCTCCTCGTTTCTCTTTGCCTTCCTCCGTTCCTCCATCAAGCCTAAAATTTCTTTTGTTATCCAGTTCTTTTTCGCTTTTCTATCTACTTCAGGTATTTCCTTCGCAAGCTTCATTTATCGAATATCTCAACTTTGTCCATTGTTCCTCACTGTCACCAACGTCTTCCAGACACTGACTTTGTTTTGAACATGTACGTTAATTTTTTACGAACCACTTCATCTGTATTTAAGAGTCCAAAATTCATTTTGATGTTGCTTTTGGTCTGTTTCCTTTTCCTTAATTTCAGCCTAAATCTTCCCACTACACAATTGTGGTCACTGTTGCAGTCTGCGCCTGGTAGTGTCTTTGCTGACAGTAAAGAACTTCTAACTCTTTTATTAATCAGGATGTAGTCAATCTGATTTTTTGGTATTATCTCCTGGACTCATCCAAGTCCATTTTCTTCTATTTGACTGCTCAAACCAGGTGTTTCCTACTATGAACTCATTCATTTGCGCCCATTCTACAAGTTCCCTCCCCTTTCATTTTGTGTACCAAGGCCATGGGGTCCAACTATGTCCTCCACCCTATCCTGTCCCACTTTAGCATTAAAATCTCCCATTTTTACTGTAACTTCTTGTGATCTACATTGGGCCTTGGCCATCTCTAATACTTCGTAGAAGTTGTCGATGTCTTCCTTAGTACTTGCAGATGTTCGTACATAACACCTAATGATGTTGATATCAAATGACCTGCCTCCCAATTTAACCAGCAAAACTCTGTCGCACACAGCCCAGTATCCCTTAACTGCTTTTGATTTGTCCCTGTCCATTACGATGTCTACCCCTCTTTAATGTGAGTTTCAACCAAAGTATATTACTGTATTCTCTCCTGACGTTATCATGCCTGCCCCCTTCCATCTCACTTCCCCTAGTCCTAAAATACTAATGTTAAGCCTTTCCATCTCCACTTTGATATTGTCTAATTTACCTTTTTGCAACAATGTTCTGATGTTCAATGTTGCGATTTTGGTATTTTTGTTGAGGTTGATCGCAGTAGCTTGCTGACAGTCAGGTGTCACCTGCGCAGCATGACAGTCCCTATCGGACGAAGGCGCTCCATAGGAGCACCTATTTATGTCGTTATCTTCATTTTTCTTTTGTCTGGCCATCACTGTTCTGGAGAAAATGCAATGGTGGTTCCCGTTGCCTTCCATCGTTTTGCTTATGGTCTCTCCACTAGCCTTTGTCTTCCCACGACAACCTACAAGGCAGTAGGGTGATTTTTTTTTCAGGGTTAACTCCCTTAGCCTTATTCTCTCCCGAGACGTCCACAAGGCAGTGGAGCTATTTACCCATAGCTTGGGATCTGGTTCGTGGGCACCAGGGCACATCCACAGACCGATGGGCCTGCGTGCCGCACGTCTTGTGGCCAGACCTCCTCCGAGTCCCTCGAGATTTAGCCGAGTCCGTGAGGTGCTCAGTTACCACATGTCGCCACGAGGAGGCATAACGGAGGGCTTGCTGATGGAGAGGCTATGTACTGACAGGGAGAGACTTACGCATTCTACTCTTCTTTTTGCATAGCTGCAAGCAGCAGTGCTAGCCAGCAGTGCAGGCTGAAAGTGAGAGGTGACAAGCACGCAGTCACCAGCCGACACACTAGACGCATCACATCTGCCTTAGACATACGAAATATGCGTGACCAAACTATGTAAGAACTGACTTTTGAACTTCTGCAATATCTGTCCTCAATACTTATGTGCTAATTTCTCAGGCAGTTTTGAATTTTGAATATGTCACGCGATGACTGCTGATATAATCAACAGTCATTTGCACAATAACTTGCGTCTATCAAAAAGAAATAAAACATATATGAATGTATATATATGATGTGTGTGTGTGTGTGTGTGTGTGTGTGTGTGGTGTGTGTGTGTGTGTGTGTGTGTGTATGTGTGTGTGGTGTATGTGTGTGTGTGTGTGTGTGTGTGGTTTGTGTGGTGTGTGTTGTGTTTGTGTGTGTGTGTGTATACATATATATATATATTCCCATTTCCTCATAGAGTTGGGACTATTAACCCTTTGACTCCCTCACCCTGTCCACCAGCATCCTGCATGGTCAACCATGCTGGCAAAGCAAAAACTTAACCCTTTGATTCCCTCACCCTATCCAACAAGCTTCCTGCAGGAAGCTGGTGGACAGGGTGAGGGAATCACAAGGTTATGTTTTTGCAGATGGTGGATATGGTGCAGGAGTCAAAGGGTTAATCCAGACTGAGGAAAATCTGTTCACAGATAATTAGACAGACAGACAGACAGACAAAGACAGACAGACAGACAGACAGACAGACTGTCTGGACAGACAGACTCACATTCCTCAACGTCAAATGGATTTTTTCTAAAGAGATTGAAACAGAGACAGAGGAGGGCTTTGGCATTTTAATGTCTTCAGCGGGTGAAGCCCAAGGGCAGCAGGGTTACGTCTATATGTGAATACATATCACATGTTTCGTCGGTGTTCCTGTTTCTTGCACAACTACAGTACAGTATTATATTATCCAGAAGGGCATTAAGGACAGGGTTATTCATAGATCTATGTAGTGAATTTGCTGACAGGTCAAATCTGACCCTGCATTTTCTCTCTGTTATCAACTCTGACTCACTGTCTCTCTCTATCTCTGTCTGTCTGTCTGTCTCTTTCTCTCTCACACCTCTCTCTCTCTCTCTCTCTCTCTCTCTCTCTCCCACACACAACCACACACATATGCGCACACAATACGCACACACACACACACAACGACACACAACACACACAACACACAAAACACACAACACACACACACACATACACAAAAAATACACAACACAACACACACATACACATCACAAACACACACACACACACACACAACACACACACACACAACACACACACACAACACACACAACCCACACACACAACACACACACACACACACACTCACACACACACACACACACACACACACACACACAAAACACACCCCACACACAACACACACACACACACACACAACACACACACCCACACTCACACACCACACACACACACACACACACACACACAACTCTCACACACACACACACACACACACACACACACCACACACACACGCACACACACACACACACAAACACCGTTACTGTTTAAAGCCCAGCTGACAGCATAGAGCCATATCAGGGCTAAAATTCTCAAAAAGTACACCATACCTCACTGGAGTAAGGAAAAAAAACAAACACACAAAAAAAACACCCGCAAAAAAACAAAAAAAAAACACCCCCCACACACCCGGAAAAAAGAAATAGTATCCATACCACATAATCTATGGATACGCCCTGGCATTGACCAGTCTGTCCAATCTATCACACAGGGGATTAAAAAAACAAATCTGAATACAAATATAAGCATAACTAAGGACACTAAGACAGATATAAAAACAGGCCTAAATTACCAAAAAATTGCTTTTGCACACCACATTTCCTTAAGCCAAAAATGCACTAAATACATGAACCTAATTATATATATAATTATCAATCCTAAAAGAAAGCATGTAAGGCTCTATAGAACACATACAGGTGAATGGACCAACAAAGCAGAAAATGATGGGAAGAAATAACAGAAAGTAAAGGCAGCAAGGAAAAGAAAGAGAGAGAGAGACAGAGAGAGAAAGAGAGAGACAGAGATACAGAGACAGAGACAGAGATACAGAGACAGAGAGACAGACAGACAGACAGACAGACAGACAGACAGACAGGCAGCAGACAGACAGACAGACAGAAAAGAGGAATTTTCTAGCACAGAGTTTCCAGAAGGTGGGGATACTATTTATATGAAAAAGCCCCTGGCATCCCACAGGGGATATTCAGAGTACTTTAAAACAGGCGTTTACCACGCTATCTAACTTTTATAGGTGTACATAACATCACAAATTGTACTCATCATACTTTGAAAAAATAAAAGTAGATGTGGATTTTCCGAGGAAAGAAACAAAATATGCAATCCAAAGGAACTGAGTTTTTCAGCCATGGATCCCAGGAGAATTCCTGCCCCTGAACTT
>JAPXFY010000033.1:29722468-29742468 GCA_030674185.1 Monoplex corrugatus
AGGCAAGTATATTACGTCTTCAAAGAGTTAAAAGACAAAAGACTAAATGTTAAGTGATGGGAGAGTGGAAGTCTATTCCAGGCTGATGGTCCTGAGACAGCAAAAGAAAGCTGGCCAACACTTGATAGTTTAAAACTGAGAACCTGAAGGGAAAGAGTATCTTATAAATATTGATGTTGTCGCATAGATATGGTATGAAGCTGCAAGTTGTACACACGGTGCCCGACTCACCATGAACTTTCAAACAGAGAGAGACAGAGACAGAGGAGGAGGAGGAGGGGAGAGAGAGAAAGAAAGAGAGAGAGAGAGAGACAAGAGAGAGAGAGAGAGATCAAATTTTGTGTCAAAGGACACGCCTAATTTACCACAGGGGTTAAAGGAAAGACAGAAAGAAAGACAGACAGAGATTAGATTTTGTGACAAAGGATAGGGAATCTCTTACCTGACCCCCTCCCCATTCTGCAGGAAAAGACTGGTGCTCCCATCTGCATCATTGGCATCATCAAAGACAATGTCCTGAGACAGAGCGTCCACAAACCTCTCTGGAACATGTGACCCTGAAAACAACATGAAAAATCGTTGATCACGTCACATAACAATACCATGTTCTTGCTGACAGATATTTTGATCCTCATCAACTATATACAATAATACACAAGCTTTCCACAAGCTATCAATGGAATCTCCCATTGAACTGATAGAAAAGAAGACAATACGGTCTTCAGTGCTGAGTGTGGGTCTTCATGTGGAATACAAGACCAATCCTAGAGGTCTGTGTTCTTCTGCAGGCAATCCCCCTTCTGTTGAATAGCAGTTGATATCATCACCAAGTGCCTTGCTACATGGCGTTGGTGATCATGGCCCTCCATATGCATCTATCCCTTGTTGCTGCAAGCACATCTTCCATCCTCTCTGTCCTCAGCCACTCTGCAAGTCCGTCCACTATTTTTTACCTGGTGTTCTCTTTCCCTCCAGCTTTCCTGTTGTGACTAGGTGCTCTAATTCCTTTCCTCATTAAAAAAAATGGCCTATAAATGTTGCCTGTCTTTTCCTAATCTTCCTTATGGATTCATGGCAGTTGATCTGCTCTGTTCAAACATGATTGTGCAGTGTGTGCTCTGTTATCACCAGCATGCTTTGTCACAGGCAATGTCTTCCCAATTTGTGGTGTTGATGCCACAACTGATGACGTCGCCCTTCAGAACATCCTTACATCACAGGCAATGTCTTTCCAATTTGTGGTGTTGATGCCACAACTGATGACACTGCCCTTCAGAACATCCTTACATCACAGGAATGTCTTTCCAATTTGTAGTGTTGATGCCACAACTGATCACATTGTCCTTCAGAACATCCTTACATCACAGACAATGTCTTTCCAATTTGTAGCGTTGATGCCACAACTGATGACATTGTCCTTCAGAACATCCTTACATCACAGACAATGTCTTTCCCATTTGTAGTGTTGATGCCACAACTGATCACATTGTCCTTCAGAACATCCTTACATCACAGACAATGTCTTTCCAATTTGTAGTGTTGATGCCACAACTGATGACGTTGCCCTTCAGAACATCCTTACATCACAGGCACTGTCTTTCCAATTTGTAGTGTTGATGCCACAACTGATGACGTTGCCCTTCAGAACATCCTTACATCACAGGCAATGTCTTTCCAATTTGTGGTGTTAATGCCACAACTGATGACGTTGCCCTTCAGAACATCCTTACATCACAGGCAATGTCTTTCCAATTTGTGGTGTTAATGCCACAACTGATGACGTTGTCCTTCAGAACATCCTTACATCACAGGCAATGTCTTTCCAATTTGTGGTGTTAATGCCACAACTGATGACGTTGCCCTTCAGAACATCTTTACATCACAGGCAATGTCTTTCCAATTTGTGGTGTTAATGCCACAACTGATGACGTTGCCCTTCAGAACATCCTTACATCACAGGCACTGTCTTTCCAATTTGTGGTGTTGATGCCACAACTGATGACGTTGCCCTTCAGAATGTCCTTACATCACAGACAATGTCTTTCCAATTTGTGGTGTTAATGCCACAACTGATGACGTTGCCCTTCAGAACATCCTTACATCACAGGCACTGTCTTTCCAATTTGTGGTGTTGATGCCACAACTGATGACGTTGCCCTTCAGAATGTCCTTACATCACAGACAATGTCTTTCCAATTTGTGGTGTCAATGCCACAACTGATGACGTTGCCCTTCAGAACATCCTTACATCACAGGCAATGTCTTTCCAATTTGTGGTGTCAATGCCACAACTGATGACGTTGCCCTTCAGAACATCCTTACATCACAGGCAATGTCTTTCCAATTTGCGGTGTTAATGCCACAACTGATGACGTTGCCCTTCAGAATGCCCTTACATCACTTTAGTGCTCTTACCTGGTCACGGTATTCTTGCATTAGCTCTCCACAGACAAGCACATTTGGGAGGCGACCGCCTTCCATATGGACAATGCACGCTGTCCAACAAAGCCGGCATTTGATGAGCAGACACTTAATGCTTGGCAAGCCATATTTCCTCAGAACTTGAAACAGTTAAAAACTTGATCCTGCCACATACCCACATACTGTTACAGACCTTGCACAGATATATCCACTTTTGGAATGTTCCGTCAGTAGATAGTCTAGGTTTTTTCACAGCAGTACAGCAGGATGCTCAGGATGACTGGCCTGTACATATCAATTTTTGTGGCGAGGCTGTTGCTATGGTCTTATCACTTCTTTGTCAACCTTCCGAAGACACAGCTGTCCTTGGAAATGCACAATTACTGTTTTACTGTTACTGTCACTTTTGTTTAAAACCCAGCCGGCTGCATAGAGCCATATCAGGACTATAACCTGTTTCAAAACATACACAATACTGCAACCAGAAAAAAAAAAGAAAAGAAAATTAAAGTGCACATATCCATGCATTTGCACACAATTTCTATGGAGATACCCCTGGCATTTACCACTCCTAATTATCACACAGTGAGCTGATTGGGGTTTTTTTGTGTTTGTTTGTTTGTTTGTTTGTTTGTTTGTTTGTTTTTTGGATAGAGCCATGGACTCAAGATCTGATATCTCGAGTTCAATCCAAGCCCGCAATATTAAAAATTGTCCTGTTCGTTGCCCATCCTAAAGCTTCCATCATTCTGGTGATGTCAACTTAGTATTTCGAAGATCCCTTACCCCTACCCTTCCCGTTTCAAGACCTTGCCAGCATATAGGGTTTTGCGAAGACTCAGGAAGTCTTCCAAATAACTGAACAACTGCTGGCAGATTTTAGTGGAGCATGTATGGGACTGTCCGATTCTGTAGAATCCCTCTTGAACAAATTCTCCACGCCAAAAGCTGTTGTCAATGGAAAAACAAGCAGATGCACACTCTCCTTTCATACCTAATGGGAAGCCAATACAACAGAAAATCCTTTTCATTCCATCTACTAATACTTTTGTTAAAAGAAAAGGCTAAAAGAAAAGAAGCATACATTCTTATGTCTCATCCATACTGAAAGACGATGAGAAATACTGAAAAACTGTGAGAGACGTTAACAAATAAAGAAAAAAGACAGAGGAGAAGACAAGAAGGAGGCAGAGACATGGACAAAAGTACGTACATGCACACACATGCGTGCACGCATGCACAAACACACACACACACACTTACATACGCACACATACATAAACACATTTACACACACACACACACACACCACACACACACACACACGCACACACCACACACTTACCAAAGCACACACACACACACACACACACACACACACACACACACACACACACACACACACACACACACACACACACACACACACACAAACACACACAGAGACATACATACACACATTTATACGCACACACTTACATACACACACTTACACATATGTTTACACACACACACACACACACACACACACACACACACACACACACACACACAAAACACACACACACACACACACACACTTACCAAAGCACACACACACACATGCACATTCTTTCTCTTTCACACACACAAACACATAGCTCTCTCTCTCTCTCTCTCCTCACACACACACACACACACACACACACACACACACACACACACACACACACAAGTACACACAAGCACACACAAGCACACACAGAAACAACAGCCAAGTCGAAAACCCTCACCTTAATAAGAATCATCATCACAGTCACAGAACTCTGTCAGTGTGTCTCAGCACACACACACACACACACACACACACACACACACACAACACCACACACCACACATATTGAAGAATTCTCTTTGTCTTTCTGTCTGTCTGTGTGTTCATGCACACGAACACACACACACACACACACACACACACACACACACACACACACACACACACACACACACACACACACACAAGAGAGAGAGAGGAAAAACAACAGCAAAGTCGAAAACCCTCAGCATAATTAATAAGAATCATCATCAAGGTCAAAGAACTTTCTGTCTGGTGTCTCTCTCTCTCTCACAGAAACAACAGCCAAGTTGAAAATCCTCACCATAATAAGAATCATCATCACAGTCAAAGAACTCATCCTCATCACGCAATGACCTCATGGATGGCCGGCGCTGCAGGGAGCGTTCTAACTCATGGTGCTCCGTGGCCAGAGCATGAAGCGAATCCTGCAGGACTCGACATTTCTCCGTTTGCTCCTTCAACTGCACCTGTCTCACCTGCACGCATAGGTAACGCATGCACAAAATCAGCACGCTACATTTGGTAAATGAACCAGTCGCCATGGTGTAGTGGTTAGTATGACGGACTACCAACTGGTGGGTTGTGGGTTCGAATCCCCACCAGTCCTTTCAAAATTATTGGGGGGATTTATCACTTCCAACCAGCTCCTACCCAGAGGTGAACACTGCTATACACTCACTGGGAAGACTGGGACCCTCAGGAATCCATGACAGTTTGTCTGACTCTGCTGCTCTGATGAGTAAGTAGGAACCAGAAAAACATGAAAAAGGAATCAGAACGCGTATTCAATATAACCAGACAAGGAGGCGCAGACTTTCAGCCAACTGGCCTTTGTCAAGCATAAGTTCACAAACAAACAAACACTAAATACAAAAATCAGGAGAAAAAGACTGAAACTTCCTGCTGCTTTGTCCAGTGGTAGAAGATGGATCCTCTTTGTGAATCTTATTCTAATCACACGTTCTGATTCTATTTTCGTGTTTTTATGGTTCCTGTTCGCTTGAACGTGGGCAGTCACACTAGATTTGGTTTTCCCATGAGCAAGTGTTAAGGCACGGCACAGGATTAGGAATTCAATTCCAGTCTGTTCAAGAAGGATTTATCAGCTCGGTCAGTTCCACATGAGCTCCACCCAAACTTACAATAGTAATCTGGCAGGCCCTCTAAGTTGTGTAAAACCCTATGCTTGGCAAGGGTTTGAAATGGAAACGGCAGGTGGGGAGGTGGACTAATGACTGAAATACTAAGCTGACACCGCCAGAACAACTGGAGATATTAAAATGGGCAGTGAATATAATCAAAGACAAGTGTGACTGCCCGCGTTCAAGCAAACAGGAACCAGAAAAAACACTAAGAAAAAAGAATAAGAACGCGCATTTAATACAACCAGACAAGACAGCGCAAATTTTCGGCCAACTGGCCTTTGTCAAGCGAATGTAAGATCACAAACAAACAAACACCAAATACAAAAATTAGGAGAAAAAGACCGAAACTTCTCCTGTAATCTTACGCTTGATCAAGGCCAATCGGCCGAAAATTTGCCCTGTCTTGTCTTGTTGTATTAAATACGCGTTCTTAAGTTTTTTTTCGTGTTTTTTCTGGGCAGTGAATAAATCAGTTTTTTACGCTGTTGGCTGGAAGTCACATACTGGATCTTGAGTCCTCAACACTGTCAACAGAGCAAGACAATCTGTCATAAAACAGCCAATGGCCTGCATGAGGGTCAAATCCGTGACCCCTGTCTTTTTTAAGCATAGTGCTGTAACCAAATGAGCTAACCAGGCCTACAGGAAGTTGTTTATAATCATATTCATTTCCTTCAACCATGCCTGCAGGAAGCTGGTATCCATATTCGTTCATATTCATATCTTTCTAACCATGCCTGCAAAAAGCTGTTATTCATATTCATTCATATTCATTTCCTTCTAACCATGTCTGCAGAAGCTGGTATCCATATTCATTCATATTCATTTCCTTCTAACCATGTCTGCAGGAAGCTGGTATCCATATTCATTCATATTCATATCTTTCTAACCATTCTGCAAAAAGCTTTATTCATATTCATTCATATTGATATTCACTTCTTTTGTCATAGTAGATTTACTTTCTCTCTCTCCCTCTCTCTCTCTCTTGAGTGAGAGTGAGTGAGTGAGAGAGAGAGAGAGAGGAGAGTGTGTGTTGTGTGTGTGTGTGTGTGTGTGTGGTGTGTGTGTGTGTGTGGTGTGTGCGCGCACATGCATGCGTGCACGTAGCATGTGCATGTGTGTGTGTGTGTGTGTGTGTGTGTGTATGTGTGTGTGTGTGTGTGTACTATGTCTGTGCATGGTGGTGTGGGGTGTTGTGTGTTGTGTGTGATTGTGTGTGTGTGTGGGTGTTGTGTGTGTGTGTGTGTGTGTGTGTGTGTGTGGTGTGATGTGTGTGTGTCTGTGTGCGTGCGTGTGTGGTTGGTGTGTGTGTGTGTGTGGGTGGTGTGCGTGGTTGTGTGTGGTGTGTTTATTATATGATATTACATTATACATTACTTATTAAGATTATACATTATTATTATAAACATTACCGTTATTAACATTATGATTATCATTATTATTAAACATTACCGTTATTACCATTCAGATTATCATTATTATCAAACATTACCATTATCAACATTATGATTATCGTTATTATTAAACGTTATCATTATTAACATTACGATTATCAATATTATCAAGCACTGAACTCAACAGGACAGCAGAGACAGACAGAACACCTGTCGACACCTGTCTGACGACACCTGTACCTGTTCTTGCTGGTTGAAGAGCATCATGCAGTGTGACAGGGAGGAACACATGTCACGTGAAGACTTGAGCAGCTCTGATGCCTGGACATGAATGCTCCGCAGATATTCTGTATAAACATGCATAGTACACTTATACATGAACCATATATATAACAAAATTCAAATATTCTGTGAAAACATGTACATTTATATATAAATTATATAACATGCAAAATCTAAACACTCTAAAAAGATATGTATATTTATATACAAACCATATGTATACAAAATTTGAAGATAACAAGAAACACCACAAGGAAGCGGATGGGACCCATAACACCAGTGCCTCACCACTATCCGTACAATCACCTCCCAAGCCTCCAACACCACTCGATAGACATTTCATTAACTTGAAGGTGATGCTCCACAGCTATAGCTGTGGAGCTCCGTGTCTCGACTGTGACGCTCTGCAGCTATAGCTGCAGAGATGTTATGGGGTTTTTTCACCAAGACTACATGTATACTATAATAAGGGAGATTATACTGACAGCAGAGTTTAACCATTGACCTTTTAAAACATACATAACAGGATAGGTTTATTGTCGTTGGATATTCTCCATAACTTTTTAAAAAGTACAAAAAACTGTGCATCTTGAGAGTTTCAGCAGCCATTTTAGGGTGCGTCTCCAAAGAGTTAAGCAAAGGGGAGATGGAGGAGGGGGGGGGGGGGAGCTGTCCACGCGCTGCATGACCCATTCGGACCCAGCCATCAGCCACCCTGCCCACAAACTGAATGGCAAGGCGAGAGGATGACAAACCCCAGGACAAAGCCACGCAATGCAAACCACCAACCAGGTCCAGCCCAGCCTCTGGGCCAAGAGAGAATGGAAGACCCCTCTCTCGTTCCACTCTGGTCTTCATCTCTCTTTCAGGCAACCCACCCTGCCACCAGCACGGGTATCTGCCAGCTCCTTTCCCCTTACGATAGTCTTGACAGTTAGCAGTCGGAAGCATCCAACGTTGTTTCACTTCAACCACAGGGGTTGTTTGAATGGCCACAAACGTGGCCAGGCATGATGCTCCAGACACAGTCTATTTGCTGTTCAGCAAGGTCTGACATGCCCTCAGGGAGGTTACCTTTGTGCTCCCCCCCCCCCCTTTTTTTTTTCATCCCATTTTCTATGCCACCTTAATAGCCACAGAAGCTGGCACACTTTTTACAATGCAATGATGACGATGTCAATGAGGATGATAGTCATAATGCTATGGCATTCCATCTAAGATTGTGACTGTATGACAGGTCTGTACTCCATGCTTACTATCATACTATATCCTGGCGTCAACCAGGCCCCAGAAATACAGACACTTGCAGCGCTGGTCAGAAGATTTGAGCAACATCCCCACTGACGCATCCGAGAAGTGGATAATAGAGAAAATGCCTTTTAAAAACGTCTAAATGTTTGAATTGATGCCTGAAAATGCGCCATTTTGCAAAGATTTCAATCCCACAAAAAAATGCAACCAGTCTGCACAGATTTTAATCCCTTAAAAAAGTTACAAGTTTGCATAGATTTAATCCCTTAAAAAGAATTTTACCAGTTTGCACAGATTTTAATCCCTTTACTTTCTTGCTACGAGTGTCGGGATTTCCCGATCATGTCTCAACAACGTTTGTGTACGAGCGTTGGAAGAATCTGACTTGGATTTTGAAAATTCGTAGGCTTTCAGTATTTCCATTAACACTCTCTTGCTACAAGTGTCAGGATTTCCCAATCATGTCTCAACAACGTTTGTGTATGAGCGTTGGAGAAATCTGACTTGGATTTTGAAAATTCGTAGGCTTTCAGTATTTCCGTTAACCGAAACTAATGGCCAGAAACAGATTCTTCGGTCATTCTTAGCCTCGTTTCAGGCCTTTAGGTCACTGTACTCTGCAGTGGGTGTGTAGACAATGCAAAGTTCGTGACCCATTAGCTCTGCAGCGAAGCAGCCAACGGAAAACCAAATGGCTGAACAATACTCAACATCTCAGCCCTCTTCAAGACGATCTCTTCCTTCAGTGCACTTAGAGTGTGCGCAAGTTGGATTTTTATAAAATTTCATTCAAAATGTGACAATAGGAACTGATGTAATGACCTGACTGTATTTTGTAAGACATTTTTCAACTGAAAATTTCTCTAATTTTACTTGTACCATTACTCAGCAACCATGAGGGTTAGACACTTGAAATTTCAGCATGTTGTACACCAATCCTTTGATATATGACCTGCCAAATTTCAAAGCTCTCTGTTTTCGTTTGTTTGTATGAGAATTTTTCTCATGACCTATACAAATGGTGCATATCAGGGGAACGGCAAGGGGCATAATTGTATGTAACGAGTGAGTTAAAAAGAATGTTACCCCTTTGCACACATTTTAATCCCTAAACAAAATAGAAGTAAGAAACTCTGGGGAGACCCGAACAGCAGAAGGTCCTCAGAGGAGTAACCCCCATCAAGCAAATGTTTTGGCCCTTAACTCTTTGGAGACGCGCCCTGAAATGGCTGCTGAAACTCTCAAGACGCACAGTTTTTTGGTATTTTAAAAAAAATTATGGAGAATATCCAACGACAATAAACCTATCCTGTTATATATGTTTTAACCCTACCAGACCTTAGCCCCTGAGCGTAATTGTGCCCCCTGCCTGGCCTCCTGAGCAAAATTTTGAAAAAATGTATATACGTTAGAAAACTGTTCATATCATGCACACCAATGGTTAGAATTATATGAAACGTGGAGAGATTGTAGAAAATAGGCCTACCTTTTATCTAACGCCAGTCCAACCCTCAATCACACAAGCATCTCCCCTATCACTTGGTTGGGGGGTACGGGCACGCCCCCTTCTTCCAATACTCTGTCTCGACCTACTTCTTTCATTGTCAGAATCATCACTTTCACTCAATGCTTCATCAACGTAATCATCGTCACTTGAATCGGAAACGTATTCCTGATCAAATTCTCCAATCTGCAAAATGTCCACCACTTGTTGAACTGTGAAGCGAGTTGGCCTCGCCCGTTTACCTGTTGAAGTGCTTGGTTCATCACTAGCTCGCTTCATGGTCAATTTTGCACCCATAATCACCTCAAAATATCATCAACACAAAGGCAGACATTTGCAATAGGCTGAACACATGCTCACGCGACGCTTAGACAACGGTTCAGTGGTTATTTTTAGCTCTTGATAAAGTGACGATCATGTGAGTGTGCTATTCCCGCTATAGCGGGAACTCGGTATATAGTCATTTTCGTCATTCCCGCAATAGCGGGAACTCGGTCTGGTAGGGTTAAAAGGTCATTATGTCTACTTTGTAGCTGTTCAGACCACTTGTTTATGCATGCTTTCATTTTGTTCTGGCTTACCATTGAAAAAGGCATGCAAATAGCAAGAAAAGAACAGTTCTGGACGTACACACACATGACTTTTCAAACTGCTGCTTGTAATCCATTAAATATCCATGTGACAAAACTCGCACTTAACATGTCAAAGGATATACATTCTTCACTGGAAGTCACTATGAGTTCTGCTTTTATGAATATTTTCTCCCAAAAATGATTAAATACAGGCGTAGAGTCTTTTGACTCTTCGAAATTCTTTTGTTTCGGGTACCGCAAAACAAGCCAAAAATAGAGTTCCAACAGTCTCCTACGGTCAAAGGGAAAGAAATCTACTTAGAAAAATGGTTAAACTCTACTGTCAGTATAATCTCCCTTATTATAGTATCAAGTAGTCTGGATAAAAAAAACCCATAACATCTCCCAGCTATAGCTGCGGAGCGTCGCCATCGAGTTAACTCCTGACACTCTTAAGGGAGCCAGGCTACATTCAGGTCACGACTCCTGGAAGCCCCTCTGCTGTCCCATTTTTCTAAAACAAAAATTTTCTCTTCCCCTGGAATCAAACCCACGCATACTAGGTGGTCAGGTTTCTCAAGGCAAAGTCACCCTTGCTACGGATGTCTAACCACTTGGCTATCGGTCACCAGCAACATATGGGGGAATTTCAAGCCTTATGAAGTTTACTTTTGTTCCTCTGGTCCAGATCATTATGGAGCTCTTTTCCGTTGCTTCTGCCATTGCCTTTATGGTCTCTCTCTCTTCCCAAAATTGAGTGCTACTTCATGAGATCATACGCTGATGTGCCTATCACCACCACCACCACCTCCTCCAACCCCCCACCCTGCTCCAACCTCTATGACGAGGACTTTGGCTTGAAAGCCAGATGTCCTCAAGTTGCTGTCTTGTAGATATGGGCTTCCTCCATTCTACCAGTTTGCACAGATTTTCATCCCTTAACCCTCTTGTATTTGCATTCTAGAGAGCTGAACTGCCCCTAGATTTCGAATTTTCTCAAGCTTTTTCCCCCAAAATAGGGTTACTCTGTTCATGAGTACACTGTGAACATGTCTGATCAGATATAAAGCTAGAAATTTGTCAGGTGTTGGTAAACATGCTTTACTTCCATATCCAAGTGAGTATGTCTTTCTAACCACTGCTTGTCGTGTCATTGTCACCAAAGATGTCACCAAACATGAATAAATAAGTGACATATATATGAGAATAAGAGAAGCACACCTATACGTGACCACAACACATACAGATGAGTCACCAAATGTCACCAAGTGCTCCTCAGGTATTTACACAGTTTGTTCAGGTAGTTTTTATCATTATTTTTCTTTCCACTACAAAACTACATTCAATGTTCATAATACAGTTTACTAATTGTCTGTACAAAAACAAAAAGAAATAATCTAAAGGTTTGGCATCAGCTGGCAGTATACAAGTTGGTCCAACCCAGAAATCAAATTTCTTTACTGTCAGCAGAACCAGTGATGGGTGCCACATATCCTGGAATGCGGCCAGCGGCGCGTTATCTTCTGTGTTGGTCTGCTCTCCTAAATCACAGTTTTCATCATCTTCCCCCTCACAAACCTCAATATCTGACTCAGCTACATCTTCGTCGTGTTTTCCTAATTTACAAACAGTAGTATTTAATTCCTCCTCTAAATAATCTGGAGAATCATCTGTACCTGAAAACCGTCTGCTACAAAGGTAATCGCCATTTTTTCACACGCTACGAGGCATGAATGAAAATACCCCAACCACATTTCGTGCCCAAGCATGAGTGAATGGATGTGTGTAGTGCTAATTTTCCCAAGATCATCTCATTGGATGATACCAAGAATGTTTGACCAATTGTCAGTCTCCCAGGGCCAGAAAAATGTGATCAGTGCGTGATCAAAATAGCCCATGCTCGTGGCCGACTTTTACGGTCGGGTTCGCCCGTAACAAAGCGCTAGGCAGTGCCGGCGGAACTGTCGGTTGCGGTCGTAATGAAGCTAAGAGGGTTAAAAAGAATATTACCACTCTGCACAGATTTTCATCCCTTAAAAAGAATTTTACTGAGAAGCATGCCTTCAGGCTCATCCACAATTCATCATTTTTTTTTCTTCAGTAGTAAATACCTCATCCTTGCTTAGCACTAACCGTGTTCCTGAGAATGGACATAGGCAGAGTTGTGATGGGTGGGCTTGGCAGCTGGGCGCAGGATGAAGTGTTCCAGTGTGTCCACCGTGTTCTTCAGCATCTGGATCTGTTTCTCCAGGATCTTCTGGTGAGCTTGGGCCGTCTGGATATCGCACATACAAGCACATATACATACATGTGCGCATGTGCATGCATACACATACACAAACATACATGCACATATATTGCACATGCACATGTGCATGTATACACATACACACACGCACATACATGCACATATACATGCACACACACACACACAAACACGCACGCACACATGCAACGCACGCACGCACACACACACACCCCACACATACACACAAAAACGCACATGCTCACACACAGACACATACACACACACAAGGCACATGCACACACACACGCACACAAATAGCATACGAACACACACACACACACATACATACACACACACACACACACACAATCATCCACTTACACTATCACTAACAACATCAGCGATTCCTTGTCCTGTCACTTTATCTTCTTTTTTTTAACACGTCTGTAACTTGTTTTCTTTGTTTCTTTTGCCTTGTCCTTTCAGTTATCATGAATCACTTTGTTACTGTTTTCATCACTAAAACATTAGGTAATATCTCCCATGTAGAATTTCTCAAACCCAACACAGTTTGCGCTACCCATTCAACTAGCATAGACGCAGCCACAAAGCATAAAGTGGTAAGCTCAAAACATTCCTTGTAGAATTTCTCAAACCCAACACACACACCACAAATAGCATACAAACAAATACACACACACTCATGATATTTTGAGAAAAAGTAAATTTTCATAGAAAATGTTTTTTTAGGTTGCATTTCAGTAGTAAGAGAAGATAAAACTTTGAGAAATTGAAAATCAGCTGTTAAAGACTTGAAATAGGGCTAACAAGAAAATGCAGCTAACAAGAAAAGCATAACAGATAAATCAATTCTGCTTTTTGCATGTTAATCTATAAAACTCTGAAATTTGCTTCCCTTGTCAAAAATACATTACAAGGTTATACGAAAACTATAACAGATAAATCTATTCTGTCGTTTTAGCATGTTAATCTATAAACTGACATTTTAAGATGAGTTGCAAACTCAAAACTAAAACAACAATTTTCTCTTTACCCCGGTTGCCCAATGCTGGGGAGAAGAGTGGCAGAATGGTTCAGACATTCGCCTGCCAATAACTAAACTCAAGATTCCAAGGTTCGTTCCCCATAGAGGCCTCGACTTTTCTCTTCAGTTTGACTGGAAAATTGTACTGAACGTTTTGTCCTTCGGAATGGGACAAAAACCCAGTCGGACCCGTACGCCTTCTGGCTGCGTACGCTAAAGATCCCACAGCAGTTGAAAATCATGAAGAGCAGGGCATTGCTCCACTGCCCTGGTATAAAAACATTGAAGAGGTAGGTTGATTTCCCAGGTCCCATCCCTTGAGGACCAATTAACCTTCTCACCTTTCTGAAGTCTTGGTTAAAAAATGTGAATATGAATTTGAATCGAAGGAGAGGGGATGGGCGCCACCCTCATGGTGCTGGCCCTGGGAAAAGTTGAGGTCTCTGCCACCTCACTCCCCTAGAACCCCAGGGTTATGGAACTATTTAGGTAGGACCTCAGCACCTTGCCATCTCCTGGATCTATGTGCAGGCTTAAGGCTTGTACTGTGATCATTCTGGATCATCTTCACCACAAGGCACATGTGACATTACTGCATATGGAATTCATTCCAAGCACGGAGACATCATCTTGAGAAACGGAAACTGAAACGGAAACTGCGGTCCTTCCGACTCATTCACAAAAAAAAACTTTTCTATCTGCATCATGGGCTACAGTTTGGAGGTTTGTTCAAGAGGGATTTACTGCACTCGGACCATTCCATATGCGCTCCACCCAAATCTGCCAGCAATTATCCAACAGTCTTCTTGAGCCTGTACAAAATCCCATGCACTAGTGAGGTCTTGAAATGGGAAAGTGGGGGGGGGGGGGGGGGGAGGCTCAATGAAGCATTAACTCTATTGTGACTGCACTTGTCACAGCTGAACTCTCCTGCTGGCCTAGGGCTGCCACAGTGAAATCACTGAGAACCGGGTGCAAGTGAACTTATCCATCGATTTTAGACAAAGAAACCGACAAAACGTAGCTGAAGCGTTCAACGGAAGTTCCTTCCACAAGGGAAGCAACTGCAACTACTAGATCATAAAGCAGAGGGAGTTATATACCCTAGACTGTCTGTTACTATGATCGAAGTAGCCTGTCCTCAGTGAGAGCTCAGCTGTTACTTTGATCTAAGTAGCCTGTCGTCAAAGAGTTAAGCTGACACCATCAGAATGATGGAAACATTAAGATGGACAGTGAACAGGTCAGTTGTTAACTCACTCGAGACGGAGAGTTTCCCCCCTTGCGTTTCCCCAGGACGGCCCATTTTGAAGGGTTAGGAAAAAATCACAAAAAATACAAAACATAAAGGAACAAAATGAAACTTTCAGATCTGAATATTTACATGCTGGGTTAGTTCATGCCAAAATATGGAAGTTCTTCCTTGAATATTTCTTCTTCATGTGCCATGTTGAAAATACCCCAAATTTTGTGGTCAGGATCACCGTACAGTCACACACTTTGATCAGCTCCATGAACACACAGTCAAAGGTGAGAAGGTCTTTGTATGCACAAAACAACAAGTAGACTTTGCTCAGGGTAAAAAGAAAACAGATTATTAGTGGTATTATATGAATAAATGTTACAAATTGTTACACAGGGGAATTATGGGGGCGTGGCACTCAAATGAGACATGCAGGCCACAAGAGCCAGAGAATGGAGGCAAAGTGGGAGAAAAATTAAAATCTTCATGCCAATCATGCATAGGAAAGTGAATGAAAACTCCATCAGACATGCGACTCACTGTGCTCGGCCCGCTGACTGCTCGCCTCTCGTGACGTGAACGCCCACCTC
This sequence comes from Monoplex corrugatus, assembly GCA_030674185.1. NCBI lineage: Eukaryota > Metazoa > Mollusca > Gastropoda > Littorinimorpha > Ranellidae > Monoplex > Monoplex corrugatus. Next base: position 29,738,001 of record JAPXFY010000033.1, read on the forward strand.
CCTCTCCCACTTCACTGTCGTCTGAAATTGGGTCACTGTCAGTACCTTCTTGCTGGCAGCTTCCATCACTTGATACACTTTTATCATTATCTTCATCATACTCCTCGATGTCTAATCCTTCAGTCTGAAGCACTTCAATCACTTCAGCAGCAGTAAAATGCACCGTCGCCATCTACTTTGTTCGAAAACTCGTACTCGCCTGCGACGCCATTTTTCAACATGAATGCAGATTACCAGTTGTATGGGGTGCCGAAGTCAATCGTTTCCCGACGAGTGTATGGCTACGGAATCTCACGAAGTAACTTTCCACTTGACCCTTGACACGTTTGCAGTGACCAGTATGGCTATGGTAGGCATGCAAGGTCTAAAGGGGAACGTCGAAAAATTTTTAATTATCGAAACCGCTATAGCGTTCGTCATACAGAACTGTGCCTTTCATCATGACCGCTATAGCGTTCCGTCGTACCGAGTGAGTTAATGTTTCAGGCTGGGATTGAACTTGAGATAATAAGATCCTAAGTACACCACTTTATTAGCAATTAACTCCCACACTTTATCAACCAACTGCAAAAACTTAACCTTTGACTCCCACACTTTATCAACCAACTTAAAAAACTTAACCTTTTGACACCCTCACCCTATCCACCAGCTTGCCTGCAGGAAGCCAGTGGTAAGTAGAGGGAGTTATAAGGTTTAGCGCTTTTGCTTTCTAGCATGGTTGATAATGCAGGATGCTGGTGGACACGCAATCTCTTCCTGTCAAATTGCTGTCTTACCTGTAGAGAATCTTGCATTGTCCCCAAGGGCTCCAACTGTTCGTCCTCGTCCTCCAGTTTCTCCCCTTGATGCGTGTAATGCGTGCTGAAGGCGATGTGTTCGTTTAACGCATTCAGCCATTTCTGCAAGCATCACCACAAAAAAAAAAAAAAAAAACATCTTGTTCAACCACTACGCCTCATGAAGGTTTCAGGACGAGACCGAAACATTGCCTACTTGACAACTTATTGTGACAAACCACTTTTTTAAAGGATCATTGCACTTAGGCTGTTTCATGTGTGCTCACTCCCCTGTGGGGATGCCGGGGGCTCTTCCAGTATAAACAGTATCCCCTGAAAGAGCCCCAGCATCCCCACGGGAGGGAGAAGCTAACAGGGCGCCCCTTGCTCCCATATAAACACTTCTACAAACGTGACCTGAACCCCACTGGTATAATGTGGAGGCTTTGGGAAGAGACAGCTACAAATGGCTATGTCTGGTCACAGGCTGTATGTGCAGGCATTCTACTGCAGACGAGAGACATGACTCGATTATGGTCAGACAGATTTCAGTTTCAGTTTCTCAAGATGACGTCTCCGCACTCGAAACAAATTCCATAGCACTAACGTCACAGGTGCCATGTGTATTGTGATCATGGCACAAGCCTTAAGCCTGCACGTAAACCCATGAGCTGGTCAGGTCCTGAGGTCCTATCTAGACTATGTTTTATCTAGTATAAACAAAAACAAAAACAAAAACAAAAGGCACCAGGGGGTCAGATAGAAGGAAAGCTAAAGCTGCAACCATCCAGCCACAGCCATCAACCTTCTTGTGTGGCAGCTGTGCCAATGACTAGTTTGTTCAGTCACAGCTGATGCCGTGCCAATCCACCTAAGTCCTCAACTGGGGGAATCATTGTCTAATCCGACAGAAAGAGCCATATCCAATCATTTTGCTTTGTTCGCGTGTGTCGTATGTCCTTGTTTGCGAGAATGGGTCAAATATTTTTAGTCCACAAGATCTGACAAAATGTCTGGATGGTTTTGTGTAAAATCATGTCTAATAAACGTACTTAAGTTCTGAAGTCTCTTTTTAGACAGCTATCAATTCTTCAGTATTACCTCTGATCGACTGTTGCTCTCTTCTTCTTCCTCTCTCCTCTTCTTCTCTCTCGCTCTCTCTCTCTCTCCCCACTCTCTCTCTCTCTCTCTCTCATACACATACACTTACACATAAAAACACACGCATGCATGCACAGGCATGCACACACGCAAATGCATGCATGCACACACACACACACACACATGCACACACAATCGCATGCACATGCACACATGCGCACACACATGCTTGTGTGCATGTGCACACACACACCACCATACACACACACTACATCACACACACTCACACACACACACACACACACACACACACACACACACACACACACACACACACACACACACACACACACACACACACACACCTGTCTATGAAGGTGAGCATCACTTGATGATTCCAGAGCCACTGTGTGAACGACACCATCAGAAAAATAAATCCTGATGTCCAGTGGGGCAGCCTCTGATACCTGAGACACACGCACTACAATAACTATTGTGAACTCATAAAAATATCACATCAACAACACGCATAAACTAAATACGGGCCAATCTGAAACAGCTGTCTTCAGACAAACACTGAATAAACCATATTGTTATTCGGAATACAAAACAAGTGCGACTGCCCGCGTTCAAGCAAACAGGAACCAGAAATAAACACGAAAAAAGAATAAGAACGCGTATTTAATACAACAAGACAAGACAGGCGCAAATTTTCGGCCAACTGGCCTTTGTTAAGTGTAAGATTACAAACAAACAAACAAACACCAGATACAAACGTTCCTTTTCTCAAACTGGACAGAGCAACAGGGAAGTTTCAGTCTTTCTCTGCTAATTTTTGTATCTGGTGTTTGTTTCTTTGTGATCTTACGCTTGACAAAGGCCAGTTGGCCGAAAATTTGCGCCTGTCTTGTCTTGTTGTATTAGATACGCGTTCTTATTCTATTTTCGTGGTTTTTTTCTGGTTCCTATTGCTATTGCTACTGTTGTTTAAAGCCCAGTCCACTGCATAGAGCCATGTCAGGGCTATAACCAGTTCAAAACATACACAATACTTCAGCAGGAAAAAAGGGAAAAGAAAATTAAGTACACATACGATGCATTCGCGCACATATTCTAAGGAGATGTCCTTTGCGTTGACTGTTCGTCCAACTGATTGCACAAGGGGACTTAAAAAAACATACCTCAAGACAAATTTAAACATAACTAAGGACACAAAAACATATATAAAGATGGGCTAAGTTACCTAAAATTGCTTCCGCATATCAAATAGAGAAAGAGATTGCAAGAGTACGTATGATGGAAACTAAATTTGCCCTCACATGGCATAATTATGGTCACATACTGACAGAAACATGGAAAAATATTTAGAATGTTTTGCGCTCACAAGCCAACAAAAGTGTCTATTAACCCTTCGACTCCTGCACCCTGTCCACCAGCATCCTGCATTGTCAGCCATGCTAGCAAATCAAAAACTTAACCCTTTGATTCCCTCACCCTATCCATCAGCTTCTTGCAGGAAATCAAAAGGTTAAGTTTTTGCAGTTGGTGGAGTCAACAGGATAATATGTGAAACAACATAACACATCCAGGTTAAAGTGAAAATTTTTATTTCCGACTTTTTAACACACTAAAAACAGAAATAATTCACCTATCAAAAGCTCTCTTTTTAGGTGTGTTTAAATTTTTGTGTGTATAGTTTTGACAAGAAAAGCTTTGAGAAAAAAGTATTACTTGCTTTTTAGAGTGCTTTAAAAGCAAATAGTTCATAACACTTTGGAAAAAAAATATAAATTGCTTTTTTAGAGTGCTTTCAGCCATAAAACTTTGGGAAATGCCTCTATTATATTGAATACCATCCAGCTAGGTGACAGCATTATCCTTCTCTCTGATTCTGTCAAGAACTTGGGTGTGGCCTTGGACAACAGTCTATTAACTGTCGACCGGCGCTCTTTTGCTGTTTTGGGACAATCTGCATTAAATAAACTTCCGTTCTCCCTTTGTCTATCCCCTACCCTTTCTGCTTTTAAATCCAATTTAAAAACACACAAAGAGGTTTCACGAAATGAATTCTTTAATTGCCTCTTTCAATAAGAGTGGTGTGTGTGTGTGTGTGTGTGTGTGTGTGTTGTGTACGCATGCGCGTTTGTGTGTGTGCGTGTTGTAGGTGGTCTACATTGATCGCATGCCTATATTCTGGTGCGCGGGGCACCTCTACGATTGAATCATGCCAAGATTGGTGCTGGTGGATAGTTGATTTTTGTTACTATACATTACCATATTCTGGCGCGTACTTATTTAATGACAAGATTTAATCAAATGGTCTGGGTACAGTACATTTACATGACAAGATTAACCAAAGTGCCGTCCCGAAGATACATTAACAAAAACCTTGATAGGCGTCGGAAAAAAATTATACAAAACACATTTTGTATGGTTTGTTTGGGTGATCTTATGCTTGACAAGGCCAGTTAGCCGAAAATTTTGACCTGTCTGTTTTGTTTGTATTAAATATGCTTCTTATTCCTTTCTTCTTGTGTTTTTATCTGGTTTCTTGTTTGCTTGCAACGCAGGCAGTCACACTTGTTTTAGAA
>JAPXFY010000033.1:29747468-29749968 GCA_030674185.1 Monoplex corrugatus
GTGCATTTGTTCTTTGTCATCTTTTGCGCACACTTGACAAAGGCCAGCTGTTTTCCCTCCCTAAATTCTGTGCATTTGTTCTTTGTCATCTTTTGCACACACTTGACAAAGGCCAGCTGTTTTCCCTCCCTAAATTCTGTGCATTTGTTCTTTGTCATCTTTTAGGCAAACTTGACAAAGGCCAGCTGTTTTCCCATCTAATGTTTGTGTATTTGTTCTTTGTCACCTTTTGTGTACACTTGAAAAAGGCCAGCTGTCCCCCCCCCCCCCCCTAAATTTTATGTATTTTTCTCTGTCATTTTTTATGCATGCTTGACAAAATCAAGTCTCGTTTCCTTATGTTAAATACACCTTCTGATTCCGTTCTTTGTGTTTTTTCTGGTTTCCCCAACAAAACAAACAATACATAAATCAACCCTTTGACTCCCGCACCCTGTCCACCAGCTTCCTAGATTGTCAACCAAGTTAGCAAAGCAAAAAAACTTAACCTTTTGACTCCCTCAGCCTATCCATCAGCTTCATTCAGGAAGCTAGTGGATTGGGTGAGGAAGTCAAAGAGTTAAGTTTTTGCAGTTGGTGGATAGAGTGGGAGTCAAAAGGGTTAACCAGCCAACCATGCCACACAAGTCCGTACCTTGGCCAAGGGTCCTTCAAACCTCTGGGGGTGAAGTTTGAGAGTTTTGATGGGCTGTACACCCAGCACCTGCCGCATCTGCAGGGTGTTGGCCACGTCAGAGGCTGTTTGACCTGCGTGAACCAAAAAAGCAGCCACACTGTTGACATGGCATACAAAAGGTCATTCAAGTTTTTTCCTCAGTTTGTGGTTTGTTCAAGAGGGATTCATGGCACCCAGACAATTCCATATGCGCTCCACCCAAATCTGCCAGTAATTATCTGGCAGACTCCCTGAGCCTATGCAAAGCCCTATGTGCTGGCATGTCTGTTCTTTGTTATTTTTGTTTAAAGCCAAGCTGACTGTGTACAGCCACATCAGGGCTATAACCATTTCAAAATATACTTCAACAGGAAAAAAGGGAAAGAAAATTAAGTACATATATTGATGCATTCATGCGCATGTCCAAGGAGATGCCCCTGGCGCTGACCACTCCATCCAATTTATCACACAGGGGATTTAAAAAAACATACCTGGATACAGATTTAAACATAAACAAGGGCACTAAAGCATAAACAAAAACGGGCCTAAATTACCAAAAATTGCTTAATTGCTTTCGTATATCTCTCATTTCCCTGGAGCCAAAAATGCACTTAATACATGTATCCAATTATCAATCCTAAGAGAAAGTAGATAAGACTTTATCGAACACATACAAGCAAATAGACCAGCAAGGCAGAAAATGGTAAGAAGAAATGACAGACAGCAAAGGAGGAAGAAAGAAACAAAGAGAGTGGCAGAAAAAAAAAATTTTCTAGCACAGAATTTCCAGAATGTGGGGATACTATTCATACTGAAAGAACCCCCAACATCCTCATGGGGGGTGGGAGTGGGGGGAGCATGTCTTGAAATGGGGAGGGGGAGGGACCTATGAAACACCGACACCATCAGAATGACGGAAGCATAAAGATACAATACAATACAATACAATACTTATTTGTATAGCGCAAAATCTTGATAAAATCAAATCTAAGCGCTAAAAACACCAGACACACACGCACGCACAGCGCACACACACACCACACACACACACACACACACACACACACACACACAACGCACACGCACACGGCTAAAATGGGGAGAAAGAATAAAAGCAATGGAAAATTATAGAGAGCATATTATATACAATTATATATTACAATGTGATTCCCCTCCGAGTGGAGACAGGCTGCAGAGGGGATTGAGTGAGGTCAGGATTTTATGCAGAGGAGAAAAGGTGAGTTTTGAGAGCGGACTTGAAGGAGACAAAAGTAGGTTGCTGACGGACAGAGAGAGGAAGTTTGTTCCAGGAAAGTGGACCAGAAACAGAGAAGGCTCGTGGACCATAGGTATTGAGCTTAGTGTGTGGAAAGCGAAAAGTCAGAGGATCGGAGGCAGAGCGGAGGGTACGTGAGGGAACATAGATCTCAAGTAGGCTTGACAGGTAATCGGGGGCTGCGTTATTGAGGCTTTTGTAGCACATGGTGTCTAGTTTGTACTGTATGCGCTTTGATACAGGGAGCCAGTGAAGGTGTGCCAGGAGAGGAGATATGTGGTCAGCTTTTTTCTTTTTGAGTACAAGGCGTGCAGCATTGTTTTGAATGCGCTGCAGGATGTGAATGGTGAGGCAGGAAGACCAGACAGGAGTGAATTGCAGATGGGCAGCAAGCAATGCCATACATGCTCCACCCAAATCTGCCAGAGCAAACAGGCCATTTTTTAGAGTTCTTGGATCAGGTTGAACTCAAGACATCAGATCTTGAGTCCACCGTTCTATCAAAAGAACCAAACTGCCCGTGGAAAAAAGAAACAATACTCAAACTTGTTTTTAAGTGCCATATATAT
>JAPXFY010000033.1:29754968-29764968 GCA_030674185.1 Monoplex corrugatus
CAGTATGCTTTACCGGCGATCTTCAATTTCTCGAAGAATCGAGCGAACTTATTGCATTGTACACTTCCTGCAGCCAGTCCCATTTCCAGTGATTTTTTAGGCCTTCATCGATGTCAGCGATGGAAGCATTTAGTGGAACAAAGTCCCTACATATACTCATATTTCAATGCGTCGATGGAACACAGAGAGTGACACTTATGAAAGAGAATGCGCAAATCTTGCGGTCAGTTGCAAAAGTAAAACCGTGCATGCGCTTACGGCTTGTTTTGAATGGTTTCGTGATCCCAATCCCGGTTCTCCATACTTTCAAGGATTTTTTTTCCTCTTTTTTCCCCTTTCACGGATATCCGTGAATTCGCGGACATTTGGATTACCTGTATAATTTCATGACAATGGACATGATGATCAAGAAACTAGTGAGTTCCATCTAGGACTGAAACTGCATGACATGACTGTACCCTACACTTACATGTACTTTCATATGTCCTGGTGTCAATCAGGCCCGAGAGATACAGACACCTACAGTACTGGTCAGAACAAGATTGAGGCAACTGAAATATGGTTTCTAAGAAAAATGTTAAGAGTTCCACGGACAGCAAAGAAAACAAACAAGACAGTCTTGAAGGAGGCAGACACAAGAAGAACATTAATGAAGAAGATTAAGAAAAGACAAGCAACATTTACAGGATATTTTATGAGGCAAGAGAAATTTAGAGCACCTAGTCACAACAGGAAAACTGGAGGGAAAGAGAGCACCAGATATATCCAGGGAGAAAATAATGGACAGACTTACACAGTGCCTGAGGACAGAGAGGGCGGGAGATAGACTTGCAGCCGCAGGGGATAGATTGATATGGAGGGCCATGATCGTCAACACCACGCGGCAGGGCACATGATGATGACAGTTTTTGTGTGCTCTCCTACACATTTTCCTTTAATTTCTTTATTTGGTGGCTTTGACCAGTTTGTTTCTAATTTTCGCTGTCATTATCTGAAAGATGCACCAAAGAGCTTTCCATCAGTATATTACATGTGCGGGTACTGTACTGGTTACGGTTCATAATAAGAGATACTTCTGGTAGGAAATTGCGTTCTTTCTGCTGCGATCAGTGCATTAAAATACCGATTTAAATGTTTAATAATATTTTTTCAAGAAAAAAATTTCTGTGGGGGATAGATTATAGTCTACAGAAATCAATTTTGAGAAAAAGTCAAGGCACCCCAGATAGACCCTCAGTCACCTTTTCAGCTCCTAGTGCTGTTTGACTGACTGTGAGTTAAGACTGATTTTGTGGTGGAGGTCACATATGTTCCAATATCACCTTTCACCAAACTGAAGTGTCCAAGAAGTGTCAGACTATCAATGAAAGAACCAAAAACAAAGTGTTCTCTACGTATCTTCATGCAAGAAAAAGAAAGCATGATCAAACCACACTCAATTCTCCTCACAAACACTTTCAGAGATGTGAAAAAAAAAGTTTGAAGATATACGAACAAGTTAATCCTTCAGGACAGTTTGGAGCTTCGAACTGCTTCAAGGATTCATTGTACTCGCAACTTTCCATAAGCGCTCCACCCAAATCTGCCAACAACTATCTGGCAGACTCCCTGAGTGTGCAGAACCGTATACATTACTTCATTAGCAAAGGCTTGAATGGGAGGGAGAAAGAAAGACTTATGAAACACTACACAGATACCATCAGAATGATGGAAACATTTGGGTGGGCAGTAAACAGGCCAGTTTTTAATGTTGCAAGCTGGGCCTGAAATGGGAGATATCAAATCTTGCATCCTGTCTCTATGATAAGAACCACCAACCAGCACACTTACAGCGAATGTACTGTGAAATCAAAAACAGCCTGTAAGCAGTTAAACCTGAGTAACAGTCTGTACACACTTAACCTGAGTAACAGCACAGCTGTTCTTTTGTTACAGGACAGGAGCCGTTACCAGCCACAGAGTATTACAGTGCTCACAACTCACAGTGCAATATGTTACTAAACAAATCTTCGTCTTGCGGGAGTATGTACCAGCCAGCCACAGAAGGTTAGTGAACTATGTTCTATAACTTTGGATATCCTTCTTTTTTTTTTTTCTAGCATATCATATACAATATCTGTCACCATTCTAATATGATGTGTGTGTGTGTGTATGTGTAAGTGTGTGTGTGTGTGTGTGTGTGTGTGTGTGTGTGTGTGCGTGTGTGTGTGTGTGTGTGTGTGTGTGTGTGTGTGTGTGTGTGTGTGTATGTGTGTGTGTGTGTGTGTGTGTGTGTGTGTGTTGCGTGTGTGTGTGTATCTGTGTGTGTGTGTGTGTCTGTGTCTGTGTGTCTGTGTCTGTCTGTGTCTGTGTCTGTCTGTGTCTGTGTGTGTCTGTGTGTGTGTGTGTGTCTGTGTGTCTGTGTGTGTGTCTGTGTGTGTTTCTGTGTGTGTCTGTGTCTGTGTGTCTGTGTCTGTGTGTCTGTATGTGTCTGTGTGTGTCTGTGTCTGTGTTTCTGTGTCTGTGTGTCTGTGGTGTCTCTGTATGTGTCTGTGTCTGTGTGTGTCTGTGTGTGTCTGTGTCTGTGTGTCTGTCTGTGTGTGTGTCTGTGTGTGTTTGTGTGTGTGTGTATGCCACGCAAGGTGAATGAAGTGCCCCTTTCCACTTTATGGCACTTTTTTGTTTGTTTGTTTTAAAGTGTACACATACCTTCCAGCATTTTGATGATGTGTTCTCGGCGTGCGATATCACGAGGTCGATGACCTTCAGAGTTGACCACGGTGATGTCAGCCCCAAACTCCAGCAGCAAAGCAACAACTTCCTGTGCAACACAAACAGCAACATTCATCATCAACTACTTTAACCCTTTGACACCCACACCAATCCACCAACTGTAAAAACAGCTTCCTGTAGGAAGCTGGTGGATAGGGTGAGGAAGTCAAAGGGTTAAGTTTTTGCTTTGCTTGTATGATAAAAATGCAGGATGCTTTTTTTTAATTTTTTTTTTTTTTTTACTCTGCCATGCAGGCAATCATACTACATTCTCGGAAGTGTGCATGCTGGGGTATTTTTCATGTCACTATAATCACTGGGACAGCATTCGCCAAGACGGGGGGGGGAGGGGGAGGGCGTTCTTACCAACAAATGCCTGTCGGTTGGCATCAGGAGGAGAGTTCTTGGGTGCTATGTAAGACCGATGGTGTTGTGCGGTTGTGGGGCATGGGCGGTCAGCACGCGGGGCCGGAGCGGGATTGGGGCGGCCACGATGTGGTTTCTGGAAGAGTGTTGGGAGTTCCGTGGACAGCGGGGAGGGTGGGCAAGATGGTCTTAATGGGGGCGGTCGCAGGGATGTCATTGATTTGGATGATTGGGAGGGGACAGGTGGCATTTGTAGGCTGTTTTGAGGGAAGGGGGGAGTTGGGGGCGCCTGGTCGCGGCATAAGGGCTGGAGGGGAGGGGGGGGGGACAGCACCAGGTAGACCCAGGGAGAAAATGTTGGACGGACATGCAGGGTGGCTGAGGACAGAGAGGGTGGAAGACGTGCTTGTAATGACATGGGATAGATACATATGGAGGGCCATGATCACTAATGCCATCAGGCAGGGTGTGAGGTTTGCTATTGAGACTGTAATTTATAATGCAGCCTTACATACGCAATGACAAGATATTCGTGTAAACATGATATTCGTGTAAATACGATATTTGTGTAAATGTGAACTGAACGTGTATCTGATTGCTGTTCATGTTAACATGTATATAAGTGTCAGTTGAGAATCAGTCAGTCTCTTCCATTAAAGACTAGAAGCACTGCTCTGTCTTCGGAGTCGTCAACAGCAAGAATGTAATACAGGGCACTTGATGATGATGATGATATAATCACTGAACAATGATGTAGCTTACAGTGGCCTTTGAAGAGCAAAGTTGATGTTCTGTGTGCATACACACACGAAGGAGGTTAAAGCACCAACTGGTCTGCACATATGTTGACCACGGGGAGAGGGAAAAAATGTACACCTTCACCCACCAGGCAAGAGCTAACCTAAAAGGATTGAACCCTGACTTTCAATTTGGAAATCCAATGCCTTAACCACTACACTATCATGTCCTTCTGCTGTTTTAAGTACTATTACATGTTTTGCTGTTTTAAGTACTATTACATGTTTTGCTGTTTTAAGTACTATTACATGTTTTGCTGTTTTAGGTACTATTACATGTTGCAGGCAAATATAACACTAGACAGGACCAGATCATGCTAAACCAAGTCCCTCTAGAAAATGTCAAGGACTTTAGATATTTAGGTTCAGTCAAGACACACGATGGAACATGCTCAAAAGACATAAAGATGAGAATTGGAATGGCCAAGAACAGTATGGTTCAATTGAACAATATTTGGAAAGACCACAGCATAACAGCAGACCTTAAGATAAAACTCTTAAAATGTCTTGTCTGGCCAGTGATGTTATATGGCTGCGAGGCATGGACAATGAAGAAAGAGGATGAAAGACGAGTGGAAGCAGCAGAGCTGTGGTTTTACCGAAGACTGCTGAGGGTCAAATGGACGGATAGGCGCTCAAATGAAAGCATACTGAATGAGTTGGGTACTACATGCAAGCTTCTAGTACTCATACAACGGAGGAAACTGAAATATGTTGGACACGCAATCCGTAATGAGAGAACAGACTTGATGTCCACTGTCCTCCAAGGTAAAGTGGAAGGAAAGAGAAACAGAGGACGGCCACCTGCATCACTTGCTAGAAACATCACAAACATCAGTGGCAAGAAACTCCAGGAGGTGGTCAGACTTAGCCAAGATCGAGAGTGCTGGAGGCAACTTGTGAGGACATCATGTGCAGCGGCCAACACTGTTCCCGGTGACGCCGACAGGTGAGAGAGGTGAGACATGTTTTGCTGTTTTAAGTACTATTACATGTTTTGCTGTTTTAAGTACTATTACATGCTTAATTTAAAAGCACAGATGCGTGCCTGTCTGCCAGTCATGTTTGTTCTTGCATACAGAAGTACGCATTCAGCTGCATGGTGTCATACGACTAAATTAACCCTTCGACTCCTGCACCCTATCCATGAACTGCAGAAACCTAATCCTTTGATTCCCTCACCCTATCCAACAGCTTCCTGCAGAAAGTTGGTAGATAGAATGAGGGAGGAATCAAAGGGTCATGTTTTTTATTTGCTAGCATGGCTGACAACACAGGATGCTGATGGACAGGGTACGGGAGTCAAAAGGTTAACTTGGAGCATCAGTTGATGCACTATGTTCATAAACAGGGGGTGTGGGTTCAATCCTCAAGCAGACCACTTTTTCTTTTTTTTTTAATGCAAACTGGTTGGTTCCTCTGATAGAGCTGTGGACTCTAGATTTAATATCTTATGTTTGATCCCAACACTGAAAACTGGCCTGTTCACTGCCCGTCCTAGTGTTTCCATTATTCTGGTGGCGTCAGCTTAACGTTTCATGTCTTCCTTCTTTTTCCCCCTCCCCATTTCAGGACCTTCCAAACAGGGTTTTGTGCTGGCTCAGGGAGTCTGCTAGATTATATTTGTCTGTCTGTCTGTCTGTCTGTCTGTCTATTTTTTATCTATCTGTCTATCTATCTGTCTTGTCTGTCTGTTCATCCATCTATCCATCCATCCGTCCATCTATTTACCTACCTACTTACCTACCTACCTACCTACCTACCTACCTACCTACCTACCTACCTATCTATCTGTCTGTCTGTATGTCTGTCTATCTGTTTATCTATCTAAAGCAAACATTTTTTTATCCATCCATCCATCCATCTTAAGTCCAAGCCAGGCCAACAACATAAAAGAAAAAAAATGGCCTGCTTTGAAAGTGTTTCAAAAGCCTTATTCTTATTGTTGCTTCAAGCCAAGCCGACTGCATAGCCATATCAGGGCTATAACCATTTCAATGCACATACAGTACTTCAACGAGAGAAAAAAAGGAAAATAAAATTAAGTACACATATCAATGCATTCAAGCACATAATCTAAAGAGATGTATCTGGCGTTGACCACTCCATCCAATTCATTGCACAGGGGATCTAAAAAACATACCTGAATACAAATTTAAACATAAGTAAGGACACTAAAACGTATAGATCTACGAATGGGTCTAATTTACCTTAAATTGCTTCTGCATATCTAACTTCCCTTGAACCAAAAATGCACTTAATACATGTACCCAATTATCAATCCTAAGATAAAGTACATGAGACTTTATTGAACACATACAGGTGAATGGACCAGCAAGGCAGAAATTGATAGGAAGAAACAACAGAAAGCAAAGGAACAAGGCAGAAACAAAGAGAGTGACAGAAAAGTGAAAATTCCTAGCACAGAATTTCCAGACAGTGGGGATACTATTTATTCTGAAAGAGCCCCCGGCATCCTCATGGGGGGAAGTTTCAAAAGCCCTTGCCCACTTTTACTTCAAGATCTTGAAAGCACATAGGGCTTTGAACAGGCTCAGTGTCTGCCAGATTAGTAATGACACATTTGGAGAGAGCATATATGGAACTGTCCAAGCGCGATGTATCTCTGTTGAAAAAAAATCAAATCGAAATTTCTTATCATTTTACTTGGAGCATGGTATTAGCATAGTGGCTAAGGGCAGAGAGGTTGGAAGATGTACTTAAGTCGACAAGGGATAGATTCGTATGGAGGGTCATGATGGCCAACTGGCCAGGATAGAGAGGGTGGGAGATGTACTTGCAGCGACAAGGGATAGATTTGTATGGAGGGCCATGATTGCTGACGGGCTAGGACAGAGAGGGTGGGAGATGTACTTGCAGCGACAAGGGATAGATCCGTGTGGAGGGCCATGATTCCCGACTGGCTGAGGACAGAGAGGGTGGGAGATGTACTTGCAGCGACAAGGGATAGATTTGTATGGAGGGTCATGATCGCCAACTGGCCAGGATAGAGAGGGTGGGAGATGTACTTGCAGAAACAAGGGATAGATTCGTATGGAGGGGCATGATTGCCAACTGGTTGAGGACAGAGAGGGCGCGAGATGTACTTGAGTTGACAAGGGATAGATTTGTATGGAGGGCCATGATCGCCGACTGGCTAGGACAGAGATGGTGGGAGAAGTACTTGCAGTGACAAGGGATAGATTCGCATGGAGGGCCATGACTGGCAACGCCATGCGGCAGGGCACATGATGACAATGATGATGATGATTAGCATAGTGTATAGTAGCAGAAGCAACAGTATTACCTCTCGACCGGTGTAGGATGCTCGATGAAGGGGAGTGTCTCCTGCTGAATTGATCATGTTTACGTTTGCTCCTGCCTGCAATATCAGTTACAAGGCGTTATCATCATCACCAACATATCATCACTGTCAATCACATGTCATCACTGTCAATCACATATCATCTTGTCAATCGCATATCATCACTGTCAATCGCATATCATCACTGTCAATCGCATATCATAGCTGTTATCAATCAATATCATCATCAAGAGTCATTCACCTAGCACGATGAGTGTACCCTAGCTCAGCATCTTGTGTGTGTGTGTGTAAGCATATATATATATATGTGCATTGTCTGTGTATCTATGATACTTGAATCATGTACATTATTCTGGTTTCATATATTTATTTCCATTTAGTGTTTCATACAGTGCAGTGCAGTGTAGCGCAGCACAGAGTTGTGCAGCACAGCGTTACATTGGTTAGTACAGCACAACCAGCTGCTGTGGTGTAGTGCTTAGCGCAACGGACTACCGACTGGAAGCTGTGGGCTAGCAGTATGTGTGGGTGGTGCCCATCTTCTGTCCTTCCTAACCCTGAAGACAACAAATCAAAGCCATGAAAATGAGGTTCAAGTTCATATTACTTATAGCCCAGCTGACTACTGGAGCCGTATCAGGGCCAACACTACGTCAAAAACGACAACCTGGTTAAGATAAAAGACAACAGTTAAAAACCATGCTCACTGTTAACCTTGCAAGTCTGAAATACAATTAAAGAAAAACAGCTGTAAAATGATGTCAGGTGAAATCTATTGATCTCTTGTAAAAACCAGAAAATTGTATCAGGAGGGACGTCTCGGAAGAGGTTCTTTAAGAAGTCTGCCATACAGTGCTTATGTCTCACATCGTACATGTCCCAGCAATCAAGGAGGAGGTGTCTGATGCTCAATGGCTCGTCACATGGTGTACACCAGAATGCCTCTTCATTTTTTAAAAGGTACGAATGAGTGTAGAATGTGTGACCCGTGTGTAACCTACATAACACTGTCTTTTTCTTACGGTTCCCTGCAGCAGATGGGAGAATTTCTTTCAGGCTGGGGTGGATTTGGAAAAGTTTGTTATCTGTCTGTTTATTCCAATCCTCCTGCCACAGATTTCTCACGTAACTGTGTACTAAGGATTTGACATCTGTGTAAGGAATGAATGATTTAGACATCTTTTCCCTTGTGATGTTTTTGTCCAGGCAGTCAGCCTTTTCATTGCCTCCAATACCAACATGGCCAGGAAAACAAGGCGTAACTGTAAGAAACTAAACATCAGAAACGTGATCATATCACAGTGAACAAGAGCGCTAAACCCTCAAACAGCATCTGCTGACTTCAATTCAGAAAAGAAAACTACACTGGTATGATAATGTAATAAGATCCAATGGTTTTGCTCAATCCATCCCCCAGGGAATTTTTGAGGGAGGGAGACAAAGGGAAAGGCAGAAGAAAAAAACAACAATGATGGACTGGGAGCATTGCAGAATGGAGACAGAAACAATCTGCTGAGACCCAGGCTTCGGCACACAGCCAACAAAGCTGGAGGAACAAAGTGAACTATTCTTTCATGTGGCATGCCAATGACTCTTCAGTAAGTTCAGGAAGAAGAAGAACCCTGAAAACAGGGTGGGGTGTCTATTCATAGCAGGGTGGACTGAAAGCTGCATACGTAAATTTCTTCTTGGAACAGCATCAAGCTTGTGCAAATCAGTATGGCCAGATTATAAGGTAGGCGCTCTGCCTCTACACCAAATAGCATCAACTGATCTCAACAGAGCATGGAATTGTGTGCTGGTTTTGTTCTGAGGTACAACTGCTCGAAAACACACACAAACAGAATGAGAACATCTATTTCATACACAAAACAACCAACTGGCCTTTGTCTAGCATACACACATGACAAAGAACAAAGACGCTAAACTTTGGGGAAGAAAAACAGCATGATCCCTGATGTTTTGCTGAGCAGGATAAAAATGGCAGATATGAAATCTAGTAACTAGGAACCAGGGGAGATAATGTCTGCTGCTATTTTTTCCCTAAGTTTATTGTTTTTGTTCCATTTTGTGTTTGGTCTACGCTTGACAAAGGCTAGCTGACAGAAATTTTGCACCTGTTTTGTTTTTATATTAAAGGCACATTCTCACATGTGTTTCTGGATTCTTATCTGCTTGAACACTGACAGTCACACTGGTTTAGGTTCCCCCAAAAACACCTGGCATTGCTGTGAGGCGATGCTGAAATGTTCTCTCCGGAGCACAGGCAGGAGTACATGGAAGACTTGCTCTTGATTTGACTTGACTAGACCAGACTACACTTGACTTGACTAGACTAGACTACACTTGACTTGACTAGACTAGACTACACTTGACTTGACTAGACTAGACTACACTTGACTTGACTAGACTAGACTACACTTGACTTGACTTGACTTGACTTGACCTGCCTTGCCTTGCCTTGCTTTGCCTTGCCTTGCCTTGATTAGGCTTGACTTGTACGACGCTTGAAGCCCAAGCCTGTTCATCGAAGCATCCACAAAACAGATCATCCACAAAACAGATTTTCCATAGCTCTGATAAAGTCCATGGGAAAGACAGGAGCCAGTAGAGCTTGGCACCAGCAATGCTGCAGGAAATGCCGGAACGAAACTAAGAGCAGCAGCAAATCATCTTAGGGACTTCAGCTGCAAATTTCTGTCAGGTTTCCTCCTTAGCCTTTTCTTTTGCCCGAAGATTATAGCAAGGCAGCAGGATTTTA
>JAPXFY010000033.1:29769968-29789336 GCA_030674185.1 Monoplex corrugatus
TTTATTCTTGAACTGACCAAACACACACACATAGACAAGACAGAACATATACATGGTTGCTTCCAAGGCATATAGGTAATACCAAAGAAATAAGAGGGAAGCAGGGAGAATTTTTATAACATTAATCAAAGGACATTACTCTTGAGAATTATCTCCAATGTTGTAAAGAACTTCTCAAATCTAATATTAATCAAAGGACATAACTCTTGAGAATTATCTCCCATGTTGCATAGAACTTCTCAAATCTAATCTGAATTATCTCCCATGTATAGAACTTCTCAAATCTAATCTAGATTTGAGAAGTTCTATACAACATGGGAGATAATTCTCAAGAGTTATGTCCTTTGATTAACATAGCATTTTAAATACATTTAACGATTGAATTATAAAGTGTTGAGTGTATGTACATGTAATTTAAAGATTAAATATTCCATTTTTGACGAAAAGTAAAAATTGACAAAATCGACCCATCACACCTTTTCTGGGCCTCTACGCTTTTCACTGCCTGCGAGTTAGGACTCATTTCGTGAAAACAGGTCACATATTTGATATTCTGCATGCAACATATGCATTACAAAGTGTGTTTTTGGCACTGGCAGGTATGTACACATGTTGACCTGGGAGGTTTGGAAAATCTCTACTCTTTACCTACAACACAGAGGTATGCTGGTGGATCAAACCTAGGATCCAGGTGACCCTGCTGTGAGCTGTGTAATAGACACTTGCCTCTGGCAGTCAACATTTTTCAACAGCAACGGCAGTGAGAAGCTATGCAAATGGATTCATCTTGACTCTGGCAGTCAACATTTTTCAACAGCAGTAACACAGAGAAGCTATGTAAATGGCAGTGAGAACGAACATTTTTCAACAGCAATAGCATTGACAACCAACATGTTTCAACAGCAATACCACTGACAGCCAACATTTTTCAACAGCAATACCACTGACAACCAACATTTTTCAACAGCAATAGCACTGAGAACAAACATTTTTCAACAGCAATACCACTGACAACCAACATTTTTCAACAGCAATAGCACTGAGAACAAACATTTTTCAACAGCAATACCACTGACAACCAACATTTTTCAACAGCAATAGCACTGACAACCAACATTTTTCAACAGCAATAGCACTGACAACCAACATGTTTCAACAGCAATACCACTGACAACCAACATTTTTCAACAGCAATACCACTGACAACCAACATTTTTCAACAGCAATAGCACTGACAACCAACATGTTTCAACAGCAATACCACTGACAACCAACATTTTTCAACAGCAATAGCACTGACAACCAACATTTTTCAACTGCAACAGCACTGAGAACAAACATTTTTCAACAATACCACTGAGAACGAACATTTTTCAACAACACCACTGAGAACGAACATTTTTCAACAGCAATAGCATTGACAACCAACATTTTTCAACAGCAACAGCACTGAGAACTTTCTTTGTTTCTTTGTTGTTTGTTTGTTTGTTTGTTTGTTTTTGTTTTTAATTGGGAAGTGATACATTAATCTTTAGCATATGAACTCTGAATAGCCAAACACTATACTATTCAGACTATTTTTGACAAAACCACAGAAAAAAAAGTGTGGCTGTATCAGTGTTACTTATAAACTGTGTACTACTAGTCTTCAAATTACATGGTCCATTTAGGCGTGAGGATTCCCTTTACAATTTTTCAGAGTAGGCGTACAGTTTAAGGATACAAAGCATTAAAATGAAAATAAAGACTTGACATACAGAAATGTCCAAATGTAGTAATGGCCGGCTGTGGCCGGACCAAACACCGCTGGCCACTTAAGGACTGGACAATAAATAATTGTTGGTGGTGATAGTATTTCATACGTCCCATTACTTACTCCTACCCCTCCCTATTTCAAGGCTTTGTGAGTGAACAGGGTTTTGGGCAGGCCGAAGGAGCCTGCAATTAGTTATGGATGGAGCCCATATGGATCTGTCAGAGTGCAATGAATCCCTCTTGAACAAACTCGAAACTCGCTATGTTATGGCAACAATCCCCAGCAAAAAGCATAGATCCAGCTGGATTCGAACTCACAACCTCTGGATGAGAAGTCTAAAAATCTATCGATCATGCAACAGGTAACTGGACTATATGTATCTTAAGTGGCCAGCGTTGGGGGATTGAACTTACATTCTCTGTGTTATCAGTACCACAGTCTACCCAACCAAATTAACAGTCCCTGATGTGACTTTATCACAATGATCAACAAACGACAAAGGACTTTTTAGATAATGACAAAATCTTCTTCATTCACTCACCTTGAAAAATAAAAGCAAAACTTTCAAACACGTGAAGTTTACTCTGTATTGCTTAACTACAAAATGTCATCTGCATTGTAAAGCGACAGCCCCAGGCTTTTCAAAACATTTTTATGAAACAATTGCCCGATCACATGATGCATACTAATCTAATATCGTTCAAACACATTTATGAATAACATGAATACAACCAAAAGCCACTCCAACAGCCAAACGAAAATAGCCCTCAGAGCTGTGAACTGTAAGCAGACTGATACAGAAATAGATGAAAGCATGAATCTTCATTAACTAAGTAGAAATGTTAGATTGAATTATAATCAGATAGATACTGGGACAGATGGGAGTATGATTCTACATTTACAGAGTAGAAACGTTAAGTTGATGCTGCTTGTGTCATATGATCTACGCCCAGTTCTTGTCCTGATCACATATCTGATACATACAATAGGTAAAGGTAATCCCACTTAACCCAAATGGTCATTAAAGGTATGATACATACAATAGGTAAAGGTAATCCCACTTAACCCAAATGGTCATTAAAGGTATGATACATACAATAGGTAAAGGTAATCCCACTTAACCCAAATGGTCATTAAAGGTATCTTTTGACGGTAACGATAGTCAAGTGGGTAAGACGGACTTCCAGTTGAAAGTGTCTCGGTTCGATTCTGCCTAAGTAAACGTATTAGATTTTCCCCATCTCCCATGACAACATGTGTGCAGATCTACCTGCTAGTGATTTGTGTGAATAATACATGCATAACATCAGACATGCATGTTAATGATCCTGTAATTTTCGTACGTCATGTCAGTGTCTCGTGCCATGCATAACATGACACACGCATATATATCACTGATCCTGTAATTTGTGTAAGTCATGTCAGTGTCTCATGCCATGCGTAACATGACACATGTATATTAATGATCCCGTAATTTGTGTAAGTCATGTCAGTGTCTCGTGCCATGCATAACATGACACATGCATATATATCAATGATCCTGTAATTTGTGTAAGTCATGTCAGTGTCTCATGCCATGCGTAACATGACACATGTATATCAATGATCCTGTAATTTGTGTAAGTCATGTCAATGTCTCGTGCTATGCATAACATGATATGTATATTAATGATCCTGTAATTTGTGTAAGTCATGTCAGTGTCTCGTGCCATGCGTAACATGACACATGTATATTAATGATCCTATAATTTGTGTAAGTCATGTCAGTGTCTCATGCCATGCGTAACATGACACATGTATATTAATGATCCTGTAATTTGTGTAAGTCATGTCAGTGTCTCGTGCCATGCATAACATGACACATGCATATTAATGATCCTGAAATTTGTGTAAGTCATGTCAGTGTCTCGTGCCATGCGTAACATGACACATGTATATCAATGATCCTGTAATTTGTGTAAGTCATGTCAGTGTCTCGTGCCATGCGTAACATGACACATGTATATCAATGATCCTGTAATTTGTGTAAGTCATGTCAGTGTCTCATGCCATGCGTAACATGACACATGTATATCAATGATCCTGTAATTTGTGTAAGTCATGTCAGTGTCTCGTGCTATGCATAACATGACATGTATATTAATGATCCTGTAATTTGTGTAAGTAAGGCCTGGATGGCTCCCTTTTTGATCTACGTCGCTTGCAAGCCAAGACAAAAACCAGCACAGAACTCCTTCAGGAGGCGCTCTTCGCCGATGACTGCTCCTTGAATGCTCACTCTGAAGCGGACCTGCAAACAATGCTCAATCACTTCGCAGAAGCCTCAAAGCTCTTTGGACTTACAATAAGCATCGGGAAAACTGAAGTTCTTCACCAGCCTGCCCCACAAACTAACCCACTGTCTCCAAAACATCACCATCGATGGCAACAGTCTGAAGAACACCAAGAACTTTAAATACCTTGGAAGTATCATCTCTGCAGACGGCTCCATCGATCAGGAAATTGATTCACGAATCAGCAAAGCCAGCCAGGCTCTCGGTAGGCTGAAAAACAAGGTACTAAACCAGCACAATGTCCGGCTGTCAACAAAAATCAAAGTGTACAATGCCGTTGTGCTCTCCTCCCTCCTCTACGGTTCGGAGACTTGGACACTCTACAGGAAGCACATCAACAAATTAGAGCAGTTCCACCAAAGGGCTCTCCGCAGCATACTTGGCATCCGGTGGCAAGACCGCATCACCAACATTGAGGTCCTCAACCGATCAAGCTCACAAAGCATAGAAAGCCTGCTTGTCAAAGCCCAACTGAAATGGGTCGGCCATGTCATCCGCATGGAAGACCACCGAATGCCCAAACAACTGCTGTACAGCGAACTCACAAGTGGCAAAAGAAATCTCGGGAGGCCAAAAAAGCGTTTCAAGGACACGATAAAGGCAAACCTCCAGTTTGCACAGGTTACCCCCAAAGAACTCGAAAGAACTGCCACCGAAAGGAACGCCTGGCGCAGGGCCGTCCATCTTGCCAGCAGAAACAGCGATATCAACTACAGGGAGAAGCTGACTATCAGAAGAGAGAGGAGACATAATCCAACCACCCCAACCACGACATTCCAGTGTCCCCACTGCAACAGACATTGTACATCCAAGATCGGATTGCACAGCCACATGCGCGTCCACAGATGAGCTGCAGGATTTCATCGTCATCTTCGGCAACGAAGGACTACCATCATCATCATCAATTTGTATAAGTCATGTCAGTGTCTCGTGCCATGCGTAACATGACACATGTATATTAATGATCCTGTAATTTGTGTAAGTCATGTCAGTGTCTCGTGCCATGCGTAACATGACACATGTATATCAATGATCATGTAATTTGTGTAAGTCATGTCAGTGTCTCGTGCCATGCATAACATGACATGTATATCAATGATCCTGTAATTTGTGTAAGTCATGTCAGTGTCTCGTGCCATGCGTAACATGACACATGTATATCAATGATCCTGTAATTTGTGTAAGTCATGTCAGTGTCTCGTGCCATGCGTAACATGACACATGTATATCAATGATCCTATAATTTGTGTAAGTCATGTCAGTGTCTCGTGCCATACGTAACATGACACATGCATATTAATGATCCTGTAATTTGTGTAAGTCATGTCAGTGTCTCATGCCATGCGTAACATGACACATGTATATTAATGATCCTGTAATTTGTGTAAGTCATGTCAGTGTCTCGTGCCATGCATAACATGACACATGCATATATATCAATGATCCTGTAATTTGTATAAGTCATGTCGGTGTCTCGTGCCATGCATAACATGACATGTATATTAATGATCCTGTAATTTGTGTAAGTCATGTCAGTGTCTCGTGCCATGCATAACATGACATGTATATTAATGATCCTGTAATTTGTGTAAGTCATGTCAGTGTCTCATGCCATGCGTAACATGACACATGCATATTAATGATCCTGTAATTTGTGTAAGTCATGTCAGCGTCTTGTGCCGTGCGTAACATGACACACGCATATTAATGATCCTGTAATTTGTGTAAGTCATGTCAGTGTTTCGTGCCATGCATATCATCAAACATGCATTATTAATGATCCTGTAACTTGTGTAAGTCACATCAGTGCCTTGTGGCCACTGTAAACACAAAAAATCCCAGCATGCATGCCTACCAAAGATGAAATACGCAGACTATGCAGCAACATACTGCCTGCAGAGCCTGGGCAAAAAGGACCTGCATACACACATACATGTAAGAAAACTGGAATGCTAATTTCTTTTTTCAACGCCAACAACAAAAAAGACTTCAATGTCTGTCGAGGCCAGAATTATGACTCATATGAAAGCGTGTTTGACTCAGTGTGTAGGTGTTTGACTCAATACAGAGCTGTGTCTGACTCAATATGTAGGGGTGTTTGGTTCAATATAAAGGTATGTCTGACTCAATATGAAGGTGACTTGGACTCAATATGAAGGCGTGTCTGACTCAATACAAAGGCATGATCTGACTCAACAGGTCAGTATGAAGGCATGTCTGACTCAATGAGTTGATATGAAGGCATGCCTGACTCAATACGAAGGCATGGTGTGACTCACTGCGTCGATATAAAGGCATGTCTGACTCAACATAAAGGCATGTCTAACTCAATGAGTCGATTTGAAGGCATGTCTGACTCAATATGAAGTCATGTCCAATTCAATATGAAGGCATGTCTGACTCAATATGAAGGCATGTCCAACTCAATATGAAGGCATGTCTGACTCAATATGAAGGCATGTCTGACTCAATATGTAGGCATGTCTGACTCAATATGAAGGCATGTCTGACTCAATGAGTCGATTTGAAGGCATGTCTGACTCAATATGAAGTCATGTCCAACTCAATATGAAGGCATGTCTGACTCAATATGAAGGCATGTCTGACTCAATATGTAGGCATGTCAGACTCAATATGAAGGCATGTCTGACTCAATATGAAGGCATGTCTGACTCAATATGAAGGCATGTCTGACTCAATATGTAGGCATGTCTGACTCAATATGTAGGCATGTCTGACTCTAATAATGAAGGTATATCTGACTCAATATGACTCAATACAAAAGTATGTCTAACTCAGTGAGTTGTTATCAGGGCATGTCATCTGACTCAATATGAAGGAATGTTTGACTCAGAGTGGAGGTGTGTTTGACTCAATATGAAGGCATGTCTGACTAAGCGTGAATGTGTGTTTGGCTGAATGTGAAGGCATGTTTGACTCAATGTCAAGGCATGTTTAACTCAGTGTGATGGAATGTCTGGCTCAATGTCAAGGTGTATTTGGCTCAATATGAAGATGTGTTTCACTCAATATCAAGGCATGATTGACTCAACAGGAAGGTACGACTGACTCAATACAAAGGCCTGTTAGACTACATAATGAAGGCCTGTTAGACTCAATATGAATACCTGTTAGACTCAATATGAATACCTGTTAGACTCAATATGAAGATGTGACTCAATATGAAGGCATGTCCGACTCAATATGAAGGCATGTCTGATTTAAAACTAATATGAAGGTGTGCTTGACTCAATATGAAGGTGCGTGTGATTTAATATGAAGGCATGCTTGACTCACATGCATGTCAATCACAAATCACTATTTGAGTCACATCCCAGCAACATACCTTTCATACCTTAGAATCAGACCAAAAACTGTAGCAAAGAGATTTTTTTTTTTTTTTTTTTTGCTTTCTTTTGGTTTGTTTAGGTATAGTTTTTGAGTTCGTTTTGTTTTGTTTTTGAAAACATAGCATACTTTGCTGTTTGTGCTACAAACACTCACAGAGAAAAAAAAAGCATTGAAAACTTGATACCCAAGAAATTGTCTAAACAGTCAAGACAGAGCGGCCTGGAGGGAGATGGTGTTGTCCAGATGTGCAGAGGCCAACACCAAACCCGGTGATGCCGACAGATGAGACAGGTGAGTATACTGATATTCTCTCATAAAAAGTTAAACATCTCTCCTTTTTGGGCAGAGTGAGAATCGGTCAGTATTGAGATACTATACCATCCGTGAATTCACAACATTAGTTTGCAGCTGCTGTGCAGAAACGCTGTGTATGTTTTTGCAGGTGTTTTCTGATTTCATGTAGCGTTTTGTTTTACGCTGTAGTACTTGTAAAGCAAAGAAAAAACTCGTGGAATTACAAGTAAACCATACAACCTGACATACATGGACTCATTGTAAAGGTGTGTTTGACTCAACAAAAGGGTGCATTTGACTCATTGTGACGGTATGCTTGAATCAATATGAAGGTGTGCTTGACTCAATGTTAAGGTGCATTTGACTCAATATGACAAGTGTATTTGACTCATTATGAAGGTATGCTTGAATCAATATGAAGGTTGTGCTTGACTCAATGTTAAGGTGCATTTGACTCAATATGACAAGTGTATTTGACTCAATATGAAGGTATGCTTGATTCAATATGAAGGTGTGCTTGACTCAATGTGAAGGTGCATTTGACTCAATATGACAGTGTATATAACAGTGTGATGGAGTGTCTGGGTTCAATATGAAAGTGTGTTTAACTCAACATGAAGGTGTGTCTGACTCAACAGAAAGCTGTGTTTCATTCAATAATCATACAGACTGTGTGTTTGACCCAAAATGAAGGTGTGTCTGACTCAATAATCATACTATACTAATCATACTATATCCTGGCATCAACCAGGCCCGAGAGATACAGACACCTGCAGCGCAGGTCAGAAGATTTGAGCAACACCCTCAAAGATGCGTCCAAGAAATGGATGAGATTCAACTATGTGGTCCCAGTCTTCGCGATGAGCCCGTAGCACGCCCAACACTGGGTTGGAGCCGGTTACAGCCAAAAAAATCCCAATACGATTTTTGAAGGGGCTAATGGGGATCTGAACCCACAACCTTCCAGTTGGTAGTCCGTTGCGTTAACCACTACACCACAGCAACTGGTTACAAATAAACTTCTACGTTGGTTGCAGGATGCTACAGACTGCGAGACAGTAAAGACAGCAAGTTGATGGGAAGATACTGTGTGTCCATCAGCATCCTGCATTGTCAACTATGCTAGGAAAGCAAATACTTAACCTATGGCTCCTCACCCTATCCACCAGCTTCATGCTGGAAGCTGGTGGACAGAAAGAGGGAGTCAAAAGGTTAAGTTTTTGAAGTTGGTTGATAAAGTATGGGAGTCAAAGGGTTAAGTTTTTGCAGCTGGTGGATAGGGTGAGGGAGTCAAAATGTTAAGTTTTTGAAGTTGGTTGATAAAGTGTGGGAGTCAAAGGGTTACGTTTTTGAAGTTGGTTGATAAAGTGTGGGAGTCAAAGGGTTAAGTGTTTGCAGCTGGCGGATAGGGTGCAGGAGTCAAAGGGTTAACAAAGCCATATATACACAAGATCTGATATCTCAAGTTAAGTCCCAGCCTGCGACACTGACAACTGGCCTGTTTGATGTCTGTGTTAATGTTTCCATCATTCTGGTGGTGTCAGCTTAGTGCTTCATTTGTGTCCCCCCCCCCCCCCCCACCCACCCACACACCTTATCCGTTTCAAGATCTTGCCAGCATATAGCGTTTTGCGCAGACTTATGGAGTCTGCCAGATAGTTCTTAGCAGATTTGGGTGGAGCGCATATGGAATTGTCCGAGTGCCATGAATCCCTCTTGAACAAACTCCAAACTCCATAAGTTGTTGAGTTCACAGCTCTATCTGCAGCCCACCTGAAGCTTGAACCCATGATCCCCGCATTATCAACGTAACGTACCCATCTGAGCTAATAGGCCACCACAGAATACAACAACACATTAACGAGACATACCTACAATTACAACATGTAAGGCATACCTAGAAGTATAACATGTACACAGAACAAAATTGAGGCAACTGAAATGTGGTTTCTAAGAAGAATGCTGCGAGTTCCTTGGACAGCGAAGAAAACAAGTGAGACAGTCTTGAAGGAGGCAGATCATTAATAAAGAAGATTAGAAAAAGATAAGCAACATTTACAGGATATCTTATGAGGAAAGAGAAATTAGAGCACCCGGTCACAACAGGAAAGCGGGACAGAAAGAGAACACCATGTAGACCCGGGGAGAAAATACTGAATGGACTTGCAGGGTCGCTGAAGACAGACAGGGTGGGAGATGTACTTGTAGCAACAAGGAACAGATTCGTATGGAGGGCCATGACTGCCAAAGCCATGCGGCAGGGCACATGATGATAATCATAATGATGATGATGACACAGGTTAATCTTAACAATCCTACAATCGTAACATGTACACAAATTTGTATGGAGGGCTATGACTGCCAACGCCATGCAGCAGGGCACATGATGATGATGATGACACAGATTAATCTTAACAATCCTACAATCGTAACATGTACACAAATTTGTATGGAGGGCTATGACTGCCAACGCCATGCAGCAGGGCACATGATGATGATGATGACACAGATTAATCTTAACAATCCTACAATCGTAACATGTACACAAATTTGTATGGAGGGCTATGACTGCCAACGCCATGCAGCAGGGCACATGATGATGATGATGACACAGACTAATCTTAACAATCCTACAATCGTAACATGTACACAAATTTGTATGGAGCCATTGGAGGGCCATGATCGCCAACGCCATGCGGCAGGGCACATGATGATGATGCTGATGACACAGACTAATCTTAACAATCCTACAATCATAACATGCACACCGACTAATCTAAACAATCCCATACATACATACAGCAAGGTGGTCTAGGTTTCCCCTCTAGTGAGAGAATCACATGCTAAGAACTGGGAGTTCAAATCCCCATCAAACGATGCGAGATGCTGTAACTATAATAAATGCAGTGAACTTTAGCCTGTTGTACGATGCATGCACTTGTTGGCCTGTGTATTCATTTCTTGCACAAACCATTCTGGGCAGTATAATAATCATAGATTACAGCCGTGAATCATATTAATCAGGAGAAAGACAAAAAGAAAAATACAAAAAGTGTGGGCATTGGGGGTTGGGAAAGAATGTGAATTCCCTGCTTAGTAATACTACTAATAATAATGATAGTAAAAATAAAATACTAATACTTAATAATACTATAGAAGTAGTAGTAGTAGTAGTGGTAGTAGTTAGTAGTAGTAGTATAGTAGTATAGTAGTAGTACTAGTAGTGTGGTGGTGGTGGTGGTGGTGGTGGTGGTAATAATGATGATGATGATGATGAGAAGGAGAAGAAGAAGAAGAACAAGAACAAGAAGAACAAGAACAAGAAGAACAAGAAGAACAAGAAGAAGAAGAACAAGAAGAATCACTGGACTGTGGACATGTATATTTTTAACTGAACACAAAATGTTTCACAATTTATGGCTTTTTATAATCGTACAGTACATGCACATATAAATACACCCACCCACACCCACACCCACCCACCCACACACAAATGCATGCACAAACGCTCATACAAATATATTCATGCTTCTCAACAAATTTTATATAATTTGCACTCAAAACATGCACACACACACACACACACACACACACACACACACACACACACACACACACACACAGATATCTAGATCTACATATGCTTATGTATGGATGGATTTTACATACTTTACACATAAACTACAAACACACACACACATACACAAACACACATGCACACACACCTACACACACACACACACACACAAACACAAAACACACATACACAGATATCTACATGTATATATGCTTATGTATGGATGGATTTTACATACTTTACACATGAACTACAAACACACAAACACACACACACAGATGCACAACCACACATGCACACACACCTACACATACACACACACACATACACACACAACACACACACACACACACACACACACACACACACACACACACACACCACACAACACACACACACACACACACACAAACACACACATGCTCAAATTACATAATATACACACACAAAAAGAAACACATCTCCTCACCTTTACAGTTCACATTAACAGAAATCTTTTTATCAGCACACAGGTGAAGAAGATTCTGCACATCTGAAGTGCAGCCATTCCGAGCATAGTAGAGCAGCTCTTCTTCTGGCGAGGAAAAATCGCTCTTTCCCATATCTGATTCTGACGACCAGGAAAAATCGCTGCTTACGCTCAAGCTGCTTTGTAGTTCAGCCATTTTGGGTTCACGTGTCACGCTGTTGGTCAGCGTTTTCGTAGGTCAATAGCTGGATGATGTCACTCCTGTTTGAGGTGAGGTAAGAAAGAGAAAAAGTCAGTTCAATGAAAGTCTTTGCTAACATACAAGTGACTGCTTAACCCTTTCACTCCCGCAGACTGTCCATAAGCTGCAAAACTTAATTAACCCTTTCACTCCCTCACCCTGTCAGGAAGCTGGTGGATAGGGTGAGGGAGTGAAAGAGTTAAGCTTTTTGCTTTGCTGTAATGGCTGACAATGCAGGATGCCGGCAGACAGGGTGAGGGAGTGAAAGGGTTAAGTAAGCTGGTGGACAGGGTGAGGGAGTGAAAGAGTTAAGTTTTTTGCTTTGCTGTAATGGCTGACAATGCAGGATGCTGGCAGACAGGGTGAGGGAGTCAAAGGGTTAATGGAAAAAACTGACTCAAAGTTAAGAATTCAGAAATCTAACTAAAAAAGTAACTGTCACTTCACTGTCAGCATTCAAACAAATGTGAACCAGAAAATTTTTTAAAAAACAGAATCGGAACCCATATATGTATAATCCAATAAAACAATCAAATAAGACAGACATAAATTTTTGGCCAACTGGAAGTCTTGTTGCCCCCCCTACACCCCCCCCCCCCCTAAATTTTGTGTATTTGGGGTCTTTGTTGTCTCTTGTGTATGTTTGACAAAGGACTGTTGGATGAAAATTTGTTGTTTTGTCTTGTTATGTAGGCCTACATTAGTACATAGGTATGAAATATGTGATCTGATTCTATTTGTGTGTTTTTTCTAATTACTAATAATTCAGAGTATATATTTATTCTAGAGAATTCTATTCGTGTGTTTTTTTCTAGTTCCTAAGAATTTAGAGCTTATTTATGAAATACATGTGTTCTGATTCTATTTGCGCGTGGGTTTTTTTTGTTTTTTTTTCTTCTAATCACTAAGAATTTAGAGTTTATTTTAGAGAATTTTATTTGTGTGTTTTTTCTAATTCATCAGAATTTAAAGTATATTCTAAAGAGAGTTCATAACTGTTAAACAATTCCATATGTGTTCTACCCAATATAACATGATCATCTGTTGTCTAGCAGATTTCTCAGGCCTACGGTAGGTGAAACCCAATGCATTAAGAAGGTGTTTAAAACTTTTTGACTCCTGCACTCTATCCACCAAGTGCAAAAACTTAACCCTTTAATTCCTTCACCCTATCCCCCAGCTTCCCGCGGGAAGCTGGGGGATAGGGTGAAGGAATTAAAGGGTTAAGTTTTAGCTTTGCTAGCATGGTTGGCAATGCAGGATGCTGGTGGACAGGGTGCGAGAGTCAAAGGGTTAAACGGGGAGGAGGGAGGGTAAACAGGCTCTATAAAACGTTTAGGCTGATGCCACCAAAATGATTGGTGCATTTAGATGGGCTGTGAACAGGCCAGTTCTTGCGTTAACCCTTCGACTCCCGCACCCTGTCCACCAGCGTCCTGCACTGTCAACACTGCTAGCAAAGCAAAAACATAACTCTCTGACTCCCTCACCCTATCCACTAGCTTCCTGCTTTGCCGCATCCTCAACATCAAGTGGAGCAACAAAATACCAAACGCTCAGGTCATAGCATGCACTGGTCTCCTCACCATGCACACACTGCTCAGACAACTCAGGCTGCACTGGTCTGGCCATGTGCATTAGATGGAAGATGGACCTTAACGGTAAACTAGTCTCTGGCTAGAGATACAAGGCATATCTGTAAGTGTGATATGAAAGCTCTGGACATCAAAACAAAAAGCTGGGAAGCCGACCACAACAGATGGCACAGTGTGCTCCACAAACAACTCAGGTCAGGGGAAAAGAGGATCCAGACCTTAGCTAAGGTACAGTCAGGTGGAAAGCAAGCTCCTCTGAAGACAATCCCAAGGCCAGACTGCCCAGAGACTGCCTCTCCTGTATCAGCCTTATCAGCCACAGCTGACGCTGCTCCAGAGGCATCAACTCAGCTAGACATGATGCTAGGGCGCATCATCCATAGTTGATGCTGACAAACAAAGGCCGACTAATATATGCATGTGAATATGTATGCATGCGTATATAACTTATGAGTGTGTGCATGTATGCATACGTGTGTGTGTGTGGGTGTGTGTGTGTGTGTGTGTGTGTGTGTGTGTGTGTGTGTGTGTGTGTGTGTGTGTGTGTGTGTGTGTGTGTGTGTGTGTGTGTGTGTGTGTGTGTGTGTAAGATAGAAAGAGAGAGAGAGAAAGAGTGTGTGTGTGTGTGTGTGTGTGTGTGTGTGTGTGTGTGTGTGTGTGTGTGTGTGTGTGTGTGTGTGTGTGTGTGTGTGTGTGTGCGTGCGTGCGTGCATGCGTGCATGGTGTGTGTGTGTGAGTGTGCAAGGCAAGTGTGAGGTTTTCCTTCTTTGTTTACTTGTTTTGTTTCACATTTTATTCATTTACCTATTTTTGTTGTTGTTGTTGTTTGAAACAGTAATTAAGCTGCATCCTTTAAACTGCTTAATGAGTGCTTTCTGGGTCACCAGTGATTTGACCTGGAGCGACCGACTGATCTCACACACAGCTTCATCACAATGTGGCGTATAAAAGTACAGTCTAAGTCAGGAGTTTGTACGAGTGGGATTCCACGCACGCGCACAACTGCACATGCCCTCCATCCAAATCTGCCTGCAAATTACCTAGCAATCTCCCTAAGCCTGCGCAAAACATAATGCGCCGGTATAGTCTTGAAATGGGGAGGAGGGGAGTGGAGGGACCTACGCAACACCAACATAACCATGCAAACATGATTAACCCTTTGACTCCCGCGCCATGTCCACCAGCATCCTGCATTGTCAACCATGCTAACAAAGCAAACACTTAACCCCTCGACTTCATCACTGCACCCACCAGCTTCCTTTTGACTACGTATCGAGCAGCTGGTGGACAGGGTGAGGGAATCAAAGGGTTAATTTTTTTGCAGTTGATGAATAAGGTGTGGGAGTCAAAGGGTTAAGATGGGCAAAGAACAAGTCAGTTTCAGTGCTACGGGCTGGGAATAAACTGAAGATATCGATCTTGAGTCCGCAGCACCATCAAAAAAATCAATCAGCTCGCATTATCAGCGTAATACAATACCTACAGCAATAAAACGCAATGCAACACATGTGAATTACAAATTTTCAACCCCTTGAATCCCACACCCTATCCATCAACTGCAAAAAAAATTAACCCTTTGACTCCCTCACCCTATCCACCAGCTTCCTGCAGGAAGATGATGGATAGAGTGAGGGAGTCAAAGGGTTAAAGGGTTAAGTTTTTGTTTTGCTAGCATGGCTGACAATGCAGGATGTTGATAAACAGGGTGCAGGAGTCAAAGGGTTAACAAATGATGGATGAAACAGCAAAGTGGTTTTGATGTTGGTCCTCCAATTGAAAGGTCTACATTTGGGGTGCTGCCTGGTGGATGGAGATTTTTCTTTCTCTTTAGTTAACATTCGCTCAGACCTGCTAGTGCCTGAACCCCATGTGTGTATGTACACATGCAGAACATCAAATACATGTTAACCCTTTGGCTCCTGCACCCTATACACCAACTGCAAAAACTTAACCCTTCGACTCCATCACCCTATCCATCAGCTTCCCGCAGGTAGCTGGTGGATAGGGTGAGGGAATCAAAGGGTTAAATGTTTTTGCTTTGCTGGCATGGTTGATAATGCAGGGTGCTGGTGTACAGGGTGCGGGAAACAAAGGTTAAAGACCTGTAATTAGTGTAAGCCATGTCAATGTCTGGTGACTTATGGAAATAAACACACACACTTACACACACACACACACACGCCAAAACACACACACACACACACACACACACCACACACACACACACACACACACACTTAACACCACACACACACACACACACACACACACAACACACACACACACACACACACACACACACACACAAGAAAAACAGTGTGCACATGTGCCACAACAGAATGTGACTGCCTTCAATTCAATTCAATTCAATTTGTGTTCTTTAGACTATAATTCACCCCCACTGATCTCTAACTCTAAGGGCCATATCATCAAGGCTGTACATTTTAAGTATACAACTGCCTGAACGGTGTGGTAAAAACACACACACAAAAAAATGGTGATGGTGTATACTGTTTGTTTTTTTTGTGTTCACGGGCTACCGCTCTCATGTGCTTTTGAATCAGGCCAGTATACCGGAATTTTTAATTACAAATATTGTAATTAAAAATTCTGGTATACTGGCCTGATTCAAATATTGTAATTAAATTTCTAAAATTCCGGTATACTGGCCTGATTCAAAAGCACATGAGAGCGGTAGCCCATGAACACCAAAAAACAAACAAACAGTACACACCATCACCATTTTTAATGATATTGTGTCTAAAGCCCAAGCAACAGGGCAGAATCATATCAGAGCTATACATGTAATCATCTGAAAACATACACAACACCTCACTGGGGGAAAAACTGGAAATAAAATGTAAGTACAGATAATGAGATATCAATGTATTCAAGCACATAATCTAAGGATATGCCCCCTGGCACTGACCACTCTGTTCAAATTATTATTGCAGGGGGGGGGGGGGGGGGATAATTAGGGGTGTTTAAAAAAACAAACCTAAATACAGATTCAAACATAATGCTACGAATATAAAAACAGGCCTAAATTACACAGAATTGCTTCTGCACATCACATCTTCATAAGACCCAAAATGCACTTGATATATATACATATATATAAATATATATATATATATATATATATATATATAGTGTGTGTGTGTGTGTGTGTGTGTGTGTTTGTGTGTGTGTGTGTGTGTGGTGTGTGTGTGTGTGTGTGTGTGTGTGTGTGTGTGTGTGTGTGTGTGTGTGTATCATCTGTATGTGTGTGTGTGCCCAATTATCAATCCTATGAAAACGTACATAAGGCTTTACACTTTACAGAACACATAGAGATGAATCTTGAATGGTCCAGCAAGACAGAAAATGACAAAGTCCAAGAGATGATGGAAAGCTAAGGAGGAAGAAAGAAACAAAGAGAGTGATAGAAAAGAGAAAATTTGCTAGCACAGATTTTCAAGAAGATGGGGCACTGTTTATACTGAAAGAACACACTGCATCCCCACAGACAGGGTAAACCACCACCTCCACCACAATCACCACCAAGTAAATAATTCAATCACTGAATCAGCCAATCAACCAACCAATAGGTCTATTACATTTTAGTTTGTTATATTATATTTTGTATTCGGATACTATCAAATGCAATCAAATACGAATCATACTGCAACAGACTGGAATATAATTTATAGCAGTTTATGGCATACAGTATAAACTTTAAAGCAATGCAATATAAAGCAACAAGAAAAGAAGAATACAGATTATACAGTGCAGCATAATAATAATAACAATGATAATAATTTTATAATGACATAATAGTAATGAAAATAATAATAACAATAACAATGATATCAAACAGAACGAGAACACATATTTCATCAACAAAACTAGATGGGCATACATTTTTGGCCAACAAAAAAAAACTTTTGTCAAGTGTACACAAAAGACAACAAAGAAACAAATTCTAAAGACTTTAGAGAAAAAAATCACCAGATCAGCTAAATTTTCTGAAGCTTTGTTGTTCTTGAGAAGACTTTTATTTTTGTTGCTGTTTTTGCATAAGTGATAAATGTAATAGGCCTCATCATTTTTTTTTCATGTAGCACTATCATTGAAACTAATTTGGACTCATTGACTTGACTGCGCATAGTGGTACTAGTTGTAGTGTTACTACTCTGTCAAACCTTTACCCCATGACCTGGCTGAATAAAACTGGCACACTAGTGGTGTGACAGCCTGGAATCGTGCATACGTACGACAGTGACGCATCCATGCCGTCTGTTACAAATCATAATAAATAGGCCTGATCGTTGAACCGTTCCAGTTCTGGCGTTCATTAGGCCTACTTTCAATTTCACAGAAACGGGAACTTAGGCAACGGCAAAAAAAAACCCAAAGAAGCCGGGTTTCTAATTCAGTAGTTCAGAATAGATTACTTCCGAACTCCAATCTGATAGGGTATCTGAGAATCACAGCATATCACTGCACATCAAGCAGAGCAAACACTTGCCAAGCCTTATCGTTTGGCTACCGATAATTCACGCTTTGAGTGTGACACCGAGGCCGACCTCCCGACAAGGCACAACACAGTCTTTGAGCTCTCCCGTCTCCGAGTCCCAGTCTATCACTGACTGACTCACACACAATCAGCGCATAAACCGACGCTCTAAGTAAACAACAGATCTATAAATCACCTCAGCTTACAATTCAGCTGTTCCGTAATCACGAATCCCTGTTGAAAACCGTCACTAATGAGTTACACCACTAATCGTCTGCTGTGATGGTTGGAGTAATCTTACTAGGCTAATGTCACGAAGTCACCCGCCCCTGTCATGTGAAATCAACTTCCGGAAACATTGTCGAAGGGAAAGTACTCTTGATGTGATTAAAATCGAAAGTAAAAGTTGGGTCAGTAGTTGTTTCAAACTACCAGAAATAGCATTTTGGTTAAAGTTTATCGGTATTAGTGACAGAAAATATTATGACATTGTTCGAATTCTCTACTTTAAATTTTAAAAGACATTTCATCGTGTTATCAATCCTCAAGAATACTAAGTAGCGCTGAACTCTGTATTTTCGTGATATACAACACCCACATATTATGAAGTGCCGAAAACACAGACATGTACATACTCGTAAGCACAGACATCGCACACACATACAGACAGAGGAACTGTTGAAGGCTGTAAAATGTATTTTCGTGAGAGGATGGCTAAATGATAACAAACTGCAGAGAAAGGGACATGAAGAACACATGAAGAGGAAGAATAATTACAACAACAACAACAATATACGGGAATATTCTCCTCCAGCTCCATCACACACACACACACACACACACACACACACACACACACACACACACACACACACACACATACCAAACAAACAAACAAAACAAAACAAAACTAGACAAAACAAAATATCCAAGATTTTTATGCACAATTATAATCAACTAATTTAACCATTTCACTCTCGCGCCCTGTCCATCAGCATTCCGCATAATCAACCATGCTAGCAAAGCAACACTTAACCCTTTGACTGCGGAAAGCTGATGAATAGGATGAGGGTGTCAAAAGGTGAGATTTTATGCAAAATTACAATCAAATAATTCAACCATTTCACTCTCGCATTCGCATAATCAACCATGCTAGCAAAGCAACACTTAACCCTTTGACTGCAGTAAGCTGGTGAATAGGATGAGGGTGTCAAAAGGTTAAGCAAATAGGGACCAGAAACACATATAAATAAA
>JAPXFY010000033.1:29789436-29909436 GCA_030674185.1 Monoplex corrugatus
ATATTTTTTTAAACGGAAGCAATTAAGTATTCCGGTTAA
This sequence comes from Monoplex corrugatus, assembly GCA_030674185.1. Classification (NCBI taxonomy): domain Eukaryota; kingdom Metazoa; phylum Mollusca; class Gastropoda; order Littorinimorpha; family Ranellidae; genus Monoplex; species Monoplex corrugatus. Next base: position 29,789,476 of record JAPXFY010000033.1, read on the forward strand.
AAGGAGCAGTTTGTTCTCTTTGAAGTGGTAAGAAAATTTGTCATAAAGAGTAGAATACTATATATTCCATTCAAAAGACAGCCATACTTTGCACTTAAAAATAGCAGTTATATATTACCCGTTAAAGGAACATGCATGTATTGCACTGAAAACGTAGCATTTTGCTCGAGGCCTCTATACTACACAGAAACGGAAATTAAAATCATTCTTTTTAAATAACTACAATCATTATCGGCTTATTACCATACATATTAGTGAATCGATGGCATATACAATGAGAGTTTGAAGATATTTTCATTTTTAGGCCTAGCAATATAGCTATAGAATTGTTACTATATAATACATATGAGCATTACGTTATGTTTATAAACAGGTTTGTGATAGTTTTCCTAGCCCTGAATGATATGAGAAGTAACTGTTTTGCATGTTGGTATCGACAGATTTCAGCTGGTGTATGTCATTTTCGAACTTGTTTCTCCTCTTCGATTTGCGTTCCTCACTATTTGAATGCATTTCGGGTCAAAATAAATGATGCATGGTAATCTTGAAATCTAGGTTACAATTTAACTAAGGTAAACACACCAGGTACAGACTGACACAAACAGCACAAACGAACAAACTCCAAATGAAAAAAAAATTAGGAGAAAAAGACTGAAACTGCCCTGCTGTTTCGTCCAGTGGGAGAAAAGGACTAAATTGGTTGTATTAAATGTGTTCTGATTCTTTTTTCTATTTTTTTTTTCTTCTGGTTCCTGTTTGCTTGAATGGCGGCAGTCACACTTGTAATCAGTTACCTCAGGGTTATGGGATAATCTTTAACTCTTATGTTTTTTCTACTTTTTATTGTTTGATTTTTACCATATATTGCTTTATTTTGTGTTTTCAGGAGCTGTCCAAGATCACAATGCCGGTGATCTTCAATGAACCTCTGAGCTTCTTGCAGAGGATAACAGAGTACCTGGAGTACGCTCACCTCCTCCAGAAAGCCTCACATACTGATGATCCTTTGTTACGCATGCAGGTGTGTGTGTGTGTGTGTTTGTGTGTGTGTGTTGTGTATGTGTGTGCGTGTGTGTGTGTGTGTGTGTGTGTGTGTGTGTGTTTGAGAGAGAGAGAGAGAGCGCATGTGTATGTATATGTGTGTGTGTGTGTGTATGTGTGTGTGTGTGTTTCTTGTGTCCGCTGTCGTAATTCATTATAATTTTCTTTTATGAGTTGGATCATTTTTGAAAGAGAGATATGGGGGAGGGGTTGGGGTAAGAGCACAGGAAGAAGGCTTGTATGGATGACATACTATATGATTGACCACAATGTTTTGACATCACATGAAGGGACATTGGAAAACATAGGAAAAGTATAACATGCCAGAGAAACCATTGATCCCTTTAGCTCAGATACTGAGAGCACTATGCACAAAAGTTTTTGGTTCAACCTGCTCCCCCCACAGGATGCAGGGGGCTCTTTTCATTATAAATAGTATCCACCACACTTATGGAAGTTCTGTGCTAGAAATTCCTCTTTTCTGTCACTCTCTTTGTTTCTACCTTGTTCCTTTGCTTTCTGTCATTTCTTCCTGCTGTTTTCTGCCTTGCTGGTCCATTCACCTGTACGTGTTTGATAAAATCTTACATACTTTCTCTTAAGGTTGATAATTGGGTACATGTATTAAGTGCATTTTTGGCTCAAGGGAAATGAGATATGGGGAAACAATTTTTTGGTAATTTAGGCATATATAATATATAGATATATATATATTAGATATATAGTATATTATATAGATATTTTATTATATATATATAGATATTAATACACTTTAGTGTCTTAGTTATGGACAAATTTGTATTCATGCATGTTTTTTAAATTCTGTGTGATAAATTGACAGAGTGGTCATCCGACTCGATGCAGGGGCATCTTCTTAGATGATGTGTGCAAATGCATCTGAATGTGTACTTAATGTTTTCTTTTCCTTTTTCATTTTCACCCTGTTGAAGTTCTGTGTGTGTATTGAAATAGTTATAGCCCAGGTATGGCTTTATGCAGTCGGCTGGGCTTTTAGCAATAGTAAGTTCACAAATTGCGTGCTGTATCATACCTTCTAAAAAATGAAGATGCACCATGGTGTATACTAGTAGCATGATGAGATTTTCAGCATCAAACATCTTCTTACAAGAGATCAGTAGATTTCATTTTATCTGATTATATGTGCAGGAAAGATTTTGTTAATGCATTTATAAGACTAGAGAGGCTAAACAGTGTGCCTGGTGCTTAACTGTCGTCTGTTTAATTAGACTCGGGATTTCTTTTTTTGATGTGATGTCAGACAAAGCAAAGCCAGAGCAAGATTGAGGCAGCCGAGATGTGGTTTCTCAGAAGAATGTTGAGAGTTCCATGGACAGCAAAGAAAAAAACGAGACAGTCTTGATGGAGGCAGACACAAGTAGATCACTCATAAGGAAGATTAGGAAAAGACAGGCAACATTTATAGGCCATTTTATGAGGAGGGGGATTTGGAGCACCTGGTCACAACGGGAAAGCTGGAGGGAAAGAGAGCACCAGGTAGACCCAGGGAGAGAATGCTGGACGGACTTGCAGAGTGGCTGGGGATGATGAGGGTCGGGGAGATGCTGGGAGCAACGAGAGATAGAGATGGTTGGAAGTCCATGGTCGCCAACACCATGCGGCAAGGCACCTGATGATTATGATGATGTCAGGTAGTTGTCGGCTGGGCTGTAAGCAACAGGAACATGAAGACCATGAATCCAGTTGTAAATGGATACCTGACCCTGGGGTTTAGGAAGGCAAAACAGTCAAGGAGGGGAGGTGGGACACCAGCCTCGAGAAAAGTTGGTGAGAAAGTTGATATCTCTACCGCCTCCACACACATCCTTCCTCCCCCCCCCCCTCCCCCACCAATGACCTCGGTCTGTGGGACAACCTGTTATCGTATTAATCTTCTGTTGTGTTTTGTTTTGTGATGCTGTCAAAAGATAATGATGACAAGGCCTAGGCTGACATACATTTTTCAATGTGGGTGAATGTTTGTTGTTTCAGTACGTGACTGCCTTCGCTGTGTCCTCTATATCCTCCAACTGGGAGCGTGTGGGAAAGCCTTTCAACCCTCTGCTGGGAGAAACTTTTGAGTTGGAAAGGTGAAGGAGGGAGTGGGAAAGATGGGATGCGTACACACTCACACAATCATGTGCAGGCGTGTGTGCACGCACATGCAAGCACGCATGTATGCATACACACACGTACACACACACACACACATACTCTCACATACACACACCACACTGTGCATGCACACAGCCAGGCATACATGTATGTACACACCATGCACACACACAGACACACACACACACACACACACAACACACACACACACACACACACACACACACACACACACACTGCACACACGCAAATGTGCACACACACACACACACACATACAAGCACTCATGCATGCATGTGCGTGCGTGCACACACGCATGCACATGCACTCACACACACACAGACACACACACACACACACACACACACACACACACACGCTCTCTCTCTCTCTCTCTCTCTCTCTCTCTCTCTCTCTCTCTCTCTTCTCACTCTCTCACACACACATGCACCCACACACGTGCGCACACGCACACACACACACACACACACACACACACACACACACACACAGATCACACGCGAGCGCGCGCACATGCCCACAACACACACACAAGTGCACGCACGCATATAAAACACACACACACACACACACACACACACACACACACACACACACACACACACACACACACACACACACACACACACACACACACAACACACACAACACCACACCACACACACCACACACACACACACACACACACACACATCACAGGTCTAATATCACTTATAATGAAAAGACGTTAAATCAAAGAACGAACACACGCACGCACGCACGCGCGCGAGAGTTCAGTAAATACAACATATTTTTCCCAAGTAACAGCATGTAACTAGAAACCCAACATACGTACAGAAAGACAAGGTAATGACTGCACAATTGTATTCTTTTCATTTACACATGAAAATGAGATAGCTCATCAGCTGTCATTACACAGAATTACCAAGTGACAAGTTTATTCATCATGTGTCGTTATTGTGTAATAATGATAGTGTTGAGTGTGAGCTGTCATGATGGGTGCATTACATGTGGTACACCCAATGATTAATAAGCATAAATCTCAGTTTAATATACCAAGCAATGTAGCCAACTGATTGATACAACAGACTAACTACTGAGTGTTCATGTATTCAAACCTTCATCACTCAGAAAATTATTGTGGACTTTTTTTGTTTACCTCAACTCAAGCAGCTCATACCCAGAGTACAGCATGCTTTGGGCTCGTCGGGGAAGATTGGGACCACACGGTCGAGTCTCTATCGACTTTATGGAAATGTTAACCCCTTTCTCAGTTTCTTTACCCCACACCACAAGTGTCTGTATCACTCGGGCCTGGTTTGATGCCAGGATATATGATGAAAGCAGAGTAGAGTACATACAGCCATCTCATGCAGTTTCAGTTCAAAATGAAATTTGTGGCTTGACGTTAAGTTGTCTGTATTTTCTTAAAATCAGAAGAAAGAACACTGTAAGATAGAACATGAACGCCTGTTGAATTGAATTTAACCCCTTCACCGCCAGTGAGTTTAGAATGTTAAAGTCCTCAGCGCCAGTGTTTAAAAAAAAAAAAAAAAAAAAATGCACCTACTGACTTCGAATGACAGTAACTTTCTTATTTCTCAACTGAATTGCTTTCGTTTTTGTTTTGTTTTGTTTTTTTTTTTGTAAGAAAGAAGAATGATTGGAGTTTGGATTATGCACAATAAGTATGTTGGCGGTTGCTAGACGCAAAAAGGCACATCGCGATGAAAGGGTTAATGACCAGAATAAAACAGGTGCACAAATGATGAAATTGTGATTGTGTTCAAGTTTCTGCTAGACGGCAAAAGGCGACATCGGCGATGAAAGGGTTAATGACCAGAATAAAACAGGTGCACAAAATGATGAAAATTGTGATTGTGTTCAAGTTTCAAAAGAAAAAGGACAATAAAACTTGTCAGGCGAGCAACTTATCTCTCTCATCAGATGTTTTCAGTATATGACAGTGTGCAGTTTTGGTGTATGACTAAAATAATAAACGACAGGTGTTGCGTCATTTATGAGTGGTTGTGAAGGTAATAAAATAATGATAGTGAAGATTAATGCAATGTAAAACCTGGGACACTGACTGTTAAGTGCTTCGCAGCTTGCAGAATTTTTGCAATATCTAAGAAGATAATCAGTCACTTAGCAGAATTTTTGCAATTCTAAGAACATAATCAGTCAACTTTGCAGAATGTTTGCAACATCTAAGAATGATCAGTCCACTTTGCAGAATATTTGCCACATCTAAGAAGATAATCATTCCACTTTGCAGAACATTTGCAACATCCAAGAATGTATTCAGTCAGAAACAATAATTAATAGAAATAATAATTTCACTATCATAATTAATCAGAAACAATAATTAACGGAAATAATGATTTTAGTTTTTACTGTCATAATTAATCAAAAACAATAATTGATAGAAATAACAATTTCACTGTCATAATTAATCAAAAACAATATTGAATAGAAATGATAAAATTTCACTGTCCACACAGTCCCTAAGCTGAAACATTGAGATGACAGCTTCAGTATTTTTATATGTTCTTATCTAGCATGTCAGTAATCACTCTTTATACCTTCCCCCCTGTCCACCATCATCAACTCCCACTCTATAAAACACCACTTCTATGCTGATGACACCCAACTTCAAGACAGTGACTCACCTGATAATATACAGCGCCTGTTGACTCGCACCACTGAGTGTTACTCGGACATTAAGAACTGGATGACGTTCAACAAACTTCAGCTTAATGACGACAAGACAGAAGCTATCCTCATTGGCACCTGTCAGAAACTTTCTCAGCTGCCTCCTCTTTCTCTCCCATTATGTAACACATCAGTCCCAATTTCTGATTCAGCTAAAAACCTTGGTGTCTGCATTGACTCTACCTCTCCATGAACAACTTTGTTTCTCAAACTGCCAGATCTTGCTACTATCATCTCCATCGTATAAGCCTGATCAGGAAGTATGTCTCTGTGGAAACAACTGCAAAACTCGTTCTCTCCTTCATAATGTCTCGCATTGACTATTGCAATTCACTCCTGTCTGGTCTTCCTGCCTCCACCATTCAATCCTACAGCGCATTCAAAACAATGCTGTACGCCTTGTACTCAAAAAGAAAAAAGCTGACCACATATCTCCTCTCCTGGCACAACTTCACTGGCTCCCTATATCAAAGCGCATACAGTACAAACTAGACACCATGTGCAACAAAAGCCTCAATAACGCCGCCCCCGATTACCTGTCAAGCCTACTTGAGATCTATGTTCCCTCACGTACCCTCCGCTCTGCCTCCGATCCTCTGACTTTTCGCTTTCCACGCACTAAGCTCAATACCTATGGTCCACGAGCCTTCTCTGTTTCTGGTCCACTCTCCTGGAACAAACTTCCTCTCTCAGTCCGTCAGCAACCTACTTTTGTCTCCTTCAAGTCCGCTCTCAAAACTCACCTTTTCTCCTCTGCGTAAAATCCTAACCTCACTCAACCCCCTCTGCAGCCTGTCTCCGCTCGGAGGGGAATCACTTTGTTTTATATATAATTGTATATGATATGCTCTCTATAATTTTCCATTGCTTTTATTCTTGCTTTTATTGCTTTTATTCTTTCTCCCCATTTATAGCCATGCATGTGTGTGTGTGTGTGTGTGTGTGGTGTGTGTGCGTGCGTGTGTGTCTGTTTCAGCGCTTAGATTTGATTTTGTCAGATTTTGCGCTATCTAAGTATTGTAATTATTATTATTAATTATAATCAGTTCTGTTCCGAAAGTTTCATTTTCTGACACTGGATTTTGTATTTTTTAACCTTTGCACTCACTCTATCTAAAACTGCAAACTTAACTCGAAGCTGATAGGAGAGTCAAAGGTAGTTTTTGCTTTCAGCTGGTTGCAAAAGATGTGCTGGCGTGCAGATCAAGGTTAATAACTTTTTCAGCCTTCTGAATTTCGTGCTCGAATTCTCTCTTTCTGTCACTCTTGTTTCTTTCTTTCTCCTTTGCTTTCTGTCATTTCTCCCTATCATTTTCTGCTTTGCTGGTTTATTCACCTGTATTTGTTCGATAGTCTTGCATACTTTCTCTTAGGATTGATGATTGGGTACATGTATTAAGTGCATTTTTGTCTCTAAGGAAATGAACTATGCGGAAGCAATTTCAGGTAATTTAGGCCCATTCTTATATATGTTTTAGTGTCCTTAATTATGTTTAACCCTTTGAGCCCTAGCCCCCTGAGCCATACAATACACTATTCCTGGGCTCCTGAGCAGAGTGCACTGAAAATCTACCCCATCGTATTTTGTGGACCCACATCTGTGTTGTCATACTCAACACCTAAATCGCCTTGAACAAATGTTTTATTCCACCCTTCACTCAAATTTTGTGCATCACCACCATCCCCTGTAGGTCTGTTTACGTAACTGTTGCCACGCCTACCTTCTCCGCCAGTCCGATCCTCATTGTCACTGTTTGAATCGCCTACACCTCCAACATCACTGTTTTCACTTTCGAGATCACTCTCTGGGCAACTTTGAGCAAAATCCTGCTCATCTGAATCGGAATCGTACAAAGCTTCGAGCACTTGCTCAGTGGTGAAAAAATGCTGGCGCTTGTTTGCCTCATGAGAGGTCGAAGGTTGAGGAGTTGATCTTTTCATTGTGAAAACTGACAAAACGTACACCAAACTATCACAATGGAGGCTGCCATGTGCAAATTGAAGTGTTCTGCAGCGACTGGGAAGGAATTATTCTGATTGGATAATATAAAAATAGTGCGAGACCCGGCTGTTTGACCCACTGTGCTGTGGCGACGTACAGCGTGCACTCGGAATATGGTCACACAAAGCATTGCGACCTGTAGATCGCATTCGGGCCCAGAGGGTTAAATTTGTATTCAGGCATGTTTTTTAAATCCTCTGTACTGGATAAACTGGATGGAGTGATCAACGCCAGGGGCATCTCCGTAGATTATATGTGCTAATTTTTTTTTTATTCCTGTTGAAGTATTCTGCATGTTTTGAAACGGTTATAGCCCTGATGTGGCTCTATGCAGTCGGCTGGCTTTAAAACAACAATCGACTTCTTTTTTTCACGAACCCCCACAAAACAGACCCTCTGTGGGGGAAAAGAAAGGAAGAAAACTGACTGTCCTGAGTGAGTTGAGCAGTTGTCTGCATTGCCTTTGAAATCAGAAGAAAGAAAGCAGCAAAATCGAATATGAATGTCTCTTTTGATTTCATGAGACCAACAGGCGCTTGAAATTGAAATCTTCATTATGTTCGGGTTTGAGAAGAAAAGTGCATGAAACTTGACAGGCAAGCAAGTATTCTGTCTCACCAGATGGTTTCAATATGTGACAGTGTACAGGTTTGGTTTATGGCAAAGATACGAAACGACAGGTTTGTGTCATTTATGATTGGTTGTGTGGGTAATAAAACAACAATAGTGAAAGGCTCTGTGATTGTTATGAACCAGAATGAATTTTTTACAGTTTCTGATGCTTTACTAGCACAAGGACTCTTATCGGCAAATCATGCCATTAAATGGATGCCCACAGGCCATAGAAAGAGAGAGAGGGTGGCCTAGAATGACTAGGTGACAGTGGAAAGGGACCTCCAGCTGGTCTCCGAGGATGAAATGACACCAAGCAGAATGGCTAAGGACTGTAAACAGTGGAGTGTCTTGACTTCTTCTTGTGTTGTGACGATAAAGGAGCAACTAAGTCATGTCAGAGTTGACCAGTCACCATGGTGTAGTGGTTAGCGCAACGGACTACTGACTGGAAGGTTGTGGGTTCGAATCCCCATCAGTCCCTTCAAAAATCATTGTGGGATTTTTTTTGCCCTAACCAGCTGCTTCTCAGAGTTGGGCATGCTATGGGCTTATTCGGAAGCCTGGAACCACACAGTCGAGTCTCGTCCACTTTACAAATGCGTCATTGAGGGTGTTGTTCAAATCTTCTGACCAGCACCACAGGTATCTGTATCTCTCGGGCCTGGTTGACGCCAGGATATATTATGATAGCGTAGAGTACAGCCCTGTCACGCAGTCTCAGTCCTAGATGGAACTCCATAGCATCATGATTATCTCCTCATCGACATCATCATCATCGCATTGTAAAAACTGTTCCAGCTTCTCTGGCCATTAAAATGGTGTAGAAAATGGGACGGGGGAAAAAAAAAGTGAGCACAAAAGTAACCTCCCTGAGTGCGATGATCCTAAAAAAAAACACTTTTAAAAAAAAAAATCATGGCAGTCTTATTTTTATTTCTGTTTTCATTAGTATGTTCCTTTCACATAGTGTGATTCTGCCCTGTTGCAAAATTACATATTGTGCAAAATTCTATGTCCTTTTTTTTGTGTTTTTTTCAGTCATATGAGATCCTTGTTATTTTACTGCCTGCATTCCATTTTCAGACATGACATCGGTTTCCGCATGGTCTCGGAGCAAGTGAGTCACCATCCTCCCGTCAGCGCCTTCCATGCTGAAGGTGAAGGTTACAGCTTGAACGGCTCTGTGCTGCCCAAGTTGCGCTTCTGGGGCAAGTCTGTGGAGATCACCCCTAAAGGCACCATCTCTCTCTCCCTGCCCAAGTGAGTGCTGCTTGTTGTTGTATAGTGCTGTTTTTGTTATTGTTGTTTTATTTTATTCTTTCAATGTTTTGACTTTTGTAGGATATGTATATGCACCCTGTTTTGCCCATACTGTGCAGATAGTATGTTACAGTCAGTAATTATCTGACAGACCTCATGGGCCTTTGCAAAACCCCATGCACTGGCAAGGTCTAGAAATGGGAAACGCAAAGGGAGGGGGGGGGGGGGGGGGGACCTGTGAAACACAAAGCTGACTCAACTAAAATGATGGAAACATTAAGATTGTCAGCGAACAGTCCAGTTTTTAACCCTTTGATTCCTGCACCCTGTCCACCAGCATCCTATATTGTCAACCATGCAAGCGAAGCAAAAATATATCCGTTTGACTCGCTCACCATATCCACCAGCTTCCTGCATTAAGCTGGTGGGTAGGGTAAGGAAGTCAAAGGGTTAAGTTTTTGCAGTTGGTAGACAGGGTGCGGGGGTCAAAGGGTTAATGTTGTCTGGGATTGAACTCGAAATATCATACCTTGCATCTGTGGCAGTATCAAAAGATTAACCAACCGTCCCACATATGAAAAACAACTGTGCCACCCCAAAGAGTCACACTTTAGGTTTCTGATAGTCATCAGTACATGTTTTGTCAAAATACTGTTGATGAATGATGAACGATGTGGTGCACTAAGTGGATGTTTACTTTGGTTTCAGATACAACGAAGTATACACCTGGCAAAAGTCAACTGCTGCGTTCACAACGTCATTGTAGGAAAACTGTGGGTTGAACATGTAAGTGGGTTGGTTTTTTTTCCTTCTGTTTAGACTTCAGTTTCCCCTGTGGGGATGCCTGGGGATCTTTCAGTATAAATAGTATCCCAACCTTTTGGAATTTCTGCGCTAGAAATTTCCTTTTTTCTGTCACTTCGTTTGCTTTCTGTCATTTCTTCCTATCATTTTCTGCCATGCTGGTCCATTCACTTGGAGGGAGTGGTCAGTGCCAGGGGCATCTTCTTAGATTATGTGCGCAAATGCATTGATAATTTGATATGTGTACGTAATTTTCTGGGGGGGGGGGGGTTTCCTGTTGGAGTGTTGTGTGTGTATTGAAACGGTGATAGCCCTGATATGGCTCTATGCAGTTGGATGAGCTTTAAGCAACAATAAGAATTAGACATAAGTTGTATGCAATCCATAGAGCACCAATATATTTATATATAGATAAGAATGAGACATAAGTTGTATGCAATCCATAGAGCACCAATATATATATATAGATAAGAATGAGACATTAGTTGTATCATTCCATAGAGCACCAATATATATATATATAGATAAGAATGAGACATTAGTTGTATGCATTCCATAGACCACCAATATATATATATAGATAAGAATAGACATTAGTTGTATGCATTCCATAGACCACCAATATATATATATAGATAAGAATGAGACATTAGTTGTATGCATTCCATAGAGCACCAATATATATATATATATAGATAAGAATGAGACATTAGTTGTATGCATTCCATAGACCACCAATATATATATATATATGGATAAGAATGAGACATTAGTTGTATACATTCCATAGAGCACCAATATATATATATGGATAAGAATGAGACATTAGTTGTATGCATTCCATAGAGCACCAATATATATATAGATAAGAATGAGACATTAGTTGTATGCAATCCATAGACACCAATATATATATAGATAAGAATAAGACATCAGTTGTATACATTCCATAGAGCACCAATATATATATATAGATAAGAATGAGACATTAGTTGTATGCATTCCATAGAGCACCATATATATATATAGATAAGAATGAGACATTAGTTGTATGCATTCCATAGAGCACCAATATATATATATAGATAAGAATGAAGACATTAGTTGTATGCATTCCATAGACCACCAATATACATATATATAGATAAGAATGAGACATTAGTTGTATGCATTCCATAGAGCACCAATATATATATATGATAAGAATGAGACATTAGTTGTATGCATTCCATAGACCACCAATATATATATATAGATAAGAATGAGACATTAGTTGTATGCATTCCATAGACCACCAATATATATATATGGATAAGAATGAGACATTAGTGTATGCATTCCATAGAGCACCAATATATATATATGATAAGAATAAGACATCAGTGTATGCATTCCATAGACCACCAATATATATATGGATAAGAATAAGATATCAGTTGTATGCATTCCATAGAGCACCAATATATATATAGATAAGAATAAGACATCAGTGTATGCATTCCATAGACCACCAATATATAATATGATAAGAATAAGACATCAGTTGTATGCATTCCATAGACCACCAATATATATATATGATAAGAATAAGACATCAGTTGTATGCATTCCATAGAGCACCAATATATATATATAGATAAGAATAAGACATTAGTTGTATGCATTCCATAGACACCAATATATATATATAGATAAGAATGAGACATTAGTTGTATGCATTCCATAGAGCACCAATATATATATATAGATAAGAATGAGACATTAGTTGTATGCATTCCATAGAGCACCCTGTTTTTGGATTTCTTCATTTTTTTTTTCTCTTTTCTTTGCATTTGTTTTCAAAGTGCACACCACGTCTTTCTTCATTGTCGTTTTGTGTGTGGTGTGTATTGTGTGTTGTGTGTTGTGTGTGTGTGTGTGTGGTGCAAAATATCAGTGTGTGTTACAGTGTTTAGTTTTTGGGTTTCTGTCTACGCTGTGATATGGACAGTTCAATTTTTTGCTTGTGATTATTTGTGGTTACATATGCCTGGGTTTTTATTATGATTTATTGTATGAAAACCAATTGGTATTTTAGGTCATGGTTGATACATATGAAAACATGAAATATATATATATATGAAAACCAATTGTAATTCAAGGTCAGCGTTGTTATGTATGAAACTGAAACTGAAACAGAAACTGAAATCCTTGACACCAAAGGGGCCGAGGGAGGGCTAAAGCCACTACAGCCTAGAGCTGGTAAAGGGAGACCGTCACAGTGGAATTTTTCTGTTTGAAGGCGCATTGCCACAGCTTAACACCATCGCCATTTCACCCACCCCCAACATGCATGTCTCACCTGTCTGTTGGCGTCACTGGGTTAGATGTTGGCTGCTATACTTTTTGACACTACCATCTCCCTCCAGGCCACTCTGTCTTGACTTCTGTGGACAATTTCTTGAATGTTTTGTTCACTTATGTTGGTTATTTTCTGGATACATGAGATTGAGGTCTGCCTTTGTTCCTTTTTGCCACTATTTTTCCTTGAAAGATGGTTGCCATGAGGTCCGTGTTCTTGCTGCGAGACACATGGCTGGTAGTTTTCTGATGGTGTCAAGTTCTTCCAGGACACTTTCATTAGTTCTTCTGTCTCTCCATTTGACTTGTAGATGATGAAACCAGATCTCTGCCATCGCAATTCTTCTGCAATCAGTTTTTTCTGAATCTTGAAACAACATGCATGCATTTCTTTTTTTTTTTTGGTTTTTTATGAAAGTGGCTTTTTCAACAGAATTTTGCTAAATATAACACTTGTTGCTGTGAGATCTTTAACATGTGCAGAGTTACTGATTGTAGTATATTGCCACACATGATTGTGATTATGAGATGCCTTGGTTGTGTACAGTTGTGTGTGTATATGTGTATTATGTGTGTGTAGTCAGGCACTGTGGAAGTCATCAACCACCAGAACAAGATGAAGGCGGTGCTGAACTTCAAACAGTGCGGTTGGTTTGGAAAAGATCTCCATCGTGTGGAAGGCTTCATCTACGGACACAAGTGAGTACCATGCTGCAACACACCTTGGTTTATTTTACTCTGGTGTTGATATTGAAAAGGATGTGGGAAAGGGGGGGGGGAGGGAGACAGAGAGAGAGAGAGACGCAACACTCGCACAGACACAGAGAGAGGCAACACTCGCACAGACACAGAGAGAGACACACAACACACGACACACCACACACACAGACACACACACAGACACACACACAGACACACACACAACACACACACACACACACACACACACACACACACACACACACACACACACACACACACACACACACACACACGACACGAACGAACGAACGATCACACTCACCACCATCCTTACTTCATGATGTATGTGTTAACGTTAGAATTAATTCCATTTTTGATGACATGATGATGATGATGATGGTAATGAAAGTGATGGTGGTGATTATAGTTTTTTTTTTTTTGTCTGGTTTTGTTTGTTTCTTTGCTGCCCACTTTTATGTATCTTTCCTGTTTTACTCCCCCCCCCCCCCCACACACACACACCCTCCAACACCTAAACCCATTGAAATACAGATTGGTATAAGAACAGGGCATGAAGGATAACACTTAAAGTCTCAGTTTTACCATCCCCAAAACAAAACATTTCCATTGTCTCACCTGTCTCACCTGTTGGTGTCACTGGGGCTCAGTGTTGGCCACTGCACATCTGGACGCCACCATCTCCCTCCAGGCCACTCTGTCTTGACTTTTGTGGACAATTTCTTGTATAGTTAGACTCTCCCCACAATTTCTCACTACTGACTGGCGTGCAGAAACATGAAAACATGCAGACTGCAGACTGTGCAACAAGATATTACCAGCATAGAGTGAGCAAAACCACACGCGTACATGCATCTAGAGAAAAAAAATCGGAATTTTTTTTTAATCAGGGAACATGCATTGACAGAAAACAAAACAAAACAAAACAACAAAAGAAGGGTGATACAGCTGTAAATTCATGCGTTATGTAACAACTCTTGAGAGTCACGGAGTTATCTCCCATGTAGAATTTCTCAAACCCAACACAGTTTGCGCTACCCATTCAGCTAGCATAGACGCAGTCACAAAGCATAAAGTGGTAAGCTCAGAACAAAGAGGACAGGGTTGATGATGGTGTGGTGATACTTTGTGAAATTATGGTGATGCAGCGTGCTGGTCTTTGTGATATTGTGGAGAAATTGTACATGGGAGATAACTCTGTGACTCTCAAGAGTTATGTTACTTAGTTGATATTTAAAATTCTCCCTGCTTCCCTCTTATTTCCTTTGGTATTCTCATGCATTATGTGTTTACAGGAAGCAGAAGTTAAAAGCTCTGTATGGAAACTGGGTGCTAGGACTGTATTCGGCAGACCCTGAGGAGTATGAGAACGCGCAGAAACCGTCGTCAAAGAGTCCATCCCCGAGCAACTCCTTCTCCAAGGTAGGGAAGAAGACAGGGTCGATGATGGTTTGGTGATGCTGGGTTTGTTACTTTGTGAAATTATGGTGATGCAGCGTGCTGGTCTTTGTGATATTGTGGTGATTGTTCTGAAATCCTTGTGGTGAGTATAGTTTGGGGTGTGTGTGTGTTGTGTGTGTGTGTGTGTGTGTGTGTGTGGTGTGTGTGTGTGTGTGTGTGTGTGTATGAGTGTGTGTGTGGTGTGTGTGTGTGTGTGGTGTGTGTGTGTGTGTGTGTGATGAGTGTATGTGTGGTGTTGTGTGTGTGGTTGTGTGTGTGTGTGTGTGTGTGAATGTGAGTGCATTGAAGAGGTCTTTCACAGCGATCTGCCATGTCAAAATGGTTTCTGTGCAGAACGGGACGACGACGTCAGACACAGAGGACATTGAAGATGCCCAGCCCACCAACCCCATTGTTGGTTACTCCCTGTGTGTCCCTCTCAGGAGTGTGTCTGGAAAGCCCTACCTCGGCCCGCACATTCCTCAAAGGTTTGGCTTTCTTACTAATAGAATAAACGAAGGAGTGATGTTGTCTCTTTGAGGGCTAGGAGTAGTTATATAAACCTTAAATGAAGGAGTGATTTTGTCTCTTTGAGGGCTAGGAGTAGTTATATAAACTTTTCTGTCTTTCTCTTTCTCTCCATCTCTGTCTCTCTCACTCTGTCTCCGTCTCTTCTCTCTCTCTCTCTCTTCCCTTCCCCCTCCCTCCCTCTCAAAATCTCACATGGACATGCACACGCACACACACTTACACACACACACACACACACACACAGATACTCATACACACACACACACACATACATATACACGCACATACACACGCGCAGGCACACACACACACACACACGTACAGACACACACACACACACGTACAGACACACACACACACACACACACACACACACACACCACCACACCCACACACTCATCCTCACACACACACACACACACACACACAAAAAGAGACAATACATATACAGACAATACATATGCACAGGCATATACACATGCACACACACACACTCACTCTCTCTCTCTCTCTTTCGATATTTTTCTCATTTCAGGGTAATCTGCAGTCATAACTATATACATTAAAATAGATTCAGATGAATGGTTCGCGTTCAGTTACAGAAATCCAAGTAGTGATGATTCTATGGTCTCCTCTGTACAACCTCAAAGGAATCGGGGTATTAAGCTGCCTCACAAGTGAACATCTAATCCTTGATGTTTCTATGTGAATACCTGTCAAAACTGTTCAAATCACGATGAGATTGGCAAAGTTGTCAAGGCTACAATTAGAGAATGGAAAAGTTGTCAAGGATACCATCAGAGAATGGCAAAGTTGTCAAGGATACAGTCAGAGAATGGCAAAAGTTGTCAATGATACCGTCAGAGAATGGCAAAGTTGTCAAGGATACCATCAGAGAATGGCAAAGTTGTCAAGGATACCATCAGAGAATGGCAAAGTTGTCAAGGATACCGTCAGAGAATGGCAAAGTTGTCAAGGATACCATCAGAGAATGGCAAAGTTGTCAAGGATACAATCAGAGAATGGCAAAGTTGTCAATGATACCGTCAAAGAATGGCCAAAGTTGTCAAGGATACCATCAGAGAATGGAAAGTTGTCAAGGATACCATCAGAGAATGGCAAAGTTGTCAAGGATACCGTCAGAGAATGGCAAAGTTGTCAAGGATACCATCAGAGAATGGCAAAGTTGTCATGGATACCGTCAGAGAATGGCAAAGTTGTCAAGGAGACCGTCAGAAAATGGCAAAGTTGTCAAAGATACAGTTAGAGATGGAAGTTGTCAAGATACAGTTAGAAATGGCATAGTCAAAATTACTGTTATAGATAGGCATTGTTGTCAAGGTTACAGGTTGGCAAAGTTGTCAAGGTTACAGATTGGCAAAGTTGTCAAGGTTACAGTTATAGATTGGCAAAGTTGTCAAGGTTACAGATTGGCAAAGTTGTCAAGGTTACAGTTACAGATTGGCAAAGTTGTCAAGGTTACAGATTGGCAAAGTTGTCAAGGTTACAGTTTTAGATTGGCAAAGTTGTCAAGGTTACAGTTACAGATTGGCAAAGTTGTCAAGGTTACAGTTACAGATTGGCAAAGTTGTCAAGGTTACAGTTATAGATTGGCAAAGTTGTCAAGATTACAGATTGGCAGCAGTGTCAAGGTTATGTAGAGTCAAAGGTAGGCAAAGTTGTCAAGGTTATATTTACAGATTGGCAAAGTTGTCAAGTTTAGTTACATTACATTGACAAAGTTTCAATTTACAGTTATACATTTACATATTGACAAAGTTGTCAAGTTTACAGTGACATTACATATTGACAAAGTTCAAGTTTACAGTTGTACATTACTATGACAAAGTTGTCAAGTTTACAGTTATACATTTACATATTGACAAAGTTGTCAAGTTTACAGTTATACATTTACATATTGACAAAGTTGTCAGTTTACAGTTATACAGTTTACATATTGACAAGTTGTCAAGTTACAGTGTACATTTCAGATTGCAAAGTTGTCAAGTTTACAGTTATACATTTACATATTGACAAAGTTGTCAAGTTTACAGTTGATACATTTACATATTGACAAAGTTGTCAAGTTTACAGTTAACTTAATATTGACAAGTTGTCAGTTACAGTTGTACATTTACAGATTGGCAAAGTTGTCAAGTTTACAGTTATACATTACATATTGACAAAGTGTCAGTTGACAGTTAAGTTTACATATGACAAAGTTGTCAAGTTTACAGTTGTACATTTACAGATTGGCAAAGTTGTCAAGTTTACAGTTAACATTTACATATGACAAGTTGTCAAGTTACAGTTGACATTACATATGGCAAAGTTGTCAAGGTTATGTTTACAGATTGCAAAGTTGTCAAGTTTACAGTTATACTGTGACAGGACCACACTCTTACAGAATTTATTTGAGTCAGTCCTGTTGGGTTCGTTCCATGTTTCTTTATTGTAAATCTCACGAGAGGCATAAATGTGACAGAAAATAAACCCCTATTTGTGGAATAATGGCTATACACATAAGCTACATCAGCTACAAGTGATCTCTCTACACCAGGAAAAGGAATAAAAAGCTGGGCCGCACACACTGAACAGTTCTCTCTCACGTGCTGGTGTGTGTGTGTATATGTGTGCGTGTGTGTGTAGGTGTGTCTGTGTGGGTGTGCGTGTGTGTTTTTCTCTCTTTCAAGCATCACTGGGTCACAATACCATTTGGCAAAGTTGTCAAATTTACAGTTACAGGTCAGCTGTGTTGTTATGGTTATGATTATGCAGAAGGTATGAAAATTTTTCAGGGTGCAATTACACAGAACATATGAAAAAGCAAGGGGTTTTGTTATAATGCAAATCTGATGATGCATATTATACCATGACTCATGATTGCAAATACTGTCTTGCTGTTGGCTGTTCGTGCCTTGTAATTAATAACAGCTGTGCTCTCAGCATGGCAAGAACAACTGCATCTTCAGTCTGTCACCATAGGAGGTAGTCACATGTGTGTATGTATTGACTTCCTTCCTTTTTTGTCGGCCATCTTGATTCCTACGCCCGTGGGGATGCCGGGGGCTCTTTCAGTATAAATAGTATCCCCGCCTTCTAGAAATTCTGTACTAGAAATTCCTCTTTTCTGTCACTCTCTTTGTTACTTCCTTCCTTCCTTTGCTTTCTGTCATTTCTTCCTATCATTTTCTGCCTTGCTGGTCCATTCATTATGTGTTCGATAAAGTCCTACATACGTTCTCTTAAGATTGATAATTGGATACATGTACTATGTTTTTGAAGGAAGTGAGAATGTGGAAGCAATTTTAGGTAATTTAGGCCTGTTTTCATGTATTTTTTAGTGCTCTTAGTTATGTTTAAATTTGTAATCAGTGTGTGTTTTTAAGTCCCCTGTGCAATAAATTGGACAAATGGTCAACGCCAGAGACATCTTCTTAGTTTGTGTACACAAATGCATTGTGTACTTATTTTTGTTCCTTTTTTTTTTCCCTGTTGAAGTATATGTTTTGAAACGGTTGTAACCCTGATATGGCTGTACACAGTCGGCTGGGCTTTAAACAAAATAAAAAACAAATAACAGATCTTGATTCCTGTTTTTTTTTTAAATAAATAGCTGAGTATGTGTTTGTTTTGCCTGCATTTCCAGCATTCATTGGCTTAAGTGTAACATGAAAACACCTGTGTATACGCCCGCCAAAGAGGGACAACATGCAGTAACATACTGCCTGCGCATTGTGAGAAAAACAATATGCATACACACATCTGAGAAAAAAAAAATTTTCCTTAAAGGATAGAAACTGTGTGTGAAATTTGATGAAGATTTGGTTTGGGGGCTCGTGAAAGTTAGCAACAACAAAACCATGTCTTTAGTAATCCAAAACAAGTGTGACTGCCCGTGTTCAAGCAAACAGGAAACCAGAAAAAAAAAATGAAAAAATAATCAGAACGTGTATTTAATACAACCAATTTTCAGCATATTTAATACAAGAAATAAACAATTTTCTCACACTGGACGAAGCAGCAGGGAATTTTCAGTCTTGTCAGGTTGTATGAAATATGCATCCTGATTCTTTTTTCATGTTTTTTTTCTAGTCCTGTCTTTAGTAATCTGAATTCGGAAATTCAAAGCCTACATCTGCTGAAACCAAAACAAGTGTGACTGCCCGCGTTCAAGCAAACAGGAACCAGAAAAAACGCAAAAGAAGAATAAGAAGCGTATTTAATACAACAAGACAAGACAGGCGCAAATTTTCAGCCAACTGGTCTTTGTCAAGTGTAAGATCTCATAAATACTCAAAATTATGAAAGCCCATAAATAACATTCCTTTTCTCACACTGAAGGAGCAGCAGGGAAGTTCCATCTTTTTCTCCCAATCCTTGTTTCTGGTGTTTGTTTGTTTGTGATCTTACGCTTGACAAAGGCCAGTTGGCCGAAAATTTGCGCCTGTCTTGTCTTGTTGTATTAAATACACGTTCTTATTCTTTTTTCATGTTTTTTCTGGTTCCTACATCTGCTGGGCTCGCACTACCTTTGCAATATTCCCACAACTACTTTAACACATAAACACCAGATATTTTCTGCACCAGATATGCTCATGAATTGCACACTTAATCTGCATGTTCAGTATACAAATGTTGACGAGATGCTAACTTCATGTTCGTTTTCTCATTTTTCTCTGCAGTATTTCCATTTCACCTCATTTGCCATGACACTGAACCAGTTGATGGACGGGCAGTCCTCTGTCCTGGCTCCCACAGACTCCAGGACTTCGGCCAGACATCCGTCTCTTGGAGGAGGGCAATATAGGTTTGTACCGCCAGGATGCAAAGGAGAGAAGCAAGAGCGAGAAAAGGAAAGAACATACTCTGGGAATAATCTTGACATCTATGTGAGGGAAAAGGCTTGGTTGGCTTACAGTTAGGGGTGTCGCTTTGCTGTTGGACTGTACGAGCTCAATTACGTTTGACATCTGTATGTGGGAAGATGGTTGGTGGGCATAGAGGTACAGCTGCTGACTTAATTAAAGGAAATGTCTTAACTAAGGTATGACAGGTGCTGAGTTAATTACAGGGAATGTCTTAACTAAGGTATACAAGTGCTGAGTTAATAACAGGGAATGTCTTAACTAAGGTATCACAGGTGCTGACTTAATTACAGGGAATGTCTTAAGTATCACAGTTGGTGACTTAAAGGGAATGTCTTAACTAAGGTATGACAGGTGCTGAGTTAATAACAGGATGTTTAAGGTATAGTGCGAGTTAATAAGAATGTCTAACTAAGGTATAAGTGCTGAGTTAATAACAGGGAATGTCTTAACTAAGGTATGATTAGTGCTGAGTTAATAACAGGGAATGTCTTAACTAAGGTATGATAAGTGCTGAGTTAATAACAGGGAATGTCTTAACTAAGGTATCACAGGTGCTGGGTTAATTACAGGGAATGTCTTAACTAAGGTCTCACAGGTGCTGACTTGATTAATAAAGGCAATGTCTCAACTAAGGTATCACAGGTGCCAACTAAAAGGGAATGTTCTAACTAATATATCACAGGTGAACTAAAAGGGAATGTTTTAACTAAGGTATATCACAGGTGTTGACTAAAAGGGAATGTTTTAACTAAGGTATATCACAGGTGTTGACGAAAAGGGAATGTCTTTATTTAAAGCATCGCAGGTGACTGACTGAAAGAGAATGCCTTATCTAACCCATTGTATCTTAACAAAGGCATTGTAGGTGCTTCTTCAAAGGGAGTGTCTTCACTAGGTATCGCAGGTGCTGACCAAAAAGACTGTTTTAAACCTTTGTTTATTT
The DNA here is from genome assembly GCA_030674185.1 of Monoplex corrugatus. NCBI lineage: Eukaryota > Metazoa > Mollusca > Gastropoda > Littorinimorpha > Ranellidae > Monoplex > Monoplex corrugatus. The sequence continues at coordinate 29,810,912 of JAPXFY010000033.1, forward strand.
ATTTATTTATTTATTTATTTTTTTTATTTATTTTATGTTTTATTTTGTTGTTGTTGTTGCATATGGATAGATGGGTTTGACATATTGGATGAGGTGTGTGAAAGGGTGTATTGTTTGTATACGTGTGTGTTGTGTGTTTGTGTATGTGCATGCATGTGTGTTCACACACTCACACGTGTGTGTGTGTGTGTGTGTGTGTGTGTGTGTGTGTGTGTGTGTGTGTGTGTGAGTGTGTGTGTGTGTGTGTGTGTGTGTGTGTGTGTGTGTGTGTTGTGTGTGTTGTGTGTGTGTGTACATGGAGATGTATTTCTTGTGTCAGTTGATTTTACAAGAACTGGTCATTACATTTCGTATTATCCCGCGTATAGGATAAATTGTTGTCACAAGAGCAGAAAAAAACCACAAACTTTTGTATATGTATGTGTGTATGTACGTACAATTGTATAATGTGCATATGTTAAGTGATTGTAAGAATGAATATGTATGGAAGACTCTGATACAGAAATGTGTACACAGTTATGTTTTCTCCCATAGTTCGCTTGTATAACTTTTCTGCAGCATTTCTGTATTGAGGTTCATTTTGAATTTAAAGCAAAGTTAAGAATAAAATGTTCTGTCGTCAGATGGGGCAGCGGAAGCAAAGAACCGCTTGGAGGAGAAACAACGCACCGCCAGAAAAGACAGGAAAAAGTCTAAAGAAGACTGGCACCTGAGTACGTATTTGTCTTTCCTTTTCGTTTCTGTTGTTCAGGTCCCATATCTCACACAATCATAATGATGATGATGATGATAGTAATAATTGAAAATAATGATAAATATAGTAATAATAATAATGATGATAATAGTAATAATGATGATAGTAATGATGATGATAATGATGATAATAATAATAATAGCAATAGTAATAATGATAAATACTAATAATGGTAATAATGGTAATGATACTGATAATAAAAATACTGCTACTATAATAATAGTAATAATGAAGTGCAATGTGCAGAAACAAGTTTAGGTGCTTTTGGCCAGTTTTGTATATGTTTTAATGTATTTATTGTGTTCATAATTTGTGTTCAGGCTTTTTTTTTTTTTTCTTTAAAAACCCTGATTGTGAATTAAGTAGCATGGTCAATGCCAGAGGCATATCCTTACATTATGCACACAGATATTTGTTGATATGTGTACTTAATTTTCTTTTCCATTTGTTTGTTTGTTGTTGTTTTTTTTGTTTTTAGTTTAACAAAATGTTATGTGTGTTATGACATTTTCATAGACCTGATACTGTTCTTCAAGTCAGTTGGGCTTTTTTGATAACAATAATGATAATAATAATCGAGATCACTCTAAGAGCAGAGCACAGTAGTGATAATGATAGTCCAGATCATGATGAGAGCATGAAAAGCCACAGAATTTGGGTAATTTCCACAATTTTTTGCACAGAGAGACAGAGAGAGAGCAGTAGAGGGTGAGGAGGTTGGGGGTGGGCGTAGAGAGAGAGTTGTATGGACGTTATGATTTGTGGAGTGACGTTATCGTCTTTGTGTCCTCAGGTGGTTCACGCAAGGTACCAACCCTCAAACAGGCAATGACGACTGGATTTACACCGGTCACTATTTCAATCGCAGCTGGAATTCCTGCCCAGACATTTTTTGACCTTGACTTACCCTAGGACTGGCAGACTTTTCCACACTGGGTTCAAGGTCGTAGCTTGGGAGGGTCACTGCACGGAGATCGTTGTAGCGTTGGGTTGTGTATAGATGTGTGTGCGCGCATGTGTTGGCATTTGAAGACGTTCTTTTAAATGAAATCACTGAAGCAGAAATTGGAATGTTGGTCAGTCTGGGTCCTTTGGCAGTGGTTGATTTCAGCTGTGACCTTTGAAGGGGTCACCGTCGGGTAAAAATCAAGTTGTGTAAACGTGCGATGGCCTTGAACTTTTATTATTGTCACGACTGTGAAACTGTTGAAATAAAATAGATGAAACGATGGTGAGTGTGCATCGGTGAAGTGGGAAAGCTGGTGAAATGAAAAGACTTTTTCGGTGATATTATAGCGCTGCATGGCACGGTGGAAGTGATTGACAATGACTTTGGGGGAGGGGGAGGGGGGAATGTTACGGTATGTCCAGCACCTAACATAAAGTGTATGAAAAAAAAAGTCATACGTGTGTGCAGTGTTAGCTTTTGTGTGCTTCGTGGGTGGAGGGAGACTTTTTAGACATTAACTTCCAGAATGTATAGAGCGCACTTTTCAAGAGTATTTATTATCATATCGCAGTGGTATCCACACATAGGTGGCCAAGATTCGTGATGTTGTAGACTGACGCTACGTTCATTTCGATAATGCATGCATTTCCCACTCGTCTTCTGTCTTGTCGGTGCAGCAGTCTTTTTTTTTTTTTTTTTTTTTTTTTTTTTGCGATTTCCAGTATGGCATCTCTTCAAGTGATAATCTTCACATGAAGTGGCTCGTATTCTTCCAGAGATATCAGGGATGTATTCGGTGTTTGTTGCATGAACACCATTCCAGTAGTGTGTAGCTGGAGCTGCTCCCATTTCCGTGGTCTGCCCCGCGTTGGGTCTGCAGCCAGTCCGGAAAAGGTTTACAGACTGAGACAGTCACAGGATGAGTGTACATTTATCGGTGGTGGAAGGAAAGAAGGAAGTCTTTTGTTTAATGTCCGTTCACACTCGTGATTTTGTGGACGTTCTCCTAGGATGCACAGATTTCTCTCAGCGGGAAGAAGCCAGTTTCCTCCGATTACCTGAGCCCCCCTTTCTACTAAGAAATAAAAGGAGAGTTAAGTGTGATAAGTATGATTTGCGATTTAACTCTTTGACTCGCACACCATGTCCACTAGCATCCTGCATTGCCAACCATGCTAGCAAAGCAAGAACTTAACCCTTTGACTCCCTCACCTTCCACCAGCTTCTGCAGGAAGCTGGTGGAAAGGGTGAGGGAGTCAAAGGGTCAAGTTTTTGCAGTCGGCGGATAGGGTGCAGGAGTCAAACGGTTAATATGTGAGTGTATGGAAACAAAGTGGTTCAAAAAAGATCTTTTTAAGCACTGTAAATGTCTTGATTTTAATGCCTGAAAATGCGCTAGACTGCATAGATAAGATTTTATAATCCCTTAAAAAGAAAATCCATGGAAGCATGTCCCCTGGACCCTAGAGATTTCCAACTTTTTTTCTTTTTTTTTCCTTTTCAGCAGTTCCCACTCCTGAATTACAGGGGGAAAGTGACAAGTTCTGTAACCACACCTGGTGTGCCATCAGTACAATGTGCAGCCTTGCGCTAAGATACCTGCCTAAGACACGATAAACCTGGAGTGTGAATCTGAGATGGGACAAGGATTTCTCTCTGCCCACCCCACCCCACCCCCAACCCTCTCCACTAGGTTGTAAGTGATAGTCAGGGTGTTAGTCCTGTGGATGAAACGCAAAAACCGAGATTCCGTGTGCAGCACACAGTCGACGCAAGTTAAAGATCCCAGAGCGACAGAGGAGCTGTGTCCCTGGCAAACTTTTCATGGCAAAGTCCCCTTTTGTAGATTAATGGAAATACAGACTGCTGGTAAAGTAAAGAAAATGGTGGGACTGCACTGAAAGACATGCTATGCCCCGGGTAGAGCAACCTGAATTTTTCCTGTGGAAAATCTAATGTGATAAAAAAAAAAGAGGATAAATGTAATCATGCTTCTGGAAGTTTATTAAATACTTGTCATATTTGTGAGTACACTTGAAATGAAAATACTTATTCATTCATTCATTCATTATAGAGTGATGATGTATAGAAATTGTGTTGTGTGTGTGTGTGTGTGTGTGATGTGTGCATACATAACATGTACATGTCTGTGTACATAAATACGTGTGTGTGTGTGTTGTGTGTGTGTGTGTGTGTGTGTGTGTGTGTGTGTGTGTGTGTGTGTGTGTGTGTGTACACAGTGGAATCCGTGACAGTGGAATCCATCTACAACCGACCTGCCCACATGAATTGCCGGCATTAGTGTAGTGTTTTATTTCTGTGTCCAATTCTTTCTTATTTGCTTTTGTAAAATACTGACTTTAATGATCAGTAGTAAGACTGGGGAGAGCTGAACAGCAGAAGGTCCTCGAGGAGAGACTCCCGTCAAGCAAGCGTTTCAGCATGTAACTCTTGACTCGCAGTTTTTATCATAAACTACCTTGTTGATATTTTTGGTCTGTAGTAAGAAGCTCTCGAGGATTTCAGCCCTTAACTCATGACACTCAGTTATGGTAAACAATCTTGTTAATGTTCTGGTCTGTGGTAAGAAAATCTCGTGGAAAGCCACACAGCAGAAGGTCCTCAGATGAGAAACCCCCGTCAAGCAAGTGTTTCAGCCCTTAATTCCTAGCGCTTTTATATAATACAGGGCTCCCACTTTTCCGCGAATTCGTGGATTTCTGCAAAAACCGAGAGTGAGAATCCGCGCAAAAAAAACTTTTTTCCACACTATAAATTTAAGTTCAGATATTGTGTCAGATTGCGCCATTTTAAACATAAATTTTCTAAATTTTCCGGAAACCCCCCCACCGCTTTTCAGAGATTTTTTGCTTTTCCTCAGCGGGAGCCCTGCTTATAATGCTGTATGAACAAGGTGATGTATCCCAGAGACCAAGCTTGCTTGTATGTATAGTCTTACCCTACAACAAATGAGCACTTAACCCTTTGACTCCCGCACCTTGTCCACCAGTATCCTGCATTGCCAACCACGCCAGCGAAGCAAAAAATGTAACCCTTTGATTCCCTCTCCCTATCCACCGATTTCTTGCAAGAAGCTGGTGGATAGGGTGAGGGAATCAAAGGGTTACATTTTTGTGGTTGGTGGATAGGGTGTGGGAGTCAGAGGGTTAAAATTAGTATAACTGCTTAGTATCGTACACTGCATGTGTAGCACAGCAGTCGTCATCTGTGTACATCGAAGACTACATGTAGACGTGCTTTGTATCGTGCGTGCATAAAGATGCCAGAATGTATTTCTTTTCGTATTCTTCAGCGACTGAGCCATAAAACTGATCGTTAACCCTTTGACTTCCGCACCATGGCACCAACTGCAAAAACATAACCCTTTGACTCCCTCACCCTATCCACCAGTTTGTTTTTTTCAGGAAGCTGTGGTGGGTAGGGTGAGGGAGTTAAAGGGTTAAGTTTTTGCTCTGCCGGCATGGTTGACAATGCAGGATGCTGATGGAGAGGGTGCGGGGAGGCAAAGGGTTAAATGTCATGATTTATGAAATAGGGAATGCTGTAAATAAGATCTGCAAACAAGGCAGCCAGCAAGGCAAGAAACAGTCAGTGTTGTTTAAAACCCTTTCACCGCCGATGTCGCCTTTTGGTGACCATCTGGCAGACCGCCAACATACTCTATTGTAGCATAGTCCCTAACTCCAATCATTCTTCTTTCTTTAAAAAAAAAAAAGCAGAAAGCAATTCGGTTGAGAAATAAGAAAGTTACTGTCATATGAAGTCGGTAGTTGCATTTTTTTTTCTTTCTTTTTTTAAACAGCTGGCGCTGAGGACTTTAACATTCTAAAATCACTGGCGGTGAAGAGGTAAAAAACAGATTAAGGTCACTGGGTTTTTTTTTGGTTTATTTTATTTTATTTTATTGTTTTGTTTTATTTTATTTTATATATTTATTTTTTTACTTGTAGCTATGTAATTACTACGAACTTCGAACTTCTATAACGAACACATACCCAACTCCCTTGAATGTTGTTGTTGTAGGCAGGCTCCACTGTTTTTATATATGTTAACCCTGTAGGGTGGCAGGTATTCATAGCGTAGACATGCAACTGAGGGACTGACTGCCCATACTTTTACAATAGAAATTACGCCGCATAATTGGACATTCACACATCTTAATTTTCAATAAACATTAACCATATTTTGAATTGTTTGTTTGCTTTATACATTCGGTTTACTGCCCATATCTTCAGTTGGAGTACTGTCACGCAGCTGAAAATTGACATACATCACACTGTCGCAGTTGTGAAGAAGCGTTTAAATGGTAAAAATGTATATTGATTTCATGCGTACATTTGGAATTGTGAATAAACTTGTTTTTTGTTAGATTTATATATTCATTTGATTCATTTTGCATTTGATCATTTTTCAGCGATACAATTACGATCTTTCAAGATTCAGGATTTTATTTTTATTTGTCCTTTCCAGAATGGCAAGGAAATGTGATCTGCAGACAAATCAATGTCATAGCATGTTACACACACGTTAACACAAAAGTGTCCCAAATCAACATAAAATCATGAGATGTTTGACCTGCGCCTCTACCCCCTTCCCACTACCACCACCACCACACACACACACACACATGCGCGCATAGGCAGGTGCAGATGCATTTTCACACACGCATGCACAGCCGCTCGCCCTCAGGATTACAGAGATGCTAAACCATCACAGGATTGAAGTGAACAAAGATAAGGGAACTAACTGTCCCATGGGTTACAGAGATGCTAAATCATCACAGGATTGAAGTGAACAAAGATAAGGGATCTAACTGTCCCATTGGGTTACAGAGATGCTAAATCATCACAGGATTGAAGTGAACAAAGATAAGGGAACTAACTGTCCCATGGGTTACAGAGATGCTAAATCCATCACAGGATTGAAGTGAACAAAGATAAGGGAACTAACTGTCCCATGGGTTACAGGATGCTAAATCATCACAGGATTTAAGGAACAAAGATAAGGGAACTAACTGTCCCATGGGTTTAAGAGATGCTAAACCATCACAGGATTGAAGTGAACAAAGATAAGGGAACTAACTGTCCCATGGGTTACAGAGATGCTAAACCATCACAGGATTAAGGAACAAAGATAAGGGATCTAACTGTCCCATGGGCAAACCATCACAGGATTTTAAGTGAACAAAGATAAGGGAGCTAGCTTCCCAGCGTTACCAGAGATGAATACAACCAATACATGGATCTATCGGAACAAGATAAGGACTAACTTTATCCGCATGGTCAAAGCATCTCTAAACCATACAGGAAAGGAGCAAAAAATCTAACTTGCTCCCATCAGGCCTATACCACCACAGATTAGTCACAGGAAGATAGGGATAGGGCCCCCGAGCATCAAAGAGATAATATCCACAGACAGTTGGTATTATCGGTGACAGGGGGAAAGGCTTAACTGGCTACAGTCGGTAACTTTCTGGTATGAAAACAGAAATACCGAAATAAACATTCTCAGCTGGTGAATTCACCGATTGGAATTTAACTGAACCCGCTGAAAAATATCATGTTTTCCCCTGCCGCCATCCAGACCCCAAACAAAATAACAGTGTGTTGTGCATGAGCTGAGGATCATGATGTATATCACGTAGGCCTATGCCTGATGACGTTTAAGCCTGTAACTGTCTTGGCACATATGCTGCTATCCAATAATGTCACTGTTTTGTAGCTGTAGTGAGTATGGCACACTGTGTCCCCTTTTTCTCTCTTTCCAAGCTCTGTGCATTAGTAATCACTCCCCTCCACTTCTGCGCTCTGCTTCCTCCCCCCCCCCCCCCCCATCCCCCATTCTTTCACTTTATGGAATATATGACCTGTCCATTTCATTGTATTCGTCTGACATGAGCTACTTATTGCATAAGCATCCTGGCCCACTATCAAAGAGAAGGGGGGAAAAAGGTTAATGAATGAGATAGAGAGCAAAGCCTTTTTTTTTTTCACTGGTGCTAATTGAATTCTTCAACTGAGGCTGCTTCAGGCTGGTAAAATTTGTAGCACAAACACAGTACTTCATCCAGAAAATGTTGACACAGACACCGTATAATGTATCTGCCAAGAAACGGGAGGGGTTCATAGTTTTGACATAAAAAAAGTAAACAGATAAATTAAAAAATCAGGGGAAAACTGCCCATAAGCACTGTTGAAGAACAGTCATGCAGCTGGAAATTTTGTCTGTTTTAAGTTTGTTTTGATGTTTTTCATGCTACATGCAACTGAAAATTTACTGTACATTTATTGTAATAATGAACAGTCACTAAATAGAACAATCGTTCATACAATCGTACATGAGGGCCTTTTACAGCACAGACTTAACAATGAAAGAAAACACTACTTCTGATCATAGTTGAAGCATTTTCATACTGCTGAAATGTGCTCTATAATTAAAACTGTAAGTAAGAACCAGGAAAACACGAAAATAGAATCGGAACACATACTTTATACACCAGACAAGAGAGGCGCAAATTTTCAGAAAATTTTTGCCTGTCTTGTCTGGTTGTATTAAAGATGCATTCCGATTCTATTTTCATGTTTTTCTGGTTCCGGTTTGCTTGAATGCAGGTGGCTGCATTTGTTTTGGATGACTGTGAGTAGTCATAAAAATAAGAGTTTGTCATTTCATATACGTCCATTCATTTAGTGGTTGTGAAGAAATGTTAAAAATGAAAAAAAGTTATTTATTTTGTTCATTGATGATAGTCCAAACTTGTTTTACTGTACACAGTTGATTGGCTTACTCAGTGTTCATCAGATATTAACCCTTTGACTCCCACACCATGTCCACCAACAGCAAAAACTTGACCCTTTGATTCCCTCACCCTATCCACCAGTCAGGGCGAGGGAGTCAAAAGGTTAAGTTTTTGCTTTGCTAGCATGGTTGACAATGCAGGATGCTGGAGGACAGTGTGGAAGCCCTGGATGTAATGAGTCATAGACACACAACGAAAGGACAGCCCACTGTCGTAATCACAGAGCCATGCGACTGGAGTTCTGAGCTCGTTCAAGAGGGATTCATCGCACTCGGACAATTCCCCTGTGCCAAAAAGGGTCAGGTATCCCCTCACAGCTGTATAGACTACGCCACCCTACAATTTGTATGTATTTGAACCAGATTTGAACCTCTGCAGTCAGACTGCAAGACTTAGGCCAACGGGCCTGGGTTCCACAGTTGTTCTGACGCTGAACTGGCCATACTTTGATATGAATTCTGTGACTTACTGGTTAAAACACCTACCCTTACTCCCTCCACACGAAGTAAAGTGGTGATCTAGTTGCTGTTCTTTTGGATGAGACGATAAACTGAGGTCCCACGTGCAGCATGCCCGCAGAGCATGTTAAAGATCCCACGACAACGAAGGAGTTGTCTCTGGCAAATTTCAGTAGAAAAGTCTGTTTTTTGTAGATAAACCAGTATAAATGCACACAGAAAAGAGAAGAAATGAGCAGTGCTGATCTGCGATGACAGCAAGCTGAATACTACTTAGTATATCCATGGTGACATAAGGAGGTAAATATACATTCAATTACAAAGCTATTGCCGTAGTTGTAAGGTGGTAACAGGACAGGTGAAACACCACTATTGATGCCATAGACTGGTAGAGAGAACCACAAAAATATTGCTGTACATGTAGATGTAAGGTGGCAGCAGAACAGGTGAAACACTACTATTGATGCCACACGGCTGCATTTTCCCAGCCATTCTGACACCCTCTAGTTGGTACCTTTCTGCCAGCCAGCATCAACTTCGAATGCTATTTTCAGCCAGGCAGGTTTCAGTAGCGCATCTCATGCCACAGCGGTGCTTTGTAACTGCTGCGTTCTCTCGAGAGGGACTGAGTGCAGGAAGTGACTGAGATTGGCACAGAGTAGGCCTACTCGAATTTAGGTCAATCTGTAGGCCTATACTTCCACACGCGTCTGTGCCTCGCCACGGGACGGGTGAGGGGGGTGTGGAGAGTGGAAGGGGAGGGAAAGATGCTTGCTATTAATAGCCGGTCGGGCAGAACCAAAAAGTGGCCAGCTAAGGTGTTTCGGATTTGTGCACCATGGCCATAGACTGATAGAGGAAACTAACAGTTACTGCTGTTGCTGTAAGTGGCCACAGAATTGATAGTGCATCACTGTGGATGTTAGAGTCTGATAGAGGGAAACTACAAAATTGTTGCCAGTGTAGATGTAAGTTCGCAGCAGAATAAACGAAACACCGCCATGGATGTCATAAGCTGATGGAGGGAACTACGTAGCTATTGCTTTTAGATGTTAAGATGACAACAAGATAAGTAGCGCATCGTTATCCATGCCATAGACCAGAAGGAAATATAGAACTGGTATTGCATCGCTATGGATGCCATGGACTGATGGAGGGAACCACAAAAATATTGCTGTAGATGTAAGGCGGCAGCAGAACAGGTGAAACACCACTATTGATGCCATAGACTGATAGAAGAAACTACAGAGCTACTGCTGTAAGACTAATTCCAAGGTGGTAGTAGTGCACCGCTATGAAAACCACAGACCAATAGAGGAAATTACAGACCTACTGCTGTAGATTGAGGGGATAGCAGAATTAAGTGAAGCGCCACTAAGGACGCCATTGTCTGATAGAGGGAATGACAAAGCTACTGCTGTAGATGTGAGGGGATAGCAGAATTAAGTGAAGCGCCACTAAGGACGTCCTTGACTGATAGAGGGAATGACAAAGCTACTGCTGTAGATGTGAGGGGATAGCAGAATTAAGTGAAGCGCCACTAAGGACGTCCTTGACTGATAGAGAGAATGACAAAGCTACTGCTGTAGATGTGAGGGGATAGCAGAATTAAGTGAAGCGCCACTAAGGACGTCCTTGACTGATAGAGGGAATGACAAAGCTACTGCTGTAGATGTGAGGGGATAGCAGAATTAAGTGAAGCACCACTAAGGACGTCCTTGACTGATGGAATGACAAAGCTACTGCTGTAGATGTAAGGCGATAGCAGAATTAAGTGAAGCACCACTAAGGACGTCCTTGACTGATAGAGGGAATGACAAAGCTACTGCTGTAGATGTAAGGCGATAGCAGAAATAAGTGAAGCACCACTAAGGACGTCCTTGACTGATAGAATGACAAAGCTACTGCTGTAGATGTAAGGCGATAGCAGAAATAAGTGAAGCACCACTAAGGACGTCCTTGACTGATACTGGAATGACAAAGCTACTGCTGTAGATGTAAGGCGATAGCAGAAATAAGTGAAGCACCACTAAGGACGTCCTTGACTGATAGAATGACAAAGCTACTGCTGTAGATGTAAGGCGATAGCAGAAATAAGTGAAGCACCACTAAGGACGTCCTTGACTGATACTGGAATGACAAAGCTACTGCTGTAGATGTAAGGCGATAGCAGAAATAAGTGAAGCACCACTAAGGACGTCCTTGACTGATACTGGAATGACAAAGCTACTGCTGTAGATGTAAGGCGATAGCAGAAATAAGTGAAGCACCACTAAGGACGTCCTTGACTGATAGAGGGAATGACAAAGCTACTGCTGTAGATGTGAGGCGATAGCAGAAATAAGTGAAGCGCCACTAAGGACGTCCTTGACTGATACTGGAATGACAAAGCTACTGCTGTAGATGTGAGGGGATAGCAGAAATAAGTGAAGCACCACTAAGGACGTCCTTGACTGATACTGGAATGACAAAGCTACTGCTGTAGATGTGAGGGGATAGCAGAAATAAGTGAAGCACCACTAAGGACGTCCTTGACTGATACTGGAATGACAAAGCTACTGCTGTAGATGTGAGGGGATAGCAGAAATAAGTGAAGCACCACTAAGGACGTCCTTGACTGATACTGGAATGACAAAGCTACTGCTGTAGATGTGAGGGGATAGCAGAAATAAGTGAAGCACCACTAAGGACGTCCTTGACTGATACTGGAATGACAAAGCTACTGCTGTAGATGTGAGGGGATAGCAGAAATAAGTGAAGCACCACTAAGGACGTCCTTGACTGATACTGGAATGACAAAGCTACTGCTGTAGATGTAAGGCGATAGCAGAAATAAGTGAAGCGCCACTAAGGACGTCCTTGACTGATAGAGGGAATGACAAAGCTACTGCTGTAGATGTAAGGCGATAGCAGAAATAAGTGAAGCGCCACTAAGGACGTCCTTGACTGATAGAGGGAATGACAAAGCTACTGCTGTAGATGTAAGGCGATAGCAGAAATAAGTGAAGCGCCACTAAGGACGTCCTTGACTGATAGAGGGAATGACAAAGCTACTGCTGTAGATGTAAGGCGATAGCAGAAATAAGTGAAGCGCCACTAAGGACGTCCTTGACTGATACTGGAATGACAAAGCTACTGCTGTAGATGTGAGGGGATAGCAGAAATAAGTGAAGCGCCACTAAGGACGTCCTTGACTGATGGAATGACAAAGCTACTGCTGTAGATGTGAGGGGATAGCAGAAATAAGTGAAGCGCCACTAAGGACGTCCTTGACTGATGGAATGACAAAGCTACTGCTGTAGATGTGAGGGGATAGCAGAAATAAGTGAAGCGCCACTAAGGACGTCCTTGACTGATGGAATGACAAAGCTACTGCTGTAGATGTGAGGGGATAGCAGAAATAAGTGAAGCGCCACTAAGGACATCCTTGACTGATAGAGAGAATGACAAAGCTACTGCTGTAGATGTGAGGGGATAGCAGAAATAAGTGAAGCGCCACTAAGGACGTCCTTGACTGATACTGGAATGACAAAGCTACTGCTGTAGATGTGAGGGGATAGCAGAAATAAGTGAAGCACCACTAAGGACGTCCTTGACTGATACTGGAATGACAAAGCTACTGCTGTAGATGTGAGGGGATAGCAGAAATAAGTGAAGCGCCACTAAGGACGTCCTTGACTGATGGAATGACAAAGCTACTGCTGTAGATGTGAGGGGATAGCAGAAATAAGTGAAGCGCCACTAAGGACGTCCTTGACTGATACTGGAATGACAAAGCTACTGCTGTAGATGTGAGGGGATAGCAGAAATAAGTGAAGCGCCACTAAGGACGTCCTTGACTGATAGAGGGAATGACAAAGCTACTGCTGTAGATGTAAGGCGATAGCAGAATTAAGTGAAGCGCCACTAAGGACGTCCTTGACTGATAGAGGAAATTACATACCTACTGCTGTAGATGTGAGGGGATAGCAGAAATAAGTGAAGCGCCACTAAGGACGTCCTTGACTGATAGAGGGAATGACAAAGCTACTGCTGTAGATGAAAGGGGATAGCAGAATTAAGTGAAGCACCACTAAGGACGTCCTTGACTGATACTAGTGATAGCGAGAACTACGCATTTGTCATTGAAGCATTCTCCTGAGATGGAGAGTAACAGAGGGAGAAAGACTGTAACCGCAAGAACGAAAACCAATCATCAGTGTACGATTTTGGAAAGTAGGAGAGGGAGAGAGACTGTATTCACACCTGTCTCACCTGTCGGCGTCACCGAGTTTGGGTGTTGGCCGCTGCACATTTTCGTCTCACCATTTCCCGAGACAGTATCCACAAGAACAAAAACCGGTCATCATTGTACAATTTTTAGTCACTGCCTGTTTTTACTTTCGCTGATTTTCAATAGAAATGTATGCCTGTCAATCTTGTGTGGTTTATATTCATCAAACAATACTGCCCGTTTCTCGTCTTTCTGGTGTTTTTTTCAACATTATTTTTTCAAACTTTTTTTTTTAGTGCCAAGGAATGAGAGTGATGTGATGTTTCTCTGAGTGAAGCCAGCATGTATTAATCTGATTGAGCCAGTGTGTTGTGTAGAGTAAGTGTTGAAATATTTGTTAAAAAAATCCCACAGTAGGATTAGGGCAGACATGATGAGCATGTGTTAATAGTACCGAGTCAGGGTTCTTTGTGTGGTTTTTTTTTTTTTTTATATTTCAAAGTTTCATTTTTTTCTCATACATGTATTTTTATGCCCAGTACAAACCATACAAAGTAGTAACTTACTCTGCGACTAGAGTGTTGTAAGTATTACTAATCCACTTCATCAGCTCACCCCCAGCCTGGCTCAAAGAGTACTATGGAAGGCTGGACAGTACAAACCATATATTTTGTTAGTTGAGCGACGTATTGCATACATGCAGACTGGCCACTCTGTTTTGTCTGTCTCTCTTAATGTTTGTCCACTGGCTTAAAATTGTTGCCCTTGTTCTGTATATAAATGTTGAAAAATTCATTTTCCGATAATGTGGTTTTATACAAAGTTGGGTTTGGAAGAATTACTTTCCCTTTTCCCCCAACATCATTTGGTTTTAAACAGACATGATTAGCTTTAAAGGGAACCGGATGACAGAAAAATGATTGTCTGTAACATGATGTAAATTTAGAGGGAGTTGGACAATGGAGAAAAGGTTTTCCCTTGTATAATGTAGTTTTGAAAGGAGTTCCATGATGGAAGTGATTTTCATTGACATGATGCAGAGATAGAAGATTTGAAGATGGAAATGATTTTTATTGGTATAGTATGGTTTTAAATACAGTTGGATGATGGAAAAATAATTTTCATCGAGATGATGTGGAGTTAGAAGACAGTGATTTTTATCCATATAATATGGTTTTAAATAGAGTTGGATGATTGGAGAAAAAATTATTCCCCCTCCCCCTTTCCCCACCTTCTTAGTGATGTGGGTTTAAAGGGACTTGGGTGATAAAGAAATTATCTTTCCCTGACATGGTGTGGTTGTTAAAGGGAGTTGGCAGTAGGGCCTACTTGATTTGTCCGTTCATTCACTGATCAGTAACGGCTTTGAACAAGAAGCACTTGTTTTACTTTGACAGTAGATGAAAGAATTTTAAGTCATTTCAAATAATGTGCACGGTGAGAAAATAAATATTAGTGAGCCTCTGAATGGAAAAGATGGATTTATCATTTGTACATAATCATTGTTGGTCTGACTGATCCAGCATCAGTGTATTTTTCGACTTTAAGACTCGATAGCCATGGGGCAGATGGCTGAAAATTAAAACCAGGGATTTTTGTTCTTTCCCATTTTAATTTGTTTTTATCGGTCATATTCATTTTACATCATGTTTTTAAAACGCGTGTACATCTGAAATCTGTGGCGATAGAGCAGGGTGTGGTTGGCATGGTTTCAATGACAGCAGTATACACGTTATTTTGTTAAAGGCATAAATAGCTAACAGCCAGAGAAAAGTAGCAATGAATCACAGGAAGTATGTGTAATGAACGTAATTTAAGTGGGGAAATTTTTTTATTACCTGACATTTGAATTGAAATAGGTGAAAGTGCAATTACAAATGTACGTAACATTTTGTGTGGGTGTGTAACCCTTCGCGCAGTAGTCGGAACAACAGTTGTACCATAGTATGGCTTAACAATGAATGAAATAAAGAGAATTTTACAGACATTTGGTGTAGAGATTAAGAATGAGTAAATGAAGAAAATCGAACATGCATTTGATGTATGAATTAACAGTGCATGAGTGAAAGGAATTTTATATACATTTGGTGTATGGATTAACAATGAATGGATGAAAAAAATTTTACATACAGGGGGGTGCAAAAGTAGGTATACAGTACGTATCACATCATTACTATAATGCTGAATTCATTGAAATTATTTGCACATTAAGTTAGTTGGCCTTATTTTCGATATTTTCAGTGTCATTGATTATGCTATATCGTAACAAATAATATGCATATACTTTTATCCTAACTTTTAATTTTTTAAATTTTTTTGCAGGTAAAGCGGCAGCTTAATTTAGATCTAAGCGGCAATTTAACTTAGATCTAAGTGTGCATGAGTGTCTGCTCTCGATTAGAGGATGTGTGAATACCACGCAAGCAGTTTGAGTATCTGAGGGATTAAATTAAGGCTGTGCTTGTTATTACATGTATATACAATATTCATTTGTTTGTATAATAAATGCAATGAGTATTGTACGTATTTCTTTTTTTATAACTGTATATCTACTTTTGCACCCCCCTGTATATTTGGTGTATGGATTAACAATGAATGGATGACAAGAATTTTACATATATTTGGTGTATGGATTAACAATGAATGGATGACAAGAATTTTACATATATTTGGTGTATGGATTAACGATGGATGGATGACAAGAATTTTACATACATTTGGTGTATGGATTAACGATGAATGGATGACAAGAATTTTACATACATTTGGTGTATGGATTAACAATGAATGGATGACAAGAATTTTACATACATTTGGTGTATGGATTAACGATGATGGATGACAAGAATTTTACATACATTTGGTGTATGGATTAACGATGAATGGATGACAAGAATTTTACATACATTTGGTGTATGGATTAACAATGAATGGATGACAAGAATTTTACATACATTTGGTGTATGACTTAACAATGAAGAATAAAATGCTTTGCAGGCATGTGACATGTTCTTTCTCACATTGTCAAATTTTGCGTCTAACGTTAGCACCTGCGTGAAGGAAACATAATTGTGTAGATCACTGATAAGCTGATTCTGACAGACCTAATGGAATGGAAAAAAAAACAAAAAACAGACAACTGTTGATATCTATTGTAAAAACTTCATAATATGAGCTAAATGGAAACTTCATCGCAACTTCATAATATGAGCTGAATGGAAACTTCATCACACAGAGAAGAGCAAAAGAGAGTGAGCAAGACAAACCACTGCCCATTTAAAAAACTCTTCTAATTAAATGTTGAAAGTTTTTGCCAGATTAATTTTTGAGCTGAATGGGTTTAATTTAAAGTTTTTGTATGCAACGAGCAAAGCTTGGGAATATTTAGTTGTTTTTTTGTTGTTTTTTGTTTTTTTTTTTGGGGGGGGGGGGGGGTTGTGTGTGTGTGTGTGTGTTTTTTGTTTTGGTGGGTTTTGTTGTTGTTTGTTTGTTTTGTTTTTGTTTTTTGTTAGCTGAATAGATTGAACTTAAAATTCTGCTTTGTTTGTTTTGAGTAAAGCCGCCTTAACTTATTATCTGCTGGAACCAGAAGAAAAAGAAAACCAATATAAGCGCGTATCCAACAAAACAAAACAAAACAAGAAGGGGACCAAATGGAATGCCCATGTCTTCATGTCGGGTAAGACAAAGTGCATACAGGTATTTCAGAAAACTTGTCATACATAAAATAAAATGTGTACCAAATCTATTCATTAACACATGAAGACATGGGCATTCCATTTGGTCCCCTTCTTACCCACTGGACGAGGCGGCAGGGAAGTTTTTAGTCCCGTTTTTATTATCCATTGTTTGGTGTTTGTGATCTGTTTGTGACCGTGCGTTCGCGCTTGACAAAGGCTAGTTGGCCGAAAATTTGCACTTGTTTTGTTTTGTTTTGTTTTGTTGGATACGCGCTTATATTGGTTTTCTTGTTCTTCTGGTTCCTGTTTGCTTGGGCACGGGCAGTCACGCTTGTTTTGGATCTTATTATCTGCTGTCTTGAGAAGAAGCATTTGTTCATACACCTTTCATGGGCTTGACTGACCTTGTTTGACTTGTCTTTCATACTGTGAAATAAGCAGGTTTGCGGATTAGGCATGAATGACTTAAAAGTGCTCACATGTTTGCATGGAGCATGTTGAACTGAAAAGATGGTTACAGAAAAAAACAGGAAAAAGAAGAAGAACGTGTATTTAATACGTCTCTTGTCTTACATATTGAAAAGATGGTTGGATATTTCAGCCTGGGTCAAGAACTGAAAATGTGTATATATGTTTTAATGTTTATGAAAGTATGTTTTAGTGTACATTTGTAGTCTGTAGTATGTTTCCTCTGCTGGCAGGGACTGATAATGAATAGAGTGGTTTGCTGATGAAATGGAGTTTGGTTTGTGTTATTGTTTGTTTCCGTATCTTTACACTTTAGTATTTGTCTGTTTATCATCTTATAATTCTGTCAACACTATATTGAATGTAGTGGTGAGTAATACTTAGTAGTTGATCTAGTTACATTGTAGGTTCTGTAATTCAGTATGTTTTTAATTATTTCAGACTATCTCATTATTTTTTATAAAAAAAAAAAAAATTGTCAACGCATTATATGAATTGGGATGAACGTGAATAATATGCAGAAGTTCCTTCAAGTACAGTTTGGTTCAAGAATTCATGTTTTGTATAATTTCAGAATAATTGTTCCCCTCTTCTTTTTTGTTTTTTTTATATTTTTTTATACTTTTTCCCAAATTTTTTCCTTGTGAAAATAAACTTGTGTAAAAAATACATCTTATCAGATTAAAATGAATTTCTTTCAACTGGGTCTATGGAGCCTGTAAAACTTGTGTATTTTTGTAGCAAAAAGCTCATATTGATCATGGTTCTCATCACGCTCATCTAGAGTGTATTCCGTTCACACCCAAATCCACACGGCCACCATGGTCGAGTCTGCAATGGTATTTAGCTCACTGCCAAGATCATGCGCATTTAAACTACTATTCTGCCTCTTGTGTCGTATCCGCCTTCACAACAGATTTTTTTTTTGGGGTTGGGGGGGGGGGGGGGGTGTTGTGTTAGGGGACATGAAATATGAAATGGGGTTGTTCTCCCTTGGGGAAGAGTATACTGTTCCATATAATAAGGCACACCCTCCTCCACCCCCCCCCCCCCCCTCCCCCCCCCCCCTACTCCGCCACCATTATTTTTTTTCTCACTTTGGGCATGTATTTTCGTTCACAGCTGTGTTGATAAATAGATTTGGTACACTTTTTTATTTTATGTGTGACAGAGTTTTCTGAAATACCTGTATGTACTTTGTCTTACCCACACCGCGCGGGGGTGTGTTGCAGTGCGCACAGTCTGCGTACTCTGGTGGTTGTGAACGCTGAGCGATTTTTATAGTTCTTATATTTCGGTAAGGCTTCAGACACTGACATCACTTACAGGATCCTACTCATGTTTTGGTGTCGTGTCTCTATAGCGCAGTAGGTAGGGCGTCAGTCTCATAATCGCTGAAACAGAGCGATCTGAAGGTCGTGAGTTCGATCCTCACTTGGGGCATACTTTTTTGACGGGCTAGTTGATAGAGCCATGGACTCAAGATCTGATTATCTCGAGTTCAATCCCAGCCCCAGTATTAAAAACTGGCCTGTTCGCTGCCCCATCTTAACGTTTTCATCATTCTGGTCGTGTCAGCTTAGTGTTTGATAGGTAGGGACCTATCTCCCCTTTCCCTGTTTCAAGACCTTGCCAACGCATAGGTTTTGTGCTGGCTCAGGAAATCTGTTAGATAAGTTTGGCAGATTTGGGTGGAGCGCATATGGAGTTGTCTGAGCGCGGTGAATCCCTCTTGAAACAACTCCATAACTCCTCTTGGTGTTGTGCATGTGTATACACACACAAAGGGGTTTTAGACACTGGCAGGTCTGCATACATATCGACCTGGGAGATGAAAAACAAATCTTCACCCTTGTACTCACCAGGTTTAGGAGTCGAACCCCAGACCTTCTGGTTTGAAGACAGACATCTTATCCCTAGGCTACTGCAGACATCAGATTTTGTACACTGAATTTCGCCTACAGCTCTTTGTTGCTGTGTGTATTCTTATATGCACAAAGTGCGTTCTGTGCACTGGACTCAGTTCTTTTTTGGGGGGGTTCCCATTTTCTATGCCACCTTTAACCCTTTGACTCCCGCACCCTATCCACCAAGTAGAAAAGTTTAACCCTTTGACTCTTCACCTTCTCCACCAGCTTCCTGCAGGAAGTTGGTGGAGAGGGTGAGGGAGCCAGAGGGTTAAGTTTTTGCTTCGCAAGCATGGTTGACAATGCAGGTTGCTGGTAGACAGGGTGGGGAGTCAAGGGTTAAGGGCCTCAGAATCTGGTATAGTTTTTACAATGTGATGATGAGGATGATACTTGTGATGCTTTGCAGTTCCATCTAAGATTGAGACTGTATGACGGAGCTGTATAATCTTTGCTTACTATCATAGTATATAATCTTGGCATCATTCAGGCTTGAGAAATCAGCCACCTGTGGTGTTTGTCAGAAGATTTGAGCATCATCCTCACTGACACATCTGCGAAGGGGATGAGACTCGACTGTGTGGTCTCCCAGTCTTCCCAATGAGCCCGTAGCATACACAACTCTGGGTAGAAGCTGGCTGGAGCTGAAAAATCCCACGATGATTTTTTTTTTTGAGGAACTGGGATTCGAACCCATAACCTTAACCCTTTGACTTCCGCACGCTGCCCACCACCAGCATCATGCATCTAACCATGCTAGCAAAGCAAAAACTTAACCCTGTTACTCTCGCACCCTATCCGCCAGCTTTCTGCACGCAAGGAAGCTGGTGCAGAGAGGGCGAGGGAGTCAAAGGGTGAAGTCTTTTTTTTTTTTTTTTTAGTCGGTGGATAAGATGTGGGAGTCGAAGGTTAAAGTTGGTAAGTTTGTTGCGCTAACCGCCAAACTACGGCGACTGGTTGGGATTCGGTATTATCGTCTCATTTGAAAGAGCAGACAGACTGCCTCTGTTGACAGACATGTGGACCCACTAAAACCTGACTCTCGATGCCAGTCTCGGCTTGCTGTATAGCAACCAGCCTGCTCACCACGCATCTTAACCCTTTGACTCCCGCACCCTGTTTACCAGCATCCTGCTTTGTCAACCATGCTAGCAAAGCAAAAACTTAATCCTTTGACTCCCTCACCCTATCCACCAGCTTCCTGCAGGAAGCTGGTGGATAGGGTGAGGGAGTCAAAGGGTTAAGTTTTTTGCAGTTGGTTGATAGGGTGCGGGAGTCAAAGGGTTAATGTTTCAGTCATTATGGTGGTGTTAGCTTAACCATTTGACTCCCAGCATCCTGCATTGTCACCCCATGCTAGCAAAAGCAAAAAACTTTAACCCATTGATTCCCTCACCGTGTCTCCAGAAGCTGGTGGATAGGGTGAGGGAATCAAAGGGTGTTGGGAGTCAAAGGGTTAAAGTTGGCCTGTTCTCTGCCCATGGTGGTGTCTGTGTTATATAACTCCTTTACCCTCTCTTTGTTTCAAGGTCTTGTAAGTGCGTGGTGTTTTGTGAAGCATCATGAATTTTACATGGTAACTGCTGGCAGATTTGGCTGGAGCTCGTATGGAATTGTTCCAGTGCAGTGAATCCCTTTTGAACAAACTCAAAATTGGAGTGGGTGAGGGGAGGTGGGGGGGGGGGGGAGGCTGTTGAAATTCATGTAACGAGAATGAATATTTTTGTTGAATCTGCCTGCAGTTAGTAGTTAACCCTTTAGCTCCCTCACCCTGTCCTGCCGGCATCAGGCAGTGTCAGCCATGATAGCAAAGCAGAAACTTAGCCCTTTTGCTCCCTCACCCTACTCACCAGCTTTGGTCAGGGCTTAAAACGTTCCGCGTCTGGGCGGAATTCCGCGATTTCGGTTTGTCCAAACAAAAAAAAGTTGATCTCTGTTATATGAGACTGAACTTTAAAACTGTTTGATGGAATTACTGACTTTTGTGTGCTCCAACTTCAAACTTGATATTGTGTGATCATTTAAACCTGAAAAGTGAAACTTATTGAGCAACCCAAGAAGTGAGATTTCATCCAAAGGCTTTTAGTTGGTGAACAACTGTAAAACACTCAAGTTAAATTGTGAGTGTTCATTTTATTATTATGGTTTTAAACCCCTTCTCCCCTTTTCCCAAATATATCTTCCTGTAATAATTATGTGTTTACAGCAAGTTTTATGCACTAAATATCTCTTGAAATTATGTCCAGAAAGCGCGAAATGGCATAGATTTACACTTGTTTTTTAAAAAATTTTCCTGGAGGAGCATGCCCCCGGACCCCGTAGTTTCAGTGTTTTTTCCTCCTGTTTTAAGCCCTGTTTGGTGGATAGGTTAGGGAGTGAAAGGGTTAAGTTTATGCAGCTTACGGACAGGCTGCAGAGAGTGAAAGGGTTAAAAGTGTTCTCCTATATGCTGCCTGAATTTCCTGGTCATTAGTGTTGCATCCTGAACATTCGTGTTTTTTTATTTATTTATTTATTAGGTTGTATTGCATATTTGGGTCATACTGTGGAAACCTTGGTGGGATTGACGATTGAGGCATGACTTGTTGTGAGATTTATATTCCTGCGAAAAATGACATGCTGAAAGTGCAATTGACTATATATAATAAATGGAAGGCATTTTATGGATTCGTTCGAGTGAAGTGTGTATCCATATATTATGTTGTGTGTTGTGTGTGTGTGTCGTGTTGTTATTTTGATAGTGTGTGTCTGTGTCTGTGTGTGTGTGTTCGTTTGTTCTTCGATTTAATGTCTTTTCACTATGAGTGATAATGGACGGATGTGTGTGTGTGTGTGTGTGTGTGTGGTTGTTTTGTGTGTTGTGTGTTCGTTCGTTTGTCCTTTGATTCGATGTCTTTTCACTATGAGTGATATGGGACGTGTGTGTAGATGTGTGTGTATGTATGTGTGTGTGTGTGTGCGTGTATGTGTGTGTGTGTGTGTGTTCATTCATTTGTCCTTTGATTTAATGTCTTTTCACTATGAATGATATTGGACGGATGTGTGTGTGTGTCTGTCTGTCTCTGTTTGTCCGTCTGTCTGTATGTGCGTTTGGCTTGTGTGTGTGTGTGTGTGTGTGCATGTGCATGCATGATAATGAGCATGCGCATGTGTGCGTCTCTGTGTGTGTGAGGAGCATGCTCGCTTTTTGTCTTTTTAGATTAAACAGTGAAGTTCATACCGTACACCAATACCTGCGTGATTCAGAGGCACATGTGTGGAAAATTAGCTACAAACAGTATAGCCTGCGAGGAACGCTGTCCATTCCTTGATTTTTCTGAATGTATATATATACATGTAGGATTTGGCCAGTCTGTGATGTTCTTGTACCCTACTACCTGTCTTTCATTGTTTGCAAGGTGTTTTTTTCCCCCAGTTATTTTGATTGTTTTTTCTTAACTTTTAACTATTCTGGTTTCCCCCGTGGGGATGCCGGGGCTCTCTCAGTACAAATGGTATCCCCGCCTTCTGGAAATCCTGTGCTAGAAATTGCCTCTTTTCTGTCACTCTCTTTGTTTCTGCCTTGTTACTTTGTTTTCTGTCATTTCTTCCTATCATTTTCTGCCTTGCTGGTCCATTCACCTGTATGTGTTTGATAAAGTCTTACGTACTTTCTCTTAGGATTGACTGTTTGAGTACATTATAAGTTGTGCTTTTGGCTCTAGGGAAATGAGATATGTGGAAGCAATTTTTGGTAATTTAGGCCTGTTTTTATGTATGTTTTAGTGTCCTTATTTGTGCTTAAATTCGGATGTTTTTTAAATCCCTTGTGCAATAAATTGGATGAAGTGGTCAATGCCAGGGGCGTCTCCTTAGATTATGTGCTTGAATATTCAAGCATTGATATGCGTACTTAATTTTCTTGTCCTTTTTTTTATAGCTGTTGAAGTATTGTATGTTTTGAAACAGTTAAAGCCCTGATGTGGTTCTATGCAGTCGCATGGGCTTAAACAAAACAAAACAAAACAATAACAATAAACCATTCTTTTTAAAAAAAAATTATTTGGCCAGTTCATGTTTTTCCCTTACCGCATCTGTCTTTCACCGTTTATCTGTTCACAAGTTGCTTCTTGCTTTCTGTTATTTCTTCCTATCGTTTTCTGCCTTTCTGGTCCATTCATCTGTATGTCTTCTATAAAACCTTACATACGTCTTAGGATTGATAATTGGGTGCATGTATTACATGCATTTTTGGCTCTAAGGAAATGTGATGTGCACAAGCAGTTTTAGGTAATGGAAGCCTGTTTTTATATGTTTTAGTGTACTTAGTTATGTTGATATTTGTATTCAGATTTGATTTTTTAAAATCCCCTGGTGATAAATTGAATGGAGAGGTGAACGCCAGGGGCATATCCTTAGATTATGTGTGTGAATGCATTGATATGTGTACTTAAATTTTCCTTTTTTTTTTTTTTTTTTTTTTTTAGTATTCACTTTGCTGCTGTTATTTTATTTTGTATATATTCATGTTATCTCCTTATTTGTACCCCATGGGGATTGCTGGGGGTTCTTTTGGTATAAATAGTATCTCCATCTTCTAGAAATTTTTTGCTGGAAGTTTCCTCTGTTCTTTTGGTATAAATTGTATCTCAATCTTCTGGAAATTCGGTGATGGAAATTTCCCTGTTCTTTTGGTATAAATTGGTATCTCCATCTTCTGGAAATTCGGTGATGGAAAATTTCCTCTGTTCTTTTGGTATAAATGGTATCTCCATCTTCTGGAAATTCGGTGATGGAAAATTTCCTCTGTTCTTTTGTTATAAATGGTATCTCCATCTTCTGGAAATTCAGTGCTGGAAGTTTCCTCTGTTCTTTTGGTATAAATGGTATCTCAATCTTCTGAATCATGCTGGAAGTTCTTTCTTGTATAATGGTATCTCAATCTTCTGAATTCGGTGCTGGAAAATTTCCGCTGTTCTTTTGTTATAAATGGTATCCCATCTTCTAGAAATTCGGTGCTGGAAAATTTCCGCTGTTCTTTTGTTATAAATGGTATCTTCATCTTCTAGAAATTCGGTGCTGGAAAATTTCCTCTGTTCTTTTGGTATAAATGGTATCTCCATCTTCTGGAAATTCAGTGCTGGAAGTTTCCTCTTTTCTGTTCTCTTTGTTTCTGCCTGTCTCCTTTGCTGTCTGTCATCTCTTTTGATCATTTTCTGCCTTGCTAGTCCATTCATCAGTATGTGTTGTATAAAAAGCCTTATAAACTTTCTGTTAGGCTTGATGATTGGGGGTATATGTATTAACTGCTCTTTTGACTCTAAGGAAAGGTGATATGGAGAAGCAATTGTAGATAATTTAGGTCAGTGTTAATACATGTTGGAGTGTCCTTAGTTATGTTTACATTTGGATACAGATTATGTTTTTGTTTTTTAAAAATCATGATGATAAAGTGGACAGAATGGTCAATGCTAGGGGCATATCCTTGGATTAGGTGTATGATTGCATTGATATGTGTACTTGATTTTCTTTTCCCGTTGTTTTTGTTTTTTCAAGGACATCGAAGTGCTGTGTGTGTTTTGAAATGGTTAAAGTCCTGACAGGCTCAGTGCAGTCAACTGGTCATGAAACGTTAAGAATTGTATACACTGTCTATTCTTTGTTTTAATGCTAGCCATTCACTTGATCTCATTCGTACATTTTCGTAAAGCCGTAGACTGCTTTGGTGATTATCGGACAAAGTGCAAGTGATTTAACTGTAAGTGAAATCACCGCGTCATTACAAGCGCTTGTCAGGTTAAAAGAATATGAGTGAAATATAACTGATTTTATGGCATCATTGTTGAATTTTGTTTCTCTTGTTTTTTTAAATGTGTGTGTGTGTGTGTGTGTGTGTGTGTGTGTGTGTATGTATGTGTGTGTGTGTGTGTGTGCGCATGCATTCATATATGTGTAAGTATGTGTTTGTGTGTCCATGATGTATCAACTTACAATGACACAAGTCGATTTTGTCGCAGACACAACGCAAGGGCAGTTTGTACCACAAAGCTTCTGCAAGGGGCATGCAAAGCACAATGGCAGTTTGTACCACAAAGCTTCTGCAAGGGGCATGCAAAGCACAATGGCAGTTTGTACCACAAAGCTTCTGCACGAGGCATGCAAAGCACAATGGCAGTTTGTACCACAAAGCTTCTGCAAGAGGCATGCAAAGCACAATGGCAGTTTGTACCACAAAGCTTCTGCAAGAGGTATGCCAAGCACAATGGCAGTTTGTACCACAAAGCTTCTGCAAGAGGCATTCAAAGCACAATGGCAGTTTGTACCACAAAGCTTCTGCAAGAGGCATTCAAAGCACAATGGCAGTTTGTACCACAAAGTTTCTGCAAGAGGCATTCAAAGCACAATGGCAGTTTATACCACAAAGCTTCTGCAAGAGGCATTCAAAGCACAATGGCAGTTTGTACCACAAAGCTTCTGCAAGAGGCATTCAAAGCACAATGGCAGTTTGTACCACAAAGCTTCTGCAAGGGGCATGCAAAGCACAATGGCAGTTTGTACCACAAAGCTTCTGCAAGAGGCATTCAAAGCACAATGGCAGTTTGTACCACAAAGCTTCTGCAAGGGCATGCAAAGCACAATGGCAGTTTGTACCACAAAGCTTCTGCAAGGGGCATGCAAAGCACAATGGCAGTTTGTACCACAAAGCTTCTGCAAGGGGCATGCAAAGCACAATGGCAGTTTGTACCACAAAGCTTCTGCAAGGGGCATGCAAAGCACAATGGCAGTTTGTACCACAAAGCTTCTGCAAGGGGCATGCAAAGCACAATGGCAGTTTGTACCACAAAGCTTCTGCAAGGGGCATGCAAAGCACAATGGCAGTTTGTACCACAAAGCTTCTGCAAGAGGCATGCAAAGCACAATGGCAGTTTGTACCACAAAGCTTCTGCAAGGGGCATGCAAAGCACAATGGCAGTTTGTACCACAAAGCTTCTGCAAGGGGCATGCAAAGCACAATGGCAGTTTGTACCACAAAGCTTCTGCAAGGGGCATGCAAAGCACAATGGCAGTTTGTACCACAAAGCTTCTGCAAGGGGCATGCAAAGCACAATGGCAGTTTGTACCACAAAGCTTCTGCAAGAGGCATGCAAAGCACAATGGCAGTTTGTACCACAAAGCTTCTGCAAGGGGCATGCAAAGCAACCACAAGAAGACAGAAAGGTTCGGCGACAGCAGAGGGGCATCCAGGAGTCACGACCTGGATGTGGCCTGGCTCCCTCCCTTACAGTGTGAAGAGTTTAGGGCTGTAGGTCTTGCTTGACAGGGGTTTCTCCTCAGAGACCTTCTGCTGTCCAGCTGTCCCCAGAGTTTCTTGCTACTATCCTGTTCAATGAGCCAGTACAGAGTTAGTGATCATTAACCCTTTGACTACCGCACTAGGTCCACCAGTGTCCTGCATTGTCAACCATGATAGCAAAGCAAAAATTTAAGCCTTTGACTCTCTCACCCTATCCAACAGCTTTCTGCAGGAAACTGGTGGATAAGATAAGGGAGTCTTAAGAGCTAAGTTTTGGCAGTTGGTGGATAGGGTGCGGGAGTCAAAGGGTTAATTTCTCTTGGGCCTTGCATTGTGAGAGGGTGCCCATCTCTTCTGTCTGTCTCAATGACTTCACCTTCCCTGTTCATAAACATGGTCAGATACGTGTTTACCCCTCACGGCGGATTTGGAAAGGTGAATCCAAGCCTCCATATGGAAATAACACATCATTGAAAGATACTGAACATCAGATACACTGATATACATTTACCCCTCAAAGTGGATTTCGAAAGGTAAATGCAAGCCATGGAAATAATACACTGCAAGATAGTAAACATCAGATACTCTGATACACCCCTCACAATGGATTTTGACAGATGAATACAAGCCATAGAACATATATAATGCAAGATACTGAACATCAGATACACATTTCCCCCTCACGGTGGGTTTAGAAAGATGAATACAAGCCATGGAAATAACACATTGCAAGATAGTAAACATCAGATTCACTGATAACCATTTACCTATCACAGTGGATTTGGAAAGATAAACACAAGCCTTGGAAATAACATACTATTGCATGATATTAAACGTCAGAACTAATGAAGGTGTCCCGGAAGAACTTGATACCACCAGAAAACTACAAGCTGATATCAACAAGACTACAATACATTGGCCATGTGTCACGCAGCAAGAACACGGACCTCATGGCAACCATCTTTCAAGGAAAAACGAGGCAAGAAGGAAGAAAGGCAGACCTCCAATCTCATACATCGAAAACACAACCAACTTCAGTGGCCTAAATTTTCAAGAAATTGTCCACAAAAGTCAAGACAGAGCGCCTGGGAAGGAGATGATGGTGTCCAGATGAGCAGCGGCCAACACCGAACCTGGTGGCGCCGGCAGGTGAGACTAAAACATCAGAATAGATACACTGATACACATTTACCTCTCACAGCGAACTTGGAAAGATGAACACAAGCCATGGAAATAACATTGTCATCATCATCAAGTGCCTTGCCACACGGTGTTGGTGATCATGGCCCTCCATATGTATCTGTCCCTTGTTGCCGCCAGCACACCTTCCACCTTCTCTGTCCTCAGCCACTCTGCAAGTCTGTCCAATATTGTTTCCATGGGTCTACCAGGTGCTCTCTTTCCCTCCAGCTTTCCTGTTGTGACCAGGTGCTCCAATTCCCCTTTCCTCATAAAATGTTGCCTGTCTTTTCCTAATCTTCCTTATCAATGATCTTCTTGTGTCTGCCTTCATCAAGACTGTCTCGTTTGTTTTCTTTGCTGTCCATGGAGCTCTCAACATTCTTCTTAGAAACCACATCTCGGCTGCCTCAATCTTGTTCTGACTTTTCTTGTTGACTGTCCACACCTCACAACCGTATAATATTATCGGTTCTATATAACATTCAAGAACTCTCTTCCTGATGTTAATTGATAGGCATTTGTTGATAAGAATGCTTGTCATCTTCTTGAATGTTGTTTTTGCTTGGCCGATTCTGCTATTTTTGACGTGCATCTTCCATCTGGTGAAATGATCATTCCCAGGTATTTAAATTTATCAACTGGTCTCAAGGTCGTGCCGTTTGCTGTTATTTTGCAGGAAGCTGGTGGATAGGGTGAGGGAGTCAAAAGAGTTAAGTTTTTGCTCTGCTACATGCTTGACAACGCAGGATGCTGGTAGACGAGATGCAGGAGTCAAAGGGTTAAGGGGGAACAAAAAGAAGAAGATTCACTTTTCAGCTGAGTGGACTGGGGCTAGAGTCTTTAACCCTTTCACTCCCGCACCCTGTCCACCAGCATCCTGTATTATCAACCACGCTAGCAAAGCAAAAACTTAATCCTTTGACTCCCGCACCTTATCCACCAGCTTCCAGCAGGAAGTTGGTGGATAGGGTGTGGAAGTCGAAGGTTTAACCCTTTCCCATTTTATCCCGCCGCAGCCCACCGACCAGGAAACCCTGCTTTTTATTTACACCCGCCGCAGCCCGCCGCCTGTCACTTAGGCCTGGTGGGGAATTTCCATCACGCTCTAAGCACTAGGGGTTACTCACACCTCATGAATGAAGTTTCCCGCGAAAGTAAGGATAAACCAATGAAAGAATGATACTGAGTTTGGTACCACACATCGCCTCATTTACAAGATATCGGTCAGCGTCTGACCTTTTCATTCACACGCTTTGGGGAATCTCCGAATACTAGGAAGAGTTTCTGAGCAGAATCTGCAAATGGGAAAGGGTTAAGTTTTTGCAGTTGGTCGATAGGGTATGGGAGTCAAAGGGTTAAGACAGAACACATATCTGGTCTCCCACCACTTGGCATTATGCTGTCTTCTTTATTTTTTCCAGCTGCTTCTACTGGGAAGGTGTGAGGAGGTGAAGAATACAACCTTCGTTCAATCTATCGCACAGGGATTTAAAAAACATACTGAATACAAATTCAGACATAACTAAGGATAAATAATAATAATAATAATAATTACAAAATTTATATAGCGCAAAATCTCGATAAAAATCAAATCTAAGCGCTGAACATACACTTACGCACGCGCGCACACACACACTTACACATGACTATAAAAGGGGAAAAAGAATAAAAGCAATGGAAAATTATAGAGAGCATATTATATACAAATATATATTACAATGTGATTCCCCTCCGAGTGGAGACAGGCTACAGAGGGGGGATGAGTGAGGTCAGGATTTTATGCAGAGGAGAAAAGGTGAGTTTTGAGAGCGGACTTGAGGGAGACAAAAGTAGGTTGCTGACGGACAGAGAGAGGAAGTTTGTTCCAGGAAAGTGGACCAGAAACAGAGAAGGCTCGTACAAGGATGTACAACATATGTGACCTCCCACCACGAAATCAGTCTTAACTAGCATTTTAAGCATTTTGAGATATACATATCACTGGAAAGTGTACATTCTGCTGATTATTTTGGTACTTGAATAAAGCTTGTACTCAAAAAAATGTAGAAGTTATGTATGTTTAAAGTCATTAAGTTGTATGACAGCCATTTTGAGAAAACGGCCTCTAAAGTTTTTGTGTGCTCTCCTACACATTTTCCTTAAATTTCTTTATTTGGTGGCTTTGACCCAGTTTGTTTCTTATTTTCGCTGTCATTATCTGAAAGAGCTTTCCATCAGTATATTACATGTGTGGGTACTGTACAGGTTACGGTTCATAATAAGAGACAAAAATAGGTACTTTTGGTAGGAAATTGCGTTCTTTCTGCTGCAATCAGTGCATTAAAACACCATTTTCAACTGATTAATGGTATTTTTTCAAGAAAAAAAATGTCTGCGGGGGATAGATTATAATCTACAGAAATCAATTTTGAGAAAAAGTCAAAACACCCCAGATAGACCTTCAGTCATCTTTCAGCTCCTAGTGCTGTTCGACTGACTGCGAATTAAGACTGATTTCGTGGTGGGAGGTCACATATATATAAAACAGGTCTAAATTACCTAAATTGCTTCTGCATATTATCACATTTCCTTAAAGCCAAAACACACTTAACACATGTACCCAATTATCAAGAGAAAGTATATGTAAGGCTTTATTGAACACATACAAGTGAGTGGACCAGCAAGGCAGAAAATGATATGAATAAATGACAGAAAGCACAGGAACAAGGCAGACTCAGAATCAGAGTGACAGAAAAGAGGAAATTTCCGGCACAAAATTTCCATTAGGTGGGGATATCATACTGAAAAAGCACTCGTCATCCTGACAGGGGGTGGGGGGGTGGGGTGGGGGAGGTTCTGCACATCACGTTTCCTTAGTGCCAAAAATTGCACTTAACACATATACCCAATTATCAATCCTAAGAGAATGTATGTAAGGATCTGTAGAACACGTACAGATGAATGGACCAGCAAATCATAAAATGACAAGAAGAAATGACAGAAGGCAAAGGAATATGGCATAAAACAAAGAGAGTTACAGAAACAAAAGAAATTTCTAGCACAGAATTTCCAATAAGATGGGGATAATATCTATACTGAAAGAGCCCCCGGCATCCCCGCGTGTGTACGCACACAAAGAGGGTTGAGACAGGGTGAAAAAGAAAAGATTCTGAACTTTGAAATGTTTGCTTTTTCATAGTTGGAAAGTTGTTTGTTCACAAGGTCACTCATACATGTATGTTGATGCATACACACTCACATACACATGCATACACACACACACATTTACACACACTCACATAACACACTCACACATGTACCTGCACACTCACATAACACACACACACACACACACGTGTGCGCGCGCACACATTCACACACACACACACACATTTACAAGCACAAACACACACACACTTTTACCTGCACACTCACATAATACACACTCACACACACAAACACATACACACACATTTATAGACTCACTCACATAAACATTTATACACACACACACACATTTACCTAACACACACACACACACACACACACACACAACACACACACACATTTACCTTCCCCTTCCCCCCTCCCCCATCTAATATCACTTATAGTGAAAAGACGTTAAATTAAAGAACGAACGAACACATTTACCTAACACACACACACACACACACACACACACACACAAACTTCACTACAAAAATAATGGTTTACATAAAAGCAAAGTTTATTACATCATATGTAACAGAATTCATTCATCACTACTCCATGACATAACAAAACATTCCACCCAAAGGTCAGAAACACTTAAGTAAGTTAGTACAGCCAGACGCCACACCTGGGCGACAGGCCATCCAATCACTCTGGCTTCACACTGAAGCAGTTAATGTTATATCAGTACACGATTTGGTTAGTTGCTGGTAAAAGAAAACGACCGCCAGGGGTTCATCATTACCAGGTATGTCTTTACTTGTGTCCTAAACCTTGACTCCCATCACCCTGTCCACCAGCATCCTGCATTGCCAACCATGCTAGCAAAGCAAAAACTTAACCCTTTGACTCCCTCACCCTATCCCACCAGTTTTCTGCAGGAAGCTGGTGGATATAGTGAGGGAGTCAAAGGGTTAAGTTTTTGCGGTTGGTGGATGGGGGGTGTGGGAGTCAAAAGGTTAAGTGTAAGGCACTACTGAACTCCACTGAAGCGATCCCGCAGCAGGGTCTTCTTTGGTGAGTGCCCTTACGAGTGACTTCACGGTTCTGGGACTTATAAACAAGTCCATCAATGTGTAATATGCTGAAGAGCTGACATGAGTCAAATGGGTATTCTGTTACTGAACTGAAGTGGAAAGAAATGCATGATTTACATATTCTTCAAAAGGACGGATAAATGTCTTAGGTAGTACAGTTAGCAGAATTAAATACATCTATGTAAAGCTGTTTTTGAAAGAAGAATAAATACATGGAATTTTATGACGGGGGGAAAAAAAGACATTCAATATCAATGTGACGTACAAAGGGAAAAATGTGCAGCATACAAATACGACCTATAAAAATGATCATCTAAGCATATTATGGGAACGTACTTTCCAAAAATCTCATGTTCCTACCACTACACAAAATAAATTACATGTCCGTTTATCACTCAAAAGAAGCATATCACAGTCACTGAAATTTATCAATCACAGCCTTTTCTTTCAAACATCTAAATTTCAATAACGCTATAGTCACACATAGTTAAATCTATTCATTATGTTAATTTAAAATACATGCCAGAAAAAAAAAGAACAAACAACAAAAGAGTCAAGCCACATAACTAATCCTTTCTGTACTATTACTCTCATCACAGCATGTAAGATAAATACTCTGGTTCGTTTTGTGCAGCTGTGACCTTGAAGACATCAACAAAAGAGTCAAACCACATGAATAATCTTTTCTGTACTTTTACTCTCATCACAGCATGTAAGATAAATACTCTGGTTTGTTTTGTGCAATTGTCACCTTGAAGACATCACATTTGATGCTGCATGATTCTTTTTCCTTGTGTATTTTTTCTTGTTGCACCATCTTCTGTATCCCTTTTACGTCACGCTGCTCATTTCCACTCTCCAACATGCGTCCAAACCATCACCACCCCCCACCCCATACAAAACCGAGGTCGACATAACACCAGGGTTTGAACAGCCACAAATTCAACATGTTTAAATTTCTCACACACAGAGCCTGGAATTGCTAAGAAAAAAAAAAGAGGAAACTTCTAGGGGGGTCCGGGGGCATGCTCCCCTAGAAAATTTTTAAAATCAAGACTAAAATCTGTGCATTCTGAGGCATTCTGGTGACAAATTTAAAGGCATCTAACACACTGAAAATCACAATGAATATCAGTCAAAAGAGTATTTAATAAACATTGGGCACAAGATCAGGATCCATCATACACAGCAGATTGTTTCAGTGTGTTCATACACAGACATATTCATCAAAACTTTTTTTTAAGTATGGTCGTCGATTTTTTTTTAACGCGAAAAATATTTTTTTGCGCGATTTTCGATTTTGATTTCCGCGGAAATCCTCGTTTCCGCGACGAATTCCAGGCTCTGCACACAGGAGGGACAGCAGGGAAGTTCCAGTCTTTTTCTCCTAATTTTCGTACCTGGTGTTTGTTTGTTTGTGATCTTACGCTTGACAAAAGGCCAGTTGGCCGAAAATTTGTGCCTGTCTTGTCTTGTTGTATTAAATATGCATTGTTATTCTTTTTTCGTGTTTTTTTTCTGGTTCATGTTCAACTTTAGCCATGTCTATCCCTTGACATTGAGAAAAAAGTCGCTGACACATTTTCTTCACACACACACACGCATTGAGAAAAAATATCACAGATAACTACGTCTCCCTCTTTTTTTTTAAAGTGCAGTATATGAAATATGAAGTGAAAATAAAAGGAAGCCCACTAGATAAGTGTAAAACAAGTATTCAGAATCAAAATGGAAAGAAACAAACATGACATTTATAGGGAAGTAAAAGGCACTACCTCTATTACACAATGAGGTTACACAATATGTTTTGGAACTAAAATAAGACAAACTGAATTAAAGCGGCCGCCAGCGTTCAAGAGAACAAAAACCCAGACACACATGAAAACAGAACACAAGCTCACACCTGTTTGACGAAAGAAGATGAGCAAACAATTTTCAGACAACTGGCCTTTGTCAAGTTCACACTAAAGGCAACAATGAAACAATTACTGAATTAGTCAGCTGAAAATCTGCGCTCTTCTTGTTTTGTCAGTTACACATGCGTTCTCATTCTGTTTTCATCTGTTTTTGGTCTTTACGAATTAACCCATTGACTCCCGCACCCTGTCTACCAGCATCCTACATTGTTAATTATGCTAGCAAAGCAAAAACTTAACCCTTTGACTCCATCATCCTATCCACCAGCTTCCTGCAGGAAGCTGGTGGATAGGGTGAGGGAATCAAAGGGTTAAGTTTTTGCAGTTGGTGGATAGGGTGCAGGAGTCAAAGGGTTAAAAAAAGACCAAGTTACAAATGTTACAAACATCTGGGGGTTTTTCTTTTTTTGCCTGTAAAAAAGAATTCTTCAAAAATCAGACAAACCATGGCAACAGAACTGATTTCTTGTGGCAAGAAAATAATTTGGGACATCTATTTAAAGCCTCAAATCTGGGTTACAAGTAGTTCTCATTTTATCTGTAAATTATCTTTGTCATAGTCAACCATTTTCTTTCGTTAATTTCACAACACCACTTTTATCAGATTTCTGAAACTGAAACTTGGAGATTTTAATTTTATGTCATGGATCAATCTGAGAGCAATATCAAAGAAAATGTACACGACAATGAAACAACATATTTTCCACAAGTCATAAGCATGGTGACAATTATGTCTAAATTCTTTTTTTCCCCATCTTTTTTCTGGATTTTTTTTTTATGTTCTTAAAGCAGACTCCTCATTCAAACATCTAGCAAGATGCGTGAAAATATATACATTTACATAAATACAAAAGACTACATTTGTATGTTTTAAACATGGAACTATCAAGGTCTGTATACACCTGCTGTAGTTACGTTGTATTTTCTTGTACAGAGGTATCTCTTAACAGCTAACATTTGTATCACAACACATTCTGTCTACTAACAATTCCACTCCATGGCTCCCGCTGTCAACACAGCTCATTGTCTGTCCGCAACACTGCTGGGGTCCCCATAGCAGACCTACCTCCAGCATTTTCACTGTGTGCCGCTTCTAGCTATAAATCTGTGGTGAGTCCCAATGTTCTTACACGACAACAACACACTGAAAATGACCTATCATGTTAGTTGTAACCATTTTTACCTGTGTGAAAACTGCCCCCCTCATGGTGGATGCCTCCTTAATCACATCAACTCACACACACCAGAATGCAGAGATGAGTGGAACGCTGCTTTTCTGAGAGGCTCACTTTTGGCAAGAGATAAAATTTCTGTTTGCAAGCGCCGCAGATTCTTCAAGAGTATGCTACCTTTGCAGGAATTAATTTCGTTGATGCTAAAACTGACCATGAGTACCTGGCATGGGGACACACCCAGCTTATCACAATTTCACAGATGCCAAAAACTGACCACAACTACTTGGGCATGGGGGACACACCCGGCTTATCACAAGGCTTCAACTACCTGGGCATGGGGGACACACCTGGCTTATCGCACAGCTTCAACTACCTGGGCATGGGGACACAGCCAGCTTATCACAAGGCTTCAACTACCTGGGCATGGGGACACACCTGGCTTATCGCACAGCTTCAACTACCTGGGCATGGGGACACACCTGGCTTATCGCACAGCTTCAACTACCTGGGCATGGGGACACACCTGGCTTATCGCACAGCTTCAACTACCTGGGCATGGGGGACACACCTGGTTTATCGCACAGCTTCAACTACCTGGGCATGGGGAACACAGCCGGCTTATCACAAGGCTTCAACTAGCTGGGCATGGGAGACTTACCTGGCTTATCGCACAGCTTTAACTACCTGGGCATGGGGGACACATCTGGCTTATCACAAGGCTTCAACTACCTGGGCATGAGGGACACAGCTGGCTTATCACAAGGCTTCAACTACCTGGGCATGAGGGACACACCTGGCTTATCACAAGGCTTCTACTACCTGGACATGGGGGACACAGCCGGCTTATCACAAGGCTTCAACTACCTGGGCATGGGGGACACAGCTGGCTTATCACAAGGCTTCTACTACCTGGGCATGGGGGACACAGCCGGCTTATCACAAGGCTTCTACTACCTGGGCATGGGGGACACACCTGGCTTATCGCACAGCTTCAACTACCTGGGCATGGGGGACACACCTGGCTTATCGCACAGCTTCAACTACCTGGGCATGGGGGACACACCTGGCTTATCACAAGGCTTCTACACGAACTGTCCAAAAGAGCTGAGGGCTGAGACAGAACCGACCACCCACCGTCCACACCACCACCAAGCCAGACAGACACACAGACAGACAGACAGACAGTCTCACAGCGTCAGTTTAGTGCGAGGAGTGGTGGAGTGGGCCATGGTGGAGGACAGGGTCTTCATGCTGTCCGCCAGACGACCAAACTCCTCCCACTTCTGGGACTGGGCGCTCAGCTCCAGGCTCTTCTGGTACTCGATCTGCTTGATGCGTGTGTCCACGGTGGCCAGTTCCGAACGCAGCTCTACCAGAGTTCGGTCCTTCTCTTCAATCTGAAAGAGACACAGGCAAACACAGACAATGTGATCATGACCGGCGCTGTCAAATAGATAAGCACATAATACAAGCCTTCAACACATTTCTGACCACAATGAGCAACTCAAATAAATAAGGACATAAACAAGCCTTCAACACATTTCTGACCACAATGAGCAACTCAAATAAATAAAGACATAAACAAGCCTTCAACACATTTCTGACCACAATGAGCAACTCAAATAAATAAAGACATAAACAAGCCTTCAACACATTTCTGACCACAATGAGCAACTCAAATAAATAAAGACATAAACAAGCCTTCAACACATTTCTGACCACAACAAACAATTAAATAACTAAGCCCAAATACCAAAAATTCAACACACTTCTTACCACAACAAACAAAACAAATAAATAAGCACATAAAACAAGCACTCAACACATTTTATACTACAACAAACAAAACAAATAAATAAGCACAAAAAACAAGCACTCAACACATTTCATACTACAACAAACAAAACAAATAAATAAGCACATAAAACAAGCCTTCAACACATTTCTGACCACAACAAACAATTAAATAACTAAGCCCAAATACCAAAAATTCAACACATTTCTGACCACAACAAACAATTAAATAACTAAGCCCAAATACCAAAAATTCAACACATTTCATACCACAACAAACAAAACAAATAAATAAGCACACAAAACAAGCCTTCAACACATTTCATACCACAACAACAAAAACAAATAAATAAGCACAAAAAAACAAGCACTCAACACATTTCTTACCACAACAAACAAAACAAATAAATAAGCACAAAAAACAAGCACTCAACACATTTCATACTACAACAAACAAAACAAATAAATAAGCACATAAAACAAGCACTCAACACATTTCATACTACAACAAAACAAATAACAAATAAAAGCACATAAAACAACAACTTCAAACACATTTCATACTACAACAAACAAAACAAATAAAAAGCACAAAAAACAAGCACTCAACACATTTTCACACAACAAACAATCAAATAAATAAGCACATAAAACAAGCACTCAACACATTTCATACTACAACAAACAAATCAAATAAATAAGCACATAAAACAAGCACTCAACACATTTCATACTACAACAAACAAAACAAATAAATAAGCACAAAAAACAAGCACTCAACACATTTCTTACCACAACAAACAAAACAAATAAATAAGCACAAAAAAACAAGCACTCAACACATTTCTTACCAACAAACAAACAAAACAAATAAATAAGCACAAAAAACAAGCACTCAACACATTTCATACTACAACAAACAAAACAAATAAAAAGCACAAAAAACAAGCACTCAACACATTTCATACTACAACAAACAAAACAAATAAAAAGCACAAAAAACAAGCACTCAACACATTTCTCACCACAACAAACAATCAAATAAATAAGCACATAAAACAAGCACTCAACACATTTCATACTACAACAAACAAAATCAAATAAATAAGCACAATAAAACAAGCACTCAACACATTTCATACTACAACAAACAAAACAAATAAATAAGCACAAAAAACAAGCACTCAACACATTTCTTACCACAACAAACAAAACAAATAAATAAGCACAAAAAACAAGCACTCAACACATTTCTTACCACAACAAACAAAACAAATAAATAAGCACAAAAAACAAGCACTCAACACATTTCTTACCACAACAAACAAAACAAATAAATAAGCACAAAAAACAAGCACTCAACACATTTCATACTACAACAAACAAAACAAATAAATAAGCACAAAAAACAAGCACTCAACACATTTCTCACCACAACAAACAAACAAATAAATAAACACAAAAAACAAGCACTCAACACATTTCTGACCACAACGAACAATTAACCAGTTGCATGAAATTCCACATGTGACTGCAATTAACCAATTGCCAGTTGTTGATTTTTTTTGTAACCCTTTTGGTTTTGGCTTTTGTTAGGAACCACAGAAGAGGGTAGGGCCGGGAACAATGGAAGAGGGTAGGATTTTGCCATGCAAGATTTTCAGTGGGGGGAACTATCCTTAGAATTTCCTGTAAATAATGTAATAAGAATATGCCCACGGCATTGGCCATCCTACCCTGTTTATCCCCATGGGGGATTAACTCAATGGAATCTGGATGGCAGACTAGTGGCGTCCATTTGTGCCATAGTCTGAATCTTGACGGCAGGCAAGCGCCGTCGGAAAATGCCATTTTTTTTATTTGTAACATGAGCTGCATTCGAGGGAGAAAACTCCTGAAAGTCAAAGTATAATCATCTATGCATCGATTGCTTCCCTTAGACCGTATCTGATCATCATACAGCCTTTGTGTTAATTAAGGTTCTGGAGTCAGTAAGCGACACTGTATTCACCTACTTTTTCACAATGGCGGCAAGGCAACTTTGGAACCGGTGTATGTTTTCTGTGCAAGAGGCGATCGATATCATCCAAACTGAAGGATCTGATGATGAATTAGATCTTGTAGGTGAATTATATGTCGAAGATAGGGATGATTTGGATTCAGATGAGTTTGTCCCTTGCTTGGCTCTAAGTGACATTGCTATGTGGTGGATCATGTGGTTCAAATCTTTTGTTCGGAATGCTGTTTGGATACCTTAATTGGAGTAATTTCTACATTCAAGTGGGAAATCAGCACACAAACTGTGAGTAGAATGTAATGTAGCAAGCTTCTGCCTTTCTTTTGCACTTTACTGTTTGTTTTTATCTTGTTTGGTTATTTTTAAATATTTTTTTCAAAAATGGCCAAAAACGTGCGATTTCAGGAGTAGACAAGCACTATTTGACAGCGACTCCATTGAGTTAAAAAACAAATCTAAATGCAAATGCATAAAGATGACTAGGTACACAAAAACACTTACAAAACCTGACCTATAATACCTAAAATTGCCAGTAGGCAAAAAAAGCTAAAAAAAGCTAAAAAATACAATCAGTGTTAGTATCAAATTATCAATCCTAATAGACAGAAAATGTGAACCAGAAAAACAAATAAAAAAGGAATAAGAACGCACATTTAATACAACCAGACAAGACAGGGGCAAATTTTTGGCCAACTGGTCTTTGTCAAGCGTAAGATCACACACAAACACCAGATACAAAAATTAGGAGAAAAAGACTGAAAATTCCCTGCTGCTCCGGCCAGAGTGAGAAAAGGAATAAACTGACTAAAATGACATCATAATGTGTTTCTGAGTAAATATGATGTCAGAGCGGAAGTGAGATGAATTCTACAATTTGAAAAGTGGTCATGCCATATCAACATTGTTTTATCCTGAAGAGGGTCCAGAGCTAAAATTAAAACTATGATGCACAAGCTAAGAGTAGTTTTTGGAATGTAAGGAACCCTACTATTAAATAATGCATAAGAGAAAATAAAAGCATATGATCAACTGAATGGGAAAATATATAATCAAGAGGTATGGCTGATGTAAATGGATTGTGCCTAGTGCAACGAATCCGGTCAGACTTTGGAATAGAAAAAAAAAAAAACATCCTAAACCAACAGCTAAGGGGCTGAAGGGAAAACTAGAGTCCCCAGAGAAAAAATCCTTAGACACACGTCAATGCATTCGCACACATAATCCAAGGAGACGCCCCTAGCGTTGACCACTCCATTCCACCTACTACACAGGGGATTTTAAAAAAATACCTGAACACATATTGAAACACAAGTAAGGACACCTAAACATATCTAAAAACAGGCCTAAATTACCTAAAATTCCTTCCGCATATCTCACTTCCCTAGAGCCCAAACTGCACTTAATACTTGTACCCAATTATCACTCCTGAAAGAAAACATATAAGACTTTATCGAATACATACAGGTGAATGGAACAGCCAGGCAGAAAATGATAGGAAGAAATGACAGAAAGCAAAGGAGGAAGAAAGAAACAAAGAGATTGACAGAAAAGAGGACATTTCTAGCACAGACTTTCCAGAAAGTGGGGATACTGTTTACACTGAAAAAGCCCCTGGCATTCCCACGGGGGGGGTTTGCCATGCAAATACATGGAGCAGAAAAAGTCTAAAGATAAAACCAGAGAGAACCACGCTGACGGAATGATGCTGACCTTTTTCTGGAGGTCGGCCACGTGTTCCACCAGTAAGACCTTGTCGCGCTTTAGCTGGGTCACCTCCGATTCTCCGGAATGCTGCAGACCCTCCAGTTCAGTGAC
Organism: Monoplex corrugatus; assembly: GCA_030674185.1. Lineage (NCBI taxonomy): Eukaryota > Metazoa > Mollusca > Gastropoda > Littorinimorpha > Ranellidae > Monoplex > Monoplex corrugatus. The sequence goes on from JAPXFY010000033.1 coordinate 29,851,559, forward strand.
GCGTGACTGGGATGTGTTGACCCGCAGTTCCAGTTTGTTGTAGGCCATCTCCTTGTTGGTCAACTGGGCATCCACACAGAACAGTAACAGTGAACTCCTGTTTTATGTTTTCTTCTACACTTTTGTTGTAGCATTATTATAATCATTATTATCACAATTATTATTACTATCATTATTATCATTATTATTCTTGTTGTTGTTGCTGTTGTTATTATTATTTTTATTATTGTTATTATTATAGTTACTATTATTATCATTATCATAATCATCGTTGTTGTTGTTATTATCATTAGTAGTAGTCGTCGCAGTCGTCGTCATAGTAGTAGTAGTAGTAGTAGTAGCAGTAGTAGTAGTAGTAGTAGTAGTAGTAGTAGTAGCTAGCAGCAGCAGCAGCAGTAGCAGTAGTAGTATCATTCTTCTTCTTCTTCTTTTTCTTGTCATTATTACTATTACTATTAGTATCATCATCACCATCATCATCATCATCATGTGTGTATGTGTGCACACATGTGAGTGTGTGTGTGCGTGCATGCATGCATGTGTGCGTTTGTGTATGCTTCCATGTGCGTGCATGTGTGTGTATGCTTCCATGTTCTCGCATGTCCATGCCTAAGTGTGTGTGTGTGTGTGTGTGTGTGTGTGTGTGTGTGTGTGTGTGTGTGTGTGTGTGTGTGTGTGTGTGTGTGTGTGTGTGTGTGTGTGTGTGTGTGTGTGTGTGTGTTGTGTGCGTGCGTGTGTGTGCGTGTGTGCGTGTGTGCGTGTGTGTGCGTGTGTGCGCGTGTGTGTGTACGCGTGCGTGCGTGCATGCGTGTGTGTGTGTGTGTGCGTGTGTGTGTGTATGTGTCCATGCATGTGTGTGTGCATGCACTTGTGTGTGTGTGTGTTTAAGCATCAGTATAGGAAGCTGGTGGATAGGGTGAGGGTAATCAAAGGGTTAAGTTTTTGCTTTGGTATCACTGACGGCAACGGAAGGTGCTAGCATATAAGGTGAGGGAGTCAAAGGGTTAAAACTGTTTTTCACAGGTCCCCCACCTCCCCACCTGCCTGTTCCATACCTGCTCCAGGTACTGCTTACTCTTGTCATGTTCATGCTTCAGCTGCTCCGTCAGCTGTGTTGATCTCGTGCCTCAGGGCTCCCTCCTTGTCCCGCAGGCCGACCACCTCGCTGATGCTGGTGGCGTGACGCTGCTCGTTGCTCTCTCGAAGACCTTTCTCCTGCCGTCAGAGAGTGACTGTATGGTCAACTGTGTCGTTTATGTATGAACGTGACTGTATTTGCTTGTGAGGTCTGTGGTAGTTTTTTATTAAAGTTGTTTTTACTTTCTTTTCTCTCTCTCTCGTGTGTGTGTGTGTGTGTGTGTGTGTGTGTGTGTGTGTGTGTGTGTGTGTGTGTGGTGTGTTGTGAGTGTGTGTTGTGTGTGCGTGTGGTGTGTGTGTGTGTGTGTGTGTGTGTGTGTGTGTGTGTGTGTGTGAGTGTGTGTGTGTGTGTGTGTGTGTGTGTGTGTGTGTGTGTGTGTGTGTGTGTGTGTGTGTGTGTATTTGTGTGTGTGGCAAGGTTTACTTGAAACTCACTGGTTCATCTCTGACTCATAAAAAGAAGCTTGGGGAAAAAAACAGTTCAAAGGGAAAATCTTTGCTTAACTCTTTGAAGACGTAATATAGTTGCCTTGCACAACCACTGTGGACGCGATCAACGGGACCTGCCACAACCCTTGGTGACGCACGATTTTGGGGTTTTTTAAAAAAATTCTCAAAAAGTACAGATTTTACAGCACAAGAACATATTTTATATCAAAATAAAATTCAGTTTACGCTCTTTGAGTTGAAGCTACATACAAGGACAATACATCTATTCTACTTACCTTCCTAGAAGATGAAATGGGGTAGGGTTTTGGCTCTGGGAAAGAAGTTTTTTGATTGACAGTAATCCAACACATAAAGTCAGTGAAACACCCATTCTTGACCAGGTAATCCAGAAATCCAGATAATCACAAGTCCTTGGTATGACCAGAAGATATAAAAGAACAAACACAGCTTTGTTTTCACACAGGTGAAGCAGCAAAGTGATTATGACGATCCTTTGAAGAAGAAGAAGAAGAAGAAGGCCTAAATGTCGCCATTTTGGTGCAAGGACGGTCACTCTGGTTGGTTTGGATAAAAGCAAGAAACTGACTAATCGGGATAAAATCGATGCAAGGTAAGTAACAAACACTTCAGAAGATACCAAAGAGTGTTCCTATATGTGTAGTTAGTTCCCTTAGACCAGCAACCGGCTTGCATCTATTTTTAAAAACTGCAGCGGAATATCCGCTATCACGTCTCTAATGGTTTGGCCAGCTGCAGCGGAATATCCGCTGTTACGTCTCTAATGGTTTGGCAGCTGCAGCGGAATATCCGCTGTTACGTCTCCGAAGAGTTAATCGAGACAGGCTGCATGATTATTTCCCTTGTGTAAACAAACAAACAAACAAAACAAACAAACAAACAAACACACAAAATCATGTTGCCACTGTTTGTTACTAAATCCCCTGAAAGTCAACACAAACTGCTCACTCACCCGATCCAGCTGTTTCTCCATTTCCAGCACCTGCTGACTCAGCGTGGCGTTCTCTCGTACCAGGTGAGAGCTGTCCTCGTTTATCTTGTCACGCAGGTAACGGTCCTTGTCCGCGCTCATCTCCGTCTCCTTCAGCTTTTGACGCAGGAAGCGAATCTCGTCCTGAAACACGGTAGGTGATGTGTATGTGGTTGTTCAATTAAAGTTGCGACAGGATGATTTTTCAGGAATCTACTGTTGAATGCATCCATACAACTTATACAGAAATTAGGAGCTGTGGATGGACATGTGCCAGCGCAAGTGCATGCATGCAAACACACCCACATACGCGCACGCACACACATGCACACACATGCATGCACACACACCACACACCAAACCACCACACACACAACACACACACACACACCCCACATCATGCATGCATGTATGCACACACACGCACAGCACACACACACACATGCGCACACACACGCACATTACAACACACACACACACAAACACACACACACACAAAGACACCCACATATGCACACACACACACACACATGCGCACACACACGCACATACACACACACACAAAGACACCCACATATGCACACACACACACACACACACACAAACACACACACATAACACACAAACACTCACATACACAGAAACACACACACACACACACACACAAACACTCACATACACACAAACACACACACACACACACAACAACACACACACACAAACACTCACATACACACAAACACACACACACAAACACACACAAACACTCACATACACACAAACACACACACAAACATCACATAACACACACACACAACACACAAACGCACACACACAACGCGCCACACACACACACACACACACACACACACACACAAACACACAGACACCCCACACACACAAACACACACACACACACACACGCACACACACACACACACACACACACACACACACACACACACACACACACACACACACACGCACCACACACACACACACCCTCACTCAACCCACTTCGCTTCTGATGAGGTATATGACGTCAACTGATCTCCCGAGCCACACAGGTCTTGCGTGAGCCATGACAGTTCATTTCATGTTTTCCAGGTTTCTCTTTCCATTCTTTTCTTTATACATTATGGTTTTGGTGGGGTTTTTTAATTTTTTTTAATTTTTAATTTTTTTTTTTTTTTGGGGTGGGGGAGCTGGGGGAGCACAGGTGAAAACATCCATAATCTACCTCCACTCGGACCATGCAGTAACATACCATGCGCGGAGAATGGGCAAAACAACACGCAGACCTACATGCATCCAAGAATAATCAGAACTCCAAAACAAAAAGCAAGTAAGCAAAACCAGTAAGCATGATCAACACCACGATCGTCATCATGATCAACACCACGATCATCATCATTGCCATGATCAACACCCTGACCATAGTCATCATCATGGTCAACACCATGATCATCATCATCAACACCATGATCATCATCATGATCAACACCACGATCATCATCATTGCCATGATCAAACACCATGATCATAGTCATCATCATGGTCAACATGATCATTCATCATGATCAACACCACGATCATCATCATTGTCATGATCAACACCATGATCACAGTCATCATCATGGTCAACATCATGATCAACACCATGATCATAGTCATCATCATGGTCAACATCATGATCAACACCATGATCATATCATCATCATGGTCAACACCTGATATCATCCATCATGATCAACACCATGATCATAGTCATCATCATGGTCAACACCATGATCATATCATTGTCATGATCAACACCATGATCATCAACATCAACCTCATCATCAACCATGATCATCATCACTATTATGATCAACACCATGATGATTATTATCATGATCAACACCATGATCAACATCAATATCATGATCAACACCATGATCAACATCCAAACATCATCACTATCATGATCAACACCACGATCATCATCACTATCATGATCACGCCACGATTTAACACCATGATCATCATCACTATCATGATCAACACCATGATCATCACTATCATGATCAACACCATGACCATCATATCACTACATGATCAACACCATGACCATCATCACTATCATGATCAACACCATGGTCATCACATCATGATCAACACCATGATCATCACCATGACCATCATCACTATCATGATCAACACCACGATCAACATCATGACCATCATCACTATCATGATCAACACCATGATCAACATCATGACCATCATCACTATCATGATCAACACCATATCAACACCATGATCAACATCAACACCATGACCATCATCACTATCATGATCAACACCACGATCAACACCATGATCATCATCACCATTATCATGATCATCACCATTATCATGATCAACATCATAATCACCATCATCTTCATCCAATCGGTGAAACTCACCCTCAAGTCTTGAGTGACCTTGTCCTGAATCTGAACGGTGCTGCTGTAATATTTATCCTCAACCTCCCGAAGCTGCGTCTCCATGGAAACCATATCCGTTCGTTTCTCGTCCAGCGCCAGCTGTGTCAGTTTGTGCTGCTCAATTCTTTGCTCCAGCTGGGGAGAACAAAGGCAACAAAATGAGCCACACTTTATTAAGTAAAGAACAAAGGCAATAAAATGGTCCTTATTTTCATTTAGGAAAAAACAAAGGCAATAAAACAGACTCCATTAAGGGGAAAACAAAGGCAACAAAATGGACCATATTTTATCAGAGGTATTAAATGCAACAAAATAGACTATTTTTTATTAAAGGGCGAACAAAGGCAACAAAACAGACTCTATTTCATTAAGGGGAGAACAAAGGCAACAAAATGGACCACACTTTATTAAAAAGAGAACAAAGGCAATGAAACAGACCATTTTTTATTAAGGGGAGAACAAAGGCAACAACATGGACCACACTTTATTAAGGTGAGAACAAAGGCAACAAAACAGACCATATTTTATTAAGGGAAGAACAAAGGCAACAACATGGACCACACTTTATTAAGGTGAGAACAAAGGCAACAAAACAGACCATATTTTATTAAGGGGAGAACAAAGGCAACAACATGGACCACACTTTATTAAGGTGAGAACAAAGGCAACAAAACAGACCATATTTAATTAAGGGGAGAACAAAGGCAACAACATGGACCACACTTTATTAAGGGAAGAACAAAGGCAATAAAACAGACCACTCTTTATTAAGGGGAGAACAAACGCAATAAAACAGACCACACTTTATTAAGGGGATAACAAAGGCAACAAAACAGACCATACTTTATCAAGGGGAGAACAAAGGCAACAAAATGGACCACACTTTATTAAGGGGAGAACAAAGGGAACAACATGAACCACACTTTATCAAGGGGAGAACAAAGGGAACAACATGAACCACACTTTATTAAGGGGAGAACAAAGGGAACAACATGAACCACACTTTATCAAGGGGAGAACAAAGGCAACAAAATGGACCACACTTTATTAAGGGGAGAACAAAGGGAACAACATGAACCACACTTTATTAAAGGGAGAACAAAGGGAACAACATGAACCACACTTTATTAAGGGGAGAACAAAGGGAACAACATGAACCACACTTTATTAAGGGGAGAACAAAGGGAACAACATGAACCACACTTTATTAAGGGGAGAACAAAGGGAACAACATGAACCACACTTTATTAAGGGGAGAACAAAGGGAACAACATGAACCACACTTTATTAAGGGGAGAACAAAGGGAACAACATAGACCACACTTTATTAAGGGGAGAACAAAGGGAACAACATGAACCACACTTTATTAAGGGGAGAACAAAGGGAACATGAACCACACTTTATTAAGGGGAGAACAAAGGGAACATGAACCACACTTTATTAAGGGGAGAACAAAGGGAACAACATAGACCACACTTTATTAAGAGGAGAACAAAGGGAACAACATGAACCACACTTTATTAAGGGGAGAACAAAGGGAACAACATAGACCACACTTTATTAAGAGAACAAAGGGAACAACATGAACCACACTTTATTAAGGGGAGAACAAAGGGAACATGAACCACACTTTATTAAGGGGAGAACAAAGGGAACAACATGAACCACACTTTATTAAGGGGAGAACAAAGGGAACAACATAGACCACACTTTATTAAGAGGAGAACAAAGGGAACAACATGAACCACACTTTATTAAGGGGAGAACAAAGGGAACAACATAGACCACACTTTATTAAGGGGAGAACAAAGGCAACAAAATGAACCACACTTTATTAAGGGGAGAACAAAGGGAACAACATAGACCACACTTTATTAAGGGGAGAACAAAGGCAACAAAACGGATCACACTTTCTTATCGGGAGAGCAAAGGTAATAAAACAGACATTTTGTTAAGGGGGGAGAACAAAGGCAACAAAATGGACCACACTTTATTAAGGGGAGAACAAAGGCAACAAAATGGACCACACTTTATTAAGGGGAGAACAAAGGCAATAAAACATGACTACATTTTGTTAAGGGGGGAGAACAAAGGTAACAAAATGTACAAGTCACCGTGGTGCAACGGTTTGCACAACAGACTATCAACTGGAAGGTTGTGGGTTCGAATCCCATCAGTCACGTCAAAATCATTGAGGGTCTTTCAGCCTAAAATGGTTCCAACCCAGAGCTAAGCGTGCTATGGGCTCATTGGGAAGACAGGGACCACACAGTCGAGTCTCACCCACTTCACAAATGCATCAATGAGGGTGTTGCTCAAATCTCCTGACCAACACCAGGGGTGACTGTATCTCTCTGGCCTTGTTGATGCCAGGATATAATAGTAAGCGTGGAGTACAGTCCTGTCGCACAGTCTCAACCCTAGATGGAACTCCACAGTATCATGATTATCATCCCTATTGTCATCATCATCATCATCATCATGTGCCCTGCAGCATGGCATTGGCGATCATGGCCCTCCATATGAATCTATCTTTTGTTGCTGTCCCACCCTTTCTGTCCTCAGCCATTCTGCAAGTCCGCCCAATATTTTTTCCTTGGGTCTACCTGATGCTCACTTTCCCTTCAGCTTTCTTGTTGTGACCAGGTGCTCTAATTACTCTTGCCTCATACAATGTCCTATAAATACTGCTTGTCCTTTCCTAATCTTCCTTATTAATGTTCTCTTTTGGCTACAGCCAAGCCAAAACAGCATTTAAGAAGATGAAAAGCATTCTTACCAACAAATGCCTATCAATTAACATCGGAAAAAGAGTTCTTGAATGTTATATAGAACCGATAATGTTACACAGTTGTGAGGCATGGACAGTCAACACGCAAGAACAAGACTGAGGCAGCCGAAATGTGGTTTCTAAGAAGAATGTTGAGAGTTCCACGGACAGCAAAGAAGACAAACAAAACAAGACAGTCTTGATGGAGGCAGAAAAAGAAGATCATTGATAAGGAAGATTAGGAAAAGACAAGCAACATTTACAGGACATTTTATGATGAAAGGGGAATTAGAGCAGCCTGGTCACAACAGGAAAGCTGGAGGGAAAGAGATCACCAGGTAGCCCCAGGGAGAAAATACTGGACAGACTTGCAGGGCAGCTGAGGACAGAGAGGGTGGAAGATGTGCTTGCGGCGACAAGGGATAGACGCACGTGGAGGGCCATGATCGCCAAAGCCATGCGGACGGCACATGAGAGATGATGAATGTTCTTTTATGTCTGCCTCCATGATGAGATGATGAATGTTCTTCTTATGTCTGCCTCCTTCAAGACTGTTTCTTTTGTTTTCTGTGGCATTATGAACAATTTCTGTGGCCATTAAAAGGTGGTGTTGAAAACGGGACAATGTTTACCACTTCACTCTATGTAGGGATCTTGTTGACTAGAGACACAAACCTGAGCTTTGAGTGTGGTGATTTTGGTTTCAGCGTTGGTCAGGGCCACAGAACTCTTGTCCACAGAAGATTTGGCCTCCAACAGCTGGCTGTCTTTACGATTCAGTTCTCGCTCCATTTTGTCCTTTTCTGTCTTCAGGGTCACAATTTCATCCATCAACAGGCGTTTGTCTTTTGTTCGTAAATCTGGGGAACAGTGGAAATGAAGATGGTTAACTCTTACACACATGCACGCACGCATCACACACATACACACTCTGTAACACAACTTTTTGTACAGGTGGGCCTTTTCGTAGAGGTACAGGATGCAAAAAAGTTTTTGAACAGCACTATGCTCATTTGGGCTCACTGCCTATTACACATAAATATATTTCCTTAACAGAGCACAGAGAACTCAAGCCATTAGGCCAACTGATCACATATCACTGCATTGTTGCACAGTCTGTACCTATGGTAGGCATGCAACTGGGTGTTTTCAGGTTTCCATAAGCCAGCCATTGACATGACTTTCAAGATTTATAAGTGCATGTCTGATGTTCTGTGTATGTATACACATAAAGGGGGTTTAGGCACTGGCAAGTCTGCAAATATGATGACCTGGAAGATCAGAAACATTTCCAGCCTTTATCCATTATGTGGAGTGTCTAAATGGCTCAAAACCCAGGACCTTCTGACTGGAAGTACGACTTTTATCCTTCTGACTACAAAAGTGTTCTACCAAAGCGTTAATTCTCAACATCAACTCCATTACTTCAACCAATTCAACAGATTACAGGGACTGTCACAACGAAGACAAGAATGTCGTTACCTCACCTGCGATATCTCTCAGCTGTTCTATCACTCGTTCCTTCTCCGCTGTGATGATGCGATACTGGACTCCTTGCGGTTTAGTTCTACTGACATGCCATCCATTTCTGCCTGCATGAGCTGTTGGACAGAAGAAAAAAGATGTTTTAAAAAAGCATAAACCAAATCAGCTCTACGGATGGAAGTATAAAATGGCAGTATTGGAAAAATATCACCATTAACATCCTGAAGGCTCTTTTCTCAGATTTTGTTATTGTTGTTGTTGTTTTTATGGGCTGCAACTTCTTCATGTGCTCGAATAGATGAGAAAGCTTTTTAATGTATGGCTGTTTTTTTTGTTTTTTTTTTAAAGCCCAAACATTGATTCTTTGATGGCATGTCAATGCAGCTCAGAAATTCCCTAGTGACGAGCCAATACATGCACTTTCACAATTTTCATCAATTTTTCTCACAAACAGGCAACTTATCCATCTGATTACTGCATACAGTGGTGCGTGGCACATCAACAAACAAACAACAAACAAACAAACAGACGTAACTGATCACGGTGATACTGTGGCCTATTCTGACTGCCACAGAGACGTCTACCAGCTCGAGCAATGACAGCATATTGATACAAACCCGCAGTTTGGACAGCATGCGGTCAGCCTCATGCACCATCTGGGGATGTGTCTCCGTTGCCTTGCGGGCCTGCTCTCGACTGCACCAGGGTTAAGGCACCAAGTACTGTACTAGTTTGATAAATATATTTCCAAGGGCCTAGGCTATTTTGGTGGGGGCATCATCATCATCATCATCAGGTGCCCTGTCGCATGGCGTTGGCGACCATGGACTTCCATCCATCTCTATCTCTCACTGCCCCTAGCATTTTCCCCACTTCCTCATCCCCAGCCACTCTGCAAGTCCGTCCAGCATTCTCTCCCTGGGTCTACCTGGTGCTCTCTTTCCCTCCAGCTTTCCCGTTGTGACCAGGTACTCCAAATCCCCCTTCCTCATAAAATGGCCTATAGATGTTGCCTGTCTTTTCCTAATCTTCCTTATGAGTGATCTACTTGTGTCTGCCTCTATCAAGACTGTCTCGTTTGTTTTCTTTGCTGTCCATGGAACTCTCAACATTATCTTTCTTTTGTCCATGGTTTTCCTGGGGAAAACTACGATGGTGGTTTCCCCTTGCCTTCCATCGGTTTTTTTGTGGGTTTTTTTTTTTTGGGGGGGGGGGGGGGGGGGCATCACAACAGCAAAACAAGTAACCTTTCCACAGCCAGCCAAACAACCATCCTACCCCAAACATACTCCAATACATATACCAATCAGAAATTAATGGAACTTTTAAGTATGATATTGATTTTTCACATTAGGATACAAAAAGCAACAACAACAACAACAACCACAACCATAACAACAACAAAACAAAAGAACATTATGGTTCAGCCATTCTAACAATTAAAATACAGTACGGTTCAGCCATTCTAACAATAAAACCAATATGGTTCAGACATTCTAACAATAAAACCAATATCATGAATATGGTTCAGCCATTCTAACAATTAAAAATAGTACGGTTCAGCCATTCTAACAATAAAAGAACAACATGGTTCAGCCATTCTAACAATAAAAAAGACAACATGGTTCAGCCATTCTAACAATAAAAGAACAACATGGTTCAGCCATTCTAACAATAAAAGAACAACATGGTTCAACCATTCCAATAATAAAAAGCAATATGATTCAGCCATTTAATACTAAAAACCATAATGATTCAGTCATTCTAACATAAAAAAACAATATGGTTAAGCCATTCTAACAATAAAAAAACAATATGATTCAGCCATTCTAACAATAAAAAAAACAATATGGTTAAGCCATTCTAACAATAAAAAAACAATATGGTTAAGCCATTCTAACAATAAAAAAACAATATGGTTAAGCCATTCTAACAATAAAAAAACAATATGGTTAAGCCATTCTAACAATAAAAACCCAATATGATTCAGCCATTCTAACAATAAAAACCCAATATGATTCAGCCATTCTAACAATAAAAACCCAATATGATTCAGCCATTCTAACAATAAAAACCAATATGATTCAGCCATTCTAACAATAAAAAAACCAATATGATTCAGCCACTCTAACAATAAAAAACCCAATATTGATTCAGCCATTCTAACAATAAAAAACCCAATATGATTCAGCCATTCTAACAATAAAAAACCCAATATGATTCAGCCACTCTAACAATAAAAAACCCAAATGGTTCAGCCATTCTAACAATAAAAAACCCAATATGATTCAGCCATTCTAACAATAAAAAACCCAATATGATTCAGCCATTCTAACAATTAAAAACCCAATATGATTCAGCCATTCTAACAATAAAAAAACAATGATTCAACCATTCTAACAATTAAAAACCCAATATGATTCAGCCATTCTAACAATAAAAAAACCAATATGATTCAGCCATTCTAACAATAAAAAAACCCAATATGATTCAGCCATTCTAACAATAAAAGACCCAATATGATTCAGCCATTCTAACAATAAAAAAAAACCCAATATGATTCAGCCATTCTAACAATAAAAAACCCAATATGATTCAGCCACTCTAACAATAAAAAACCCAAAATGGTTCAGCCATTCTAACAATAAAAAACCCAATATGATTCAGCCATTCTAACAATAAAAAACCCAATATGATTCAGCCATTCTAACAATAAAAACCCAATATGATTCAGCCATTCTAACAATAAAAAAAACAATATGATTCAGCAATTCTAACAATAAAAAACCCAATGATTCAGCCATTCTAACAATAAAAAAAAACAATATGGTTCTGCCATTCTAACAATAAAAAACTCAGTATGGTTCAGCAATTCTAAAAATAAAAAAAACAATTATTCAGCCATTCTAACAATAAAAAAAACCAATATGGTTCTGCCATTCTAACAATAAAAAACTCAGTATGGTTCAGCAATTCTAACAATAAAAAAAACAATATGATTCTGCCATTCTAACAATAAAAAAAATAATATGGTTCTGCCATTCTAACAATAAAAAACTCAGTATGGTTCAGCAATTCTAACAATAAAAAATTACCAATATGGTTCAGCAATTCTAACAATAAAAAAAACAATATGATTCAGCCATTCTAACAATAAAAAAAAACAATATGGTTCTGCCATTCTAACAATAAAAAACTCAGTATGGTTCAGCAATTCTAACAATAAAAAATTACCAATATGGTTCTGCCATTCTAACAAAAAAACCAATATGGTTCAGCCATTCTAACAACAAAAAAAACAACCCAGTATGGTTCAGCCATTCTAACAAAAATTACCACTATGGTTCAGCCATTCTAACCAAAAACAAAAAAAAATGGTTCAGCCATTCTAATGGTTCAGCCATTCTAACAAAAAAGCAATATGGTTCAGCCATTCTAACAATAAAAAAAAAAAGGTTCAGCCATTCTAACAATAAAAAGAAATACGCTTACTTTGTACTTCTCAAGGTCTCTATGCTTCCCTGTTGTGGACAGGTACTCCAATTCCTTTTTCCTTATAAAATGTCCTATAAACGTTCCTTGTCTTTTCCTAATCTTCTTTATTAATGAACTTCCTGTGTCTGCCTCCTTCAAGACTGTCTCGTTTGTTGTCTTTGCTGTCCATGAAGCTCTCAACATTCTTCTCAGAAACCATATCATGTAAAAAATAATTCATTATTAGTGGGGGTGCTAGTTGCCTCAATTTTCTTCTGACTTTGCATGCTGACTGTCCACACCTCACAACCATACAACAGCATCGGCTCTATATAACATTCAAGAACTCTCTTCCAACCCATCATACACATGTATAAAAGGATACAGGTAGTTGGCCTCCAGTTCCAGGAAGTAGACCTGCTGCTGTAAGTTACGGATGTACTCTGTTTCAATGGTCCCCGCATCTCCACCACTTCTGATCCCTTTCCTGAACAAAGAAAAAGGCAAAGGTCTCGTAACTAAAATATCACTGCACAACCTGGAGAAGACCTCATTATTTTTTTTGGCAATTTGATGAAACAACACAGAAAAACCTTGCTAAACCAGGCTCAAGTGCAACATTTCTATTTCTGAGTTTTTAACTCGTTTCAAACTTTCAAACTTTCTTTTTCTGTTTAACCTAATTTTTAATCTAATACAGTTTTCTGGTTTGATGCATTTAAACATAAAGTGTATTTTTGACAAGAAAATTAGTAAGTTTATATCATTTTAAATTTTTTTAAATTGCCTTTTTCAGGATTTTACTGCTTCTTGAGAAAACATAGGACAGATGTGATGTCTGTCTGCTGTTACAAGGGTTAGAAATGAAGCTGATATCTCGCACACAGCACTTTATATAGTCCTGCCGTGGCTTTAAAACCAGTCAGCTTTTTTCTTTTTGTTTGTTTGTTTGTTTTGTTCTGGTTCCGGGATATTTTCTAGTTGCTGCTTTTTTGTTGTTACAATAGTTTGCTATGTGAAATTCGGGTTGCTCTCCCCAGGTGATTTCCAGTTGTGTTGGTGTTGTGTGTGGTGTGTGTTGTGTGTGTGTGTGTGTGTGTGTGTGTGTGTGGGGTGTGTGTGTGGTGTGTGTGTGTGTGTGTGTGTGTGTGAGTGGTGTGTGTGTGTGTGTGTGTGTGGTGTGTGTGTGGTGTGTGTGTGTGTGTGTGTGTGTGTGTGTGTGTGTGTGTGATTGTGTGTGTGTGGTGTGGTGTGTGTGTGTGTGTGTGTGCGCGCGTGCGCATGTGTACATGTGTGTGTGTGTGTGTGGTGTGTGTGTGTGTGTGTGTGTGTGTGTGTGTGTGTGTGTGTGTGTGCGCGCGCGTGGCTTGTCATGTTGTGTGGTGTGTGTGTGGTGTGTGTGTGTGTGTGGTGTGTGTGTGTGTGTGTGCGGCGCGCTGTGCGCATGGTGTGTGTGTGTGTGTGTGTGTGTGTGTGTGTGTGTGTGTGTGTGTGTGTGTGTGTGTGTTGTGGTGTGTGTGTGTGTGTGTGTGTTGTGTGTGTGTGTGTGTGTTGTGTGTGTGTGTGTGTGTGTGTGTGTGTGTGTGTGTGTGTGTGTGGTGTGTGTGTGTGTGTGTGTGTAATCTGTTTACTCTGTGAAAGTGGATTTTTTCCCCAACAGAATTTTGCCACGGACAACTTCTCTGTTTCCATGGAATCTTAAAATTGCTCTAAGAGTCTAAGTGCACATATGGAACCTCAGTTTATCATCTCATCTGAAAGACCAGCACCTACACCATCACTTAACTCTTTAACTCCCGCACCCTGTCCAGCAACTGTAAAAACTTAACCCTTTGACTCCCTCACCCTATCCACCAGCTTGGGTAGAGCCCAGTGTGATGAATCCTTCTTGAACAAACTGCAAACTCTTCTAAATAATTATCACATAACAGTATGATGCATATATCTCACACTGACCTACTGATAGTGAAGCTGTCACTGTCATGGAAATCGGAGTTTGGATTTTGTTCATGAGGGATTCATTGCGCTCAAGCAATTCTGCATGCGTTCCAACCAAATCTGCCAGCAAGTATCTGGCAGACCTCATCAGCCTGCACAAGACCCTATGCTCTGGCCAGATCTTGAAATCGGGAGGGAGACCAAGAATGGTACTTCTGAACACTAAAGCTGGTGGGCATCACCAATCTCATCGAAGAATTGTGTTGGTATCAGTGTTTCGGGAAAGCTGGAGGGAAAGAGAGCACCAGGCAGACCCAGGGAGAAAATGTTGGACGGACTTGCAGGTGGCTGAGGACAGAGAGGGTGGAAGATGCACTTGACGCAACAAGGGATAGATACATATGGAGGGCCATGATCGCCAATGCCATGCAGCAGAACACATGATGATGAGATGATGATGATGATGATGATGATGATGATGATGATGATCAGTATTTCAGAGTGTGGGACCTCATCATCATCATCATCAGGTGCCTTGCCGCATGGTGTTGGCAATTATGGACTTCCATCTGTCTCTATCTCTTGTTGCCTCAAGCATCTCTTCCACCCTCCCTGTCCCCAGCCACTCTGCAAGTCCGTCTAGCATCTTCTCCCTGGGTCTAACCGGTGCTCTCCTTCCCTCCAGCTTTCCCGTTGTGACCAGGTGTTCCAATTCCCCTCTCCTCATAAAATGGCCTATAAATGTTGCCTGTCTTTTCCTAATCTTCCTTATGAGTGATCTACTTGTGTCTGCCTCCATCAAGATTGTCTCGTTTGTTTTCTTTGCTGTCCATGGAACTCTCAACATCCTTCTTAGAAACCACATCTTGGCTGCCTCAATCTTGTTCTAGGACCTCTGAAACACTAAAAGTGACACCACTAGTCTCACAGAAGAATTAAGCGTTAGTACCAGCGTTTTAGAGGTTTGTTCCCTTACCTATTTCAAGACCAAGCTAGCGAACAGAGTTTTGTTTTAGCTCAATGAGCAAATTTGAGCGGAGCACAATCAGAGCTGTCTGAGAGTGACGAATCCTTCTTGAACATTACATTATCCACATTCACATCCACAATTATCTACTCATTCCAAAATAAAAGATCAAACTATGCTTACATGGTGCTGGAAAACTCTGCCATGTTTCCTGTGCTTTTGCGCAACATGTTGGCAACTGATGTCTTCTTTGAGGATGTGTCAGTGAGATAGCCGCCTGAAATTGAAATATTCCAAGACAACTAGAGAGAAGAACAAAGAAAGGGTATAAAGTAATTCGGTAAATATGTTGTTAAGTACACCACAGTAACTGTGGCATCAATAAAGAGATAGAAGAATAAGGAATAACTGACAATTTACTCCAGCAACAAGTTATCATATAAACGTGTATGCACATGTGCATGCACACATGCACACACACACACACACATATGCACACATACATGAAAAAAACACCACAATGTTCCTGTATCAGTGTATGTCACTATGTGTGTACACACACAACATGCAAGTGCGCGCACCCACACACACACACACACACAACATAAAAAAACACCACAATGTTCCTGTATGTCACTATGTGTGTACACACACAACATGCAAGTGCACACACACACACACACACACACACACACACACACACACACACACACACACACACACACACACACACGCACACACACACATGCACACACACATGAAAAAAACACCACAATGTTCCCGTATGTCACTATGTGTGTACACACACAACATGCAAGTGCACACACCCACACACACACACACACACACACATAAAAAAACACCACAATGTTCCTGTATGTCACTATGTGTGTACACACACAACATGCAAGTGCACACACACACACACACACACACACACACACACACACACACACACACACACACACACACACACACACGCACACACACACATGCACACACACATGAAAAAAACACCACAATGTTCCCGTATGTCACTATGTGTGTACACACACAACATGCAAGTGCACACACACACACACACACACACACACACACACACACACACACACACACACACACACACACACACACACACACACACACACACACACACACTCACTCACTCACACACACACACACACACACACCACACACACACACACACACATGCATCTTACAGTACAAACAGTAACATAATATCTGATACATTATCTGATACATATATATATACATGTATTTTATGAAATATGTCAATCACTTAATCAACATCATCATAAATGTTGAAATATAAAGAACAGTATGTGGATGTATACAATGAATTAATATTAAAGCTCACAGTCACATGCATACTATCACACACACACATACACACACACACACACACACACACACACACACACACACACACACACATATATACACATACACGCATTTATTATTCACTGACACCTATTCATTCAAGGAAATTACCCCAATGACTTCCACACCCTGTCCACCAGCATCCTGCATTGTCAACCATGTTAGCAAAGCAAAAACTTAACCCACTGACTCCCTCACCCTATCCACCAGCTTCTGCAAGAAACTGGTGGTTAGGGTGAGGGAGTCAAAGGGTGAAGTTTTTGCAGTTGGCGGTTAGGGTGCAGGAGTCAAAGAGTTAACTATCCGATCCCCTTCTCTGCAAGTCAGAGGAATAACTTCCCGTCCTTATAAATAGTACAATAAACGTACAAGGAATGTGGCCTCCGGAATTCGCCTTTTAAAAGTTTTATATCAGATTCCGAGAATATCTCAACCCACATTAGAGATATTAGCGCATGCACACACACAAACACAAACACACACACAAACACTCACACATACATACGCACAAACACACACAAACACTCACACATACATACACACACACACACACACACACACACACACACACACAC
Organism: Monoplex corrugatus; assembly: GCA_030674185.1. Taxonomy (NCBI): domain Eukaryota; kingdom Metazoa; phylum Mollusca; class Gastropoda; order Littorinimorpha; family Ranellidae; genus Monoplex; species Monoplex corrugatus. The sequence continues at coordinate 29,869,213 of JAPXFY010000033.1, forward strand.
ACACACACACACATGACACAGGCACAATCACACACATACACACATCATACATTTACAAGACATCAGAATTTTTAATACTGAAAATATAACTAGCAACTATGCAACCACAAAGTTTCCAATATAATTATGCCAAGCTATCAAACCACACACACACACATACAAGAAAAAAACTTCTTAAACAAAAATTTCATGCTAGATTGCTACACATAGGTATAACACAATATTCAGTTATTTACACAGTAATACCATTCAACTGCATATCAGGAATAAAAAAGGAAAAAGAAAAACATGCACTAAACCCATAACAGAAACATCTAATTCCGTAAGTTTCCAAAGAACCTAAAAAGGTAATGATAACCACAATAACAACAAAACTGCAACAACAACAATAACAAAATCAACAACAAGAACAGCAACTTTGCAAAACAATGATATTACCATGGTCAGCATTGTCATACCATTTTTTTTCTCTTAGCATGTGATATGTTTTGTTTTGACTGTTTCAAAAAGTTTTGATATCATGACATGTATATAAATTTAACCCTTTGACTCCTGCACCCTGTCCACCAACTGCAAAAACTTAACCCTTTGACTCCCTCACCCTCTCCACCAGCTTCCTGCCCTTTGACTCCCTCACCCTCTCCACCAGCTTCCTGCAGGAAGCTGGTGGAGAGGGTGAGGGAATCAAAGGGTTAAGTTTATGCTTTGCTGGCATGCTTGGCAATGCTGGCTGCTGGTGGACAGGGTGCAGGAGTCAAAGGGTTAAAAATCTTCAGTATTCAGATGCAATATGGGCGCAATACTCAAGTAGGTAAGCCGTCAGACTTACAAATGGAAAGTTTGGGTTTAAAATCCTGCTTGAGAATCTCCTGCCTTCAGGGTTATTGTTGTTATTGTTGTTTAAAGCCCAGCCGACCGCATAGAGCCGTATCAGGTCTATGACCACTTCAAAACATACAGGACTTCAAAGGGAAAAAAAAAAAAAGAAAATTAAATACACATATCAATGCATTCGCCCACAAAACCCAAGGACATGCCCTTAGCATTGATGACCACACCATCCAATTTATCACACAGGGGATTCAAAAAACACAGCTGAATATAAATTTAAGCACACACAAGGACAGCAAAACATATATAAAAACAGGCATAAAGTACCTAAAATTGCTTCCGCACATCTCACCTCCCTAGAGCCAAAAATGCACTTAGTACATGTACCCAATTATCAATCCAAAGAAAAAATACATAAGACTTTACTGAACACATACAGGTGAATGGACCATCAAGGCAGAAAATGACAGGACGAAAGGACAGAAAGCAAAGGAATAAGGCAGAAACACAGAGAGTGACAGAAAAGAGGAAATTTCCAGCACTGAATTTCCAGAAGGTGGGGATACTGTTTATAATGAGAGAGCCCCCGACATCCCCATGGGGGGATGCCTTCAGGGCAAAGTGAGATCAGAAAAATCTCACTTTATACTTTGCCTTTGGGGTATAGTGAGGAGATTTTTCTGATCTCCAAGGTCAACACATGTGTGCTGGAACCCCCTTCCTGTGTGCACACATCCAAACCATCAACTATACACGTTAAAGATCCTGTAAGTCATGACAGTGTTTAGTGGTTTATGGAAACGCAAAAAACCTAGCCTGCTCACTCACCAAAGACAGAGCATGCAAACCGTACAGCAAAATGTGGGCAAAAGAATGCGCATATACGAATCCAAGTAGATTAAAACTCTAAAAAAATAAAATTAAATAAAATCCAAAGAACAATTTAAAACAGAAAGGAGCTGGAATAGGAAGAAGATGATGGGAAGAAAGAGATTTCAATGTAAGTCCCAGTGGAAAGTGGGGAAAACAGAGCGAATATGGAATACTGGCTTTATTCAAGAAAAGGTCATCACCCCATGTGAAGAGGTGTGACCAATAACTACAATACACTGTAAGCACATAATAAAAAGAAGAAAAAAAACATTCACATGAAGTTTGAAAAAAAACAACTGGGATAATACACAAGTTAAGGCAAAGATAACCCACTGTTAATCCAGCAATAAAGCATAATAATATATATATAATGACACTAAGTTAATTCATTCAGTCTCTTGTGCATTATACTGTATATACAGACAGATCAGTCAGTGGCCTACAGACTGGAAGCTCCAGGAATTTGTCATGTTACATAAGAGTGGAAATGTCAAAGACTGCAACAATTATAGAACAATTGCACTGATCAGTCATGCCAGTAAAATACTGCTGATAATAATTTTAAACAGGTTAAAGCCAAAAGTAGAGGAAGAGCTATCCGACTGTCAGGCAGGCTATAGGAAAAACAGGGGAACAATAGATATGCTGTTTGTACTCCAGATATTGATAGAAAAGATTAGAAACACAGACCAAGAGATGTTCATCGTTTTCATTGACTACAGCAAAGCATTTGATAGCGTGATTCACCAAAGTCTTTTCCACTTCATGATCAAAATGGGTTTTCCAAGACATCTGGTTTCCCTCATAGCTTCATTATATAATGATCAAAAAGCAACAATCAGATGGAATAATCAAAACTGCAAATTTTTTAACATCACTAAAGGGGTAAGGCAAGGTTGCATCCTGTCTCCACATCTCTTCAGCATATACACTGAACATATCATGAGAGAAGCAGACATAGAAGACATGGGAGTAAATATTGGTGGTAGAAACCTGTCAAATTTACGCTACGCAGATGACACAGGATTACTGGCAGACAACATTACAGGCTCTAGGAGGATCCTGTACAGGGTAGACCGGGTTGGAAAGGCAGCTGGGCTGGACTTAAATTCAAAGAAGACAAAGGTTATGCATGTTGCAGGCAAATATAACACTAGACAGGACCAGATCATGCTAAACCAAGTCCCTCTAGAAAATGTCAAGGACTTTAGATATTTAGGTTCAGTCAAGACACACGATGGAACATGCTCAAAAGACATAAAGATGAGAATTGGAATGGCCAAGAACAGTATGGTTCAATTGAACAATATTTGGAAAGACCACAGCATAACAGCAGACCTTAAGATAAAACTCTTAAAATGTCTTGTCTGGCCAGTGATGTTATACGGCTGCGAGGCATGGACAATGAAGAAAGAGGATGAAAGACGAGTGGAAGCAGCAGAGCTGTGGTTTTACCGAAGACTGCTGAGGGTCAAATGGACGGATAGGCGCTCAAATGAAAGCATACTGAATGAGTTGGGTACTACACGCAAGCTTCTAGTACTCATACAACGGAGGAAACTGAAATATGTTGGACACGCAATCCGTAATGAGAGAACAGACTTGATGTCCACTGTCCTCCAAGGTAAAGTGGAAGGAAAGAGAAACAGAGGACGGCCACCTGCATCACTTGCTAGAAACATCACAAACATCAGTGGCAAGAAACTCCAGGAGGTGGTCAGACTTAGCCAAGATCGAGAGTGCTGGAGGCAACTTGTGAGGACATCATGTGCAGCGGCCAACACTGTTCCCGGTGACGCCGACAGGTGAGACAGGTGAGACAGACAGATCTATCAATATGTTTTCATTTTTTTTAAATAGACAGAAAACAAGAGAAATATGACAGAAACAAAACAGACGGACAAACAGACATACCACTGAAACTGCTTAAATGTCATGATTCTTACCAAAAAAAAAAGGGAAAAATATGATGTATCATGAGAAACACAGAGGATAAAAGAACTCCCCCCAAAAAACAAACAAACAAACAAAAACAAAAACAAAAACAAAACAAAGCATATGCTACCGAACTCTTCTCCAAAGCTGATTAAATAGAATAGAATTAGTAAGACTATAACACCCAACACCTTCTCTCTCTTCACACACACACACACACACACACACACACACACAGTGACACACACACAGTGACACACACACACACACACACACACACACACACAGTGACACACACACACACACACACACACACACACACACACACATGCCCAGTCCACATACAAAACATGCCAGTATCCCTCCAACTTCAAGCTTCAAAGCAGGGAACCAAGAACTCCAACACACCAATTTTATACCTTCTTTCAGTATCTCAATCTTACCATTTTGTTCAGTTTTACTGTAAACATTTGTAACAATTTTACATAATAGTTACAAAAACAGTATCGACAAGCCTAAATGATTCGAACTGTGATGTTTGTATTCCTGCTAACCACTAAGGGTCATACAACGGTTACACAACCAAAAAACTCAGACCTTGAACTAAACACACACAAAAAAGAGTACACAAATTCATATGATTTTTAGAAAGACCAGAATGAGACAAATAAAGAATTGCATCTATTCTCTCTCTCTCTCTCTCTTTCTCAGCCTCTCTCTTTCTCAGCCTCTCTCTCTATATCTTGTCTTTCTTTTATTTAATCTAACACACACACACACACACACACACACACACACACACACACACACACACACACATGCACATATACACACACACACAGGCACATATACACATACACACAGGCACAAACACATACACACACACACACACACACACACACACACACAATATCTCAGCTGTCAAAATCTAAAGCTCATTTTGTCCACGTATGAAAAGGTAAAATATATATTTACTAAATATCACCCAACTTACATCATAACCAAGACAAGACTATGACACTGCCTGGTTATACATCATAACCAAGACAAGACTATGACACTGCCTGGTTACCTTTAGAATGCTTTATGATGGTGACGCGAGAAGGAGAGGGGCTGCGAGACCGCAGAGAAGTTCGCCCCCGCCTGGAAGGGGATGGAGTTCGTGACCTTGGTATTCCGTTCCGAGCGCTGCTAACGGGGCTCGGCGACCTCAGAGAACGCCGCCACTCATGAACATCGGGTGTCTGGGATCCCACTGGCTCCGATATTTTTTCAGCCGACATCATGACACTCCGTTCTGAGCTGATTTCTCACAGTTTTTCAGTCTTGTCTCTTTTTTTTTTTTGGTTGAGTTTTGTTCTCTTTTTGTGTATCTCTTTTTTTTTTGTCTATATCTTTGAAGATCAGTTTCTTTTTTATTTTATTTCTCTGTCATGGCAACGTCTGATTCTGTGTCTTAGACTGCTCCTAAAAAGAACACAGGAACTGAACGTTACAGGCTATACAATAATATTTCCATCAGTCCGCCCAGGTTCTTATATCTTATCTTACATCTCTGCTACGACTAGTCACAGATTCCTTCCAGCCCTCCCCCCCCCCCTCACTCTTCGTCCCCCACCCCTCCTTTTTTTGTTGTTTTTTGTTTCTGTACTTCTCAGAGCCTGGAATTGCTAAGAAAAAAAAAAAGAGGAAACTTCTAGGGGGGTCCGGGGGCATGCTCCCCCGGAAAATTTTTAAAATCAAGACTAAAATCTGTGCATTCTGAGGCATTCTGGAGACAAATTTAAAGGCATCTAACACACTGAAAATCACAATGAATATCAGTCAAAAGAGTATTTAATAAACATTGGGCACAAGATCAGGATCCATCATACACAGCAGATCGTTTCAGTGTGTTCATACACAGACATATTCATCAAAACTTTTTTTTAAGTATGGTTGTTGATTTTTTTTTAACGCGAAAAATATTTTTTTGCGCGATTTTCGATTTTGATTTCCGCGGAAATCCTCGTTTCCGCGACGAATTCCAGGCTCTGCTTCTGCACCACTCTTTTGTCACCTCCTCTACACCATTCATTTTGGCTCACTAACACATCTCCAAACCCACCAACACGAGACCATCATAACAGCATGGCATGAAGGGCCATAAATACTGTGACAATTTTCCACAATCCTATGATGATGAGAATGTGGATGATACAGAGTTTCAGCATGGCCTGAGACTGCAGGACAGGGCAGTACTCTATGCTTACTTTTTGTAAACTTAACATATCCTGGTGTCAACCAGGCCTGGGGAAATACAGACACCTGCAGTGTTCTTCAGGAAATTTCAGCAAAACTCTCAGCAACGTTATCCACAATGTGGATGAAGCTGAACTATGTGGACCTGGTCTTTCTGACGAACCTACAGCACATTCAACTTTAGGTATGTGCAGATTGGGACTGAAAAATCTCACAATCATTTTTTGGCCTCATGGGGATTTAAACTCATGACCTCCCTGTCAGTAGTCTGTTGCATTAACAACTTTGCCACATTCACTGATGCCCATCTGCGTGACTTTTTTTTTCCTTTTTCTGTGTGTGTGTGTGTGTGTGTGTGTGTGTGTGTGTGTGTGTGTGTGTGTGTGTGTGTGTGTGTGTGTGTGAGCATTTGTGTGTGTGTGTGTGTGTGTGTATATGTGTGTGCATGTGTATGTGTGTGTGTGTGTGTGTGTGTGTGTGTAGATGTGTGTGTGTTGGTGTGTGTTGTGTGTGTTGTGTGTGTGTGTGTGTGTGTGTGTGTGTGTGTGTGTGTGTGTGTGTGTGGCATGTGTATGTGTGTGCATGTGTATGTGTGTGTGTGTGTGTGTGTGTGCATGTGTTGTGTGTGTGGTGTATGTGTGTGTGTGTGTATGTGTGTGTGTGGTGTTGTGGTATGGTGTGTGTGTGTATGTGGTGCGTGGTGTATGCATGTGTACAATGTGGTGTATGCTGGTCATGATGTGTGTTGTATGTGTGTGATGCTGTGTGTGTGTTGGTGGTGTGTGTTGTGGTTGTGTGTGTGTGTGTGGTGTGTGTGTATAATGTGTAGTGTGTGTGGGATATAAACTGAGAGAAAATGTGGGGAGAAGGAGGGAGACTGTGTAAACATTAGTGTGCATCATGTATGATGCTTTGACAGAGAGACTAGAGACAGTCTGATTTTCCATTCATTCCTTTCTTCCTCTGAGACAATCATACAAGGATTACGAAGTGGGGGTGAGTGTTGTAGGGCAGAATATACACAGCAATACATGGAATTTCAAATCTATGACTATGATGTGACATCTATTTCTCCACCTGTTTTTCCAAGTCTCTTTCTCTCTTCAGACTTATAGTTATACACACTCACTCACACTTTTGTTTGAACAACAAATAATTTTGTGATAAATAAATGAAAGTTTTAATGGGTCTTATTCTTAAAATAAAAGGCAGACCAGAAACCTAACCCCACAGTTAGGGGCATTGCCTATCCCTGTGTCATGTAAATCAGATATTTTTTGTCTCCTATGCAGCAAGAGCTGGACTTAAAAAAAAAAAAAGCAAACCTATCACCCTTGCAAAAAAATTATCTTATCTTGAAATTTTTCTTTTTCTTTCTGTGTGTGTGTGTGTGTTGTGTGTGTGTGTGTGTGTGTGTGTGTGTGTGTGTGTGTGTGTGTGTGTGTGTGTGTGTGTGTGTGTGTGTGTGTTCATTGTCAGCATGGTCATGTCACATCTGGCAGTGACTGAGTGAGATTGACCATGGTTTTTCATTCTTTTCTCTTTCTTTCTTCTTTCTTTCTTTCTGTGTTGTTGTTTTGTTTTGTTTTTTCAGTTAAAAGTTTTTATTTCAAAAAAACACATAGTGCTTACATATATACGTATCATCCTTAGAGATGAAGATTCAAAATCCAAAACAAGTGTGATTCACCTATTTTAAAAGCACATGTGGTGGGTGACCCTCAGTAATGAGGAAGACCTCTGACAACAGTCTGGAATGTGGCTGCCGTGTTGGACCCCCATACATAAAAGAGATTATTGTGACACTGCCACTGCACAGCAACAAAATCACTCTTGGTATCTAGTGGCTAGGCCCCCAGTAGTACGTACCTCTGCTACAAAGGCTGCAGTCATTTCTAAAGTAGGGGGCCTTACCTGCAAGGCTCTGTCACTTCAACTATCATCAGTAAAGAAATGATAAAACAATGGAATTTCCTATCATCCTTGGAAGTAAAGAATCACCCTTACTTCTGCACGAACCTCTCTTATCTGCATTTCACCAAAGGTCTTGCCAAATTCATTATCCTTACATTTCATTCTTTTATAAATTTTCTGCTCTGCTCTGCAGTTTATTTCCTGTAGGTCTACAAAACTGGGGCAACATCGCCCAAAAGCAATGCCGAAAAATGTTAATTTCGAAAAATCTGTACACAGTATGCACTTGTCTGATACACACACAGACACACATTTCTAAACCTGTCCACAGTATGTATTCATGGTCTACTACTGTTTCTGCTACTACTACTACTAGTACTACTACTACAACACACACACAGTTTGTTCTCTACTCATTATTACAACTGATTAGTTTTACATTAATCTGAACACATGCACAGGCCCTCTCCCTGAAAATTTGTTACAAGCCCTTTCCCTTGTATTTTGCTGAGTAAGTAAAGTAGGCTATTTGCAAGAAACCAACTTCCATGCAGTAAAGAAAAAACCCGCAAAATGCCCCAATTAAAATTTATAATGCAATTGGCGAATTGCAATTTAGGCAGAAAGAATCCAGTGCTGTTGTAACGCAGATCTACTTGATATCATGATTTAAATGGAAATTCAGCCCTTTCAGAATAGAACAACAAACACTGAAACAAGTACTGGGTAGGCAACCTAGCGTTTTCAACAAGTAGATCTACATTACGCCCAACCAAAAACTAGTAGGAGACACACAAAAAGCCTGTATCAACTATCATGCAAATAAAAGCATGCAAATGCAACACAACGCGCAAGCAAATTCCAAAGTACAACTGCAGTTCATACCTCCGAGATATTTTGGAGTAGATCTGGGGTCATTCACCTTCAGAAAGGTTGAAGAAATTCGAGACATACTAGTCAAACCTAAGTAAGCAAGTTGAAACGCGAGCTCGCGCGTCTAAGGTTGACAAGGAACGCATCAAAGCTAACCCCTTTAAAAGTTTCGAATTCAATTGTGCCTCAAACTATCAAACTAATACAAAAACCCAGCACATCTTGTGTCATAATATTAAAATATTACAATTTAGGCAATTTTACCAAACATTTAAAAATATAAATTCGTGACTGATAGTAAAGCTCTGCGTGATTTCCAAAATGGCTTTCTTACAGGTAGGCGTTCCAAGTTGTCTTTAAAAACATTCTTTTTCTAAGCGGATATTGACGTTATTAGTACAGAAATGAGCTTGAGAATGAGCAATTTGTGTGTGTGTTAACTGCAAGGTCTTTGATTTCGCCTAGTGTCGGAGGAGGGGGAAGTCGTACATGCGTTTCAACTTCGTAGCGGAAAAACCGCATTCAACCCGATCATATGATGATGATCATTATAATGATGAATCTGTACGATTATCAAATATCATTGTAAGCATCACATCAGCTCTCGGTTTTATTCACCAACTGAAGCCAAGCAATGATGCCAGAGGAATAGGATAGGATACGTTGTGGATCATGCACGAATTGATTAGAGTTAAGTTCAAGAGGTTTTGTTATTCAAGAGTGAAGTAGATACTAAGTCTAAATCTAGTCTAGGTATGTTACAAAAAAAATCAAATATTTTTATTAAATAATTATATGCAATTACCATCATTGAAAAGAGCAAAAAAAGAACTTTAAAATGGTATTAAAAATTCTTCGGTTGATTGTCTGTGATTGTCTGTGATTTTTTGAATAATTAAATTTTCGACGTTTTTCTTCATTGGATTACATAGCAAAAACTGTGACCGCGTGTGTGCCGTTTCATCACAAAAAGCACCATAACTTTGGAACGACTGAACCGATTGAAAAAAATCAAATATCAATAGAAAGGTCTTTATTTAGCCAAGATGTTTAAGACCTTAATGAATCTCTGAGTTCATGCATTAATTAACAATTAACTGGCTGAAGCGAAGATCAACTGAGATTCCTAAAATCTTTACAGTTTCCAAAATCATCAAATTTCTGACTTGAAAATTGTTGAGTAAAGCCTCAAGATAATTATCATGATAAATTAGAACAGTTATTCAATACCATTAGGCTCAATCTTTATGTAATAATCAATTAATTACAGTTTTTCATGAAAAACCGCCTTTAAACAAGAAGTTGTCAACCTGTGCATTTTTATTTTTTATTATGTATTTACTCTTGGTTTATATATATATGTTTTTAATTATAAATAATATGTGTGTGTATTATTATATATCATATATATGTGTGTATAGATGTATGTAAGTATATTCATATTGATTAACTCAAAAAAAAAAAATTGTGAGCCTGTGATGGTAGTATAAATACCCTTAAAAAAGAAATGAAAATTGAATATTTCACTGAAAAGACCTCAAGTTTCCTGGTAACTTAGAAATTGAGTCTTTATCAAGACTAAGAGATTACAGATTAATTACTAATTAAGCTGTTCTGAGGGGTAGAAAAGATTCACAGACTGAATTGGTTTATGACTTGCTGTTCTGGAAATTTCATCTTGCAATTTTGATTTAAAAATTCTGCTGGTAGTAAGGACAGTGTTTCTTTTCAATTATTTACCCTAACAAGCAAACTTTTTTGAAAAAGTTGTAATTTTTTTCCTTGCGTAAACACACACTTTCTCATAAGCTGTCATACAACATGAAAGATAATGTGTTAGTATGTAAATATCTGTGTGGGTGTATGTGTTATAAGTGTACATATGCATATATATATGTATGTATGTGTATATACATGTACATATAAGTATCAGTATGTGTAAAACACACACACACACACACACACACACACACACACACACACACACACACACACACACACATACATATATATTTATGTAAATATCTATATGTATATCACTCAAAAAACAAAATTAAATGCAAACAAAAAACACAAAGACTGACCCATAATGCTATATCAAAATAAATCCACAGAACAGGTAACAAGATGAAAAGGGCATTAGCAGAAATATATCATAACATACACGCACAAACACCAGGTATAAGAATAAGCTGTACTGCAAAAACAAAAAACTTCTGAAACACATTTACTTGAGTTACATACAAATAGTCCACACATACCAAAAAAAAAAAAAAAAAAAAAAAAAAAAGCACGGAGTCCGTAGTCACATTTGATTTACAGCTTGCCAAATGAAGAAATCACAAAAATGTGCACATTCTAAGAATGGAATCATGAAAGTCTTCTGTGTAAAAACCAAATATGTCAAATGCAAATCTAAACTGTAACAAAAATGGAAAAAAACAAAAGATTATACATGAAGGGTATCCAATTCCAAGTGTTACTACCTAGATGCACCCCAGTCCCCTTAAAGTGTACACACTTGACAGGAAGGCTTCTCTTGACATCATTTTGCTGTCCATCACTCCCAATAATTTTGTGCTAAATACATGCAGCATACAAGTCACTGTTCTTCTCAGTACAACCATGCCATTTCCTTCTCTCCATCCGATACAGTGATGAAAACGACTGCTCCACATCATTTAGTTTATATGAAAGGCTACTATGTATCCCTGATGATTATTGGCATTATCATTATTAGTGTTTAAAGCCCAACCCACTACTCAGAGCTATGTCGAGGGTACAACCATCTCAAGTGAAACACACGTGTAAACATGTAAAGGACCATGCAAAAAACAAACACGGAAAAGAAAATTAAGTAGTAAGTACACATATCAGGGCATTCACACAACTAATCAAATAATATACCCTTGGCATTGGCAACCCCACCCAGATCATCACCAGAACGATTGGGGGGGGGGGGGGGGGGGGACATTAGCACATAAATACACAAAAGCATTCATGTGTGTAAAAACTGGCAAATATTATCTGATATTGCCACTAAGCAGTTCACATTTAGTGATTTACTTACAGCTAAAAAATTCATTAATTATGTATCCTATTATCAATTCAAAGAGGCTTTATGGAAAACTTACCAGAGGTGAATGGATCAGCAAGACAGAAAATGGAAAAGGAAGATATGACAAAGGACAAAATCAAGGCAAAGAAAAAGAGAATGACAGGAAAGGAAATTTCTACCACAGATTTTCCAGAAGAAGGAGATATACTGAAACAGCCCTTGACACCCCCATCAGTAACACCAACATAATACTACATACCTGTCATTTGTTCACTTGTTATCCTATGAAGCAAAATACAACACCAAGATGGCAAATAGGACCCCTATATATTCTTCTCAACTTTACTTTTTCAGCATTATGATTCACTTAAATAATGTACATGAAAGTATGCATTGTCAGTACACACACACACACATACACACACACACACACACACACACACACACACACACACACACACACACACACACACACACACACACACACACACACACACACACATGAGATAACAAAATCTCTTGGTATTTCTTTACAAAACAAAAAAACTAATTGAGAAATTCAGAAAAAAATCTGCCATGGAATGTGTGGTTTATGAACTAAACCATGTAAAATGCTGTGGTGTGCATATATGGACTGTTTTTATGGCAGTGCAGCCAGGAGTTACTTAAATGTTACCAAGCATAGCTGAAGCATGTGGACACCAGACCTTGTAATGTAGCAAAGGAGAATAGGAAGACAGAACAGTATTTGATTTTGTATGTCCTGTCTGGTTTTGCTGTGGCTGATGCATCAGTTCTATATCAGACAGGCAGGAGTGAATGGGTATGTTGTGCCAGATGGTAATAATAGTACAGAATTGAAATGGATTCATGACAAGACAAGATCTCCAAATATAACATCACAAGCCAGAGAAAATTTTGGAATGTCATAGTCCACTGCATTATCATACGATTCTTCACTTGACCAATAAACCACAACATACACTAGATCTAATTCCGTTTTTTCATTTTTTCTATTTTTCCAAACTACATAACTGGATTCTTTTAAACTTGCCTAGTCGTGCAAGTTTTAATCTTATCCAATCTGACAATCTAAAGTCCAGAAGTCTAGAAAGGACTGATAATGAGGGGTAGCAGACCTTTGAAGTTTGACTGCCCATTGCCGCAGTTTGCCGAGTCATCTACTAGATCTAGACTGACGACCAGCGTCAAACTGAAGCTTGTATTTCGAGTTATGCTTAAAATCTGTTCACCAAATTTTACACAGTAAACTAACAATGCATTGTCTTACATGTCGTGAAAAATGAAGTTGTAAATGCAACAGGTTCAGCTGGTATGACCAAAAGAAAACGGTTAATCGGCAGACTGCCATTGTAATGTATGGCACCGAAGGCACTAGTATAGTATAGTAGGCCTCCATCGGTCATGACTGACCATGGACAAAGTACATCCGTTCTAATGTCTAGATGGGCTGTCTGCTTGGTCCAAGCAGCGTCGCCTGTGACTGTACAGACCAATGCGAAGAGAGGCAGTCTCTGTCGCAGCGGTCGCATGTGTATGCTGATGCTGGTCTGTTGGCTGCCATCCCTTTTCTGGAACTCGCTTTTCTGCTGCAGCAGCTGACAGTTTGTCCTCACCAATCCGCAGCTGTTTCTTGAGAGTAGTTCTCCAGCTGTTGCGGTGTCTGCGAGGTCCTCCCAGGACTCAGTGTTGATCTCAAGCGCCTTCATCGTCATCCTTGCAAACATCTTTGTATCTCAGCTGTGGGCGGCCAATGTTTCTCTGCCCTGTGGCAAGCTCACCATAAAGGATGTCTTTTGGGATGCGACCATCTTCCATGCGGCGAACGTGGCCCAACCAGCGCAGCCGACCTGTCTCAGCATGGTATGCATGGTTGGGAGGCCAGCGCAGGTTAGGACTTCGGTGTTGGTCACCTTGTCTTGCCAGGAAATGCAAGTATGCGCCGTAGGCTTCTCAGGTGGAAGGTATTGAGCCTTTTCTCCTGATGAGCATGCGTGGTCCACGCCTCGCTGCCATACAGCAAGGTGCTGAGGACACAGGCATTGTATACAGCCATCTTTGTCTTTGTGGTCAGCTTGGGATTTGTCCACACCTTTGTGTGAGGCGGGCTAGTGTTGTGGCTGCCTTCCCGATCCTCTTGTCGACCTCTGTGTCAAGGGAGAGGTTATCGGTGATGGTGGACCCAAGATATGTGAATTGATGGATGGCTTCAAGCTCGTAGTCATCAATGGTGATGGCTGGTGGAGATGGCGTGTCTTGGCCCAGGACGTTTGTCTTCTTAAGACTGATGGTCAGACCAAAATCTTTGCAGGCCTGGGAGAAGCGGTCCATTAGTGACTGCAAGTCCCGCTGAGTATGGGTCACAACTGCGGCATCGTCGGCAAATAGCATGTCTGATGAGGCTTCCGGACTGTCTGCTCTGAGCGGGGAGTTGAAGAGCCTGCCATCTGATCTGGTCCGCAGGTGGATCCCTTCTTGCGCTGTGCTGAACGCATGCCTCAGGAGGAGAGCAAGAAGATTCCAAAGAGGGTTGCCATATGGGCGTAAGGGCTTGGAGAGGTTTCCGTTGAACTGCACCATCCCTTTCATGTTTGAGTGGAAGGACTCAATTAAGCTGTGCAGTTTGGGGGGGCAGCCGATTTTTCGGAGAGCCCTGAAAAGGCCATCTCTGCTGACTAGGTCAAAGGCCTTGGTGAGTCAATGAATGCCACATACAGGGGCATCCGCTGCTCTCTGCACTTCTCCTGGATTTGGCGAAGGGAGAAGACCATGTCTACCGTGGATCTCTCTGCTCGAAAACCACACTGTGATTCCGGGTAGACGCGTTCAGCCAGTTTCTGCAGGCGGATTAGGAGGACCCGAGCATAGACTTTGCCAACAATGCTGAGGAGCGAGATACCTCTGTAGTTGTTGCAGTCGTTCCTTTCGCCCTTGTTTTTGTACAGGGTGACGATCTTGACATCCCTCATGTCCTGTGGTACAGCTCCCTATTCCAACACTGACAGAGAACTGCGTGCAAAGGGTGCAGAAGAGAAGTCTTGCAGTGCTTGATGAGTCTGGGGGAATTCCATCGTTGCCAGGTGCCTTCCCTGATGCCAGGCTATCAATGGCCTTGCTGAGTTCGTCTGCAGTTGGCTCTGCGTCAAGTTCTTCCATTACCGGCATGCACTTGATGGCATCAAGGGCTAAGGGGGACACCATGTTCTGTGTGGAGTAGAGGTCGGAGTAGTGTTCCGCCCATCTTTCCATCTGTTGGCTAGGATTGCTGATTACTTCCCCAGTGGAGGATTTGAGGGGGGCGATCTTGCTCTGTGTTGGTCCCAGTGCTTCTTGATGCCATCATACATTCCTCGGATGTTGCCTCTTTCAGCAGCACTCTGTATCTCTTTGCTGAGCTCTGTCCAGTACTCGTTTGCGCAGCGCCTGGCGTTAAGCTGAACCTTACTTCTGGCAGCCCTGAGGATTTGCAGGTTCTTCTCACTGGGTGACCGCTTATACTTGGTGAGTGCGGCACGCTTGGCCTCAACAGTGGGAGTCATCTCTGATGATTTGGCCTCAAACCAGTCGTGGGACTTCACAGTTTTCTTCCCAAAGGTGGCCATAGCAATGCGGTGCATGGTGTCTCGTAGCGTTTCCTATCTCTCAGTGGCAGAGTCTCTGGGCTGCAATGCATCGTATTCTCTCTGAAAGGCCTCTGCGAACTGTTCTACAAGATCTGGCTGAGACATCTTGCTGACGTCAATGCGAGGGTTCCCTTGTTTCTTTGAGCAGTGGAACTTCTTTGGTTGTAGCCTGATCTTGCAACATACCAGAGAGTGGTCTGTGTCGCAGTCTGCGCTGTGATAAGAGCGAGTGTGGAGAACGTTTTTGATAGCGGCACGTCTTACTAGGATCAAATCCAGTTGGTGCCAATGTTTTGAGCGGGGATGCCTCCAGGAGACTTTGTGCTGAGGCTTCGTCTTGAAGAAGGAGTTGGCGATGCACAGTTCATGGCAGGCGCAAAACTCAAGCAGTCGCTGTCCATTCTCATTCATTTTCCCCACTCCAAAGGAACCGAGGCAGAAGGGCCATGAGTCATTGTCTGCACCCACTCTGGCGTTGAAGTCGCCCAGGAGAACAAGTTGTTCTGCCCTGGGGATGTTCCTTATGGTTGATGCAAGATTTTCGTAAAACTCATCCTTGGTGTCTGGAGAGGCGGACAGAGTTGGGGCATAAACGCTGATGAGAGTGACATAGCCTTCGGTGGTGTTGAGGCAGAGAGTCAAGAGTCGTTCTGAACCGCCGCTGCCTGGTTCAATCATGTTCAGCAGGCTGTTCCTTACTGCAAAGCCTACTCCGTGCTCTCTTGGGGCATCAGAACTCTTTCCTTGCCAGAAGAAGGTGTAGTCCCTTTCCTTTAGTGTTCCTGAGTCAGCCAGCCGTGTTTCCTGCAGAGTGGCAATGTCCACATTGAGCCTCTTTAGTTCGCTGTTTATGACGGCGGTTTTTCTGGCGTCGCTGATGTCTTGCAGATCTTGGGAGAGCCCAGGCATCATTGTTGGGACATTCCAACAGCCCAGTTTCACTGCTGATCCTTTTCCTGATCCGTTTCTTGAATTTGAATTTTTCTTTTTGTTTGGTGCGGTAATTAACGACCTGCTTGTCAGATTTTCTCCTAATCTTCATGCACCCAATGAAGAAGGCAGGTCGTGGCGGGACAGCACCTAACTGGCTGGGGGCTGCCCAGCTTAGGTGGGCGGTAGCTGTCCAGTAAGACACGAAGGTCTCTCCCACCGTCAAAAGCAACCCCTGGCGTCAGCTCTACGCCAGTTGAGCAATGACTTATCACCGGTATCTGTTGCTTCCCGTGTTGTGCCGACACTAGTGTTAGTAGCGAGGCTGGAGTGTCCTCTCCAAGTCGTAGGTGCAGAGTGTTTGTGGATGAATGGACGGATGTAAGCCTGGGCAGTGTAATATGGAAGACAGGCTGTTGCCCATGCAACTTGTCCCCCCATTCCACCTCGCTGACAGATCCAAAGGAGCAGCAAGGCTGTTACGTTTCGGTGCCAACGCGGCCGCAGGAGCTGCCGGAAAGTGACAAAGTTTGCCATCCAACTGCCTTAGGGGCCCCACACCGGATTTACTGTCAGGGTTTACTCCCTTAGCTAGATGGCCGCGGGTAGCTCTCCAGAGCTGGCGCCCTTTGATGGATCTAATTTATTTCCACCAGGGTTTCTAGCCACCCTCCTCACCATCCTCCTGAGAGGACTGGTGGAGTTGCTGGTTTAGTCGCCAGCAATTCGACCCTGTGACAAGTAGTACTGGGTTCCAGGTTACCAGTAGCGGATACATCTATCCGACCTGACCTAATGGCACTAACACACCCACTATCTGTAATATGGCCTAAAACGGTTTAAACAAATAATATCTGCATCAAATTTTACACATAAGTAGGAAAATGCATGTTCTTATTGGTGATTAATTCAAATGATGCTAAAAATCATACATGTATGTAAGTTTGGGAGATACGGCCGCAAACACCACAAGTCACACCACCACTGCCACGTCAGCACATCAGAGGAAGCTCGTGAAAATGACCAGATCATCATGGGAAAAGTACGGACTTTGGTATTCAGATCGGTAATTATCGGACACATGAATACATTAACGAAACAAACAGCGATTGTCTGCCTACCCTCTCACATGTGCCGCCACGCCGGTCACAGTCTTCCGGTACAGTTTTCGCGCACGCGTAATCGCCGATTGTGACATACCTAAGTGAAGTGTATGACTATGAACCGTGGGGATCATCTGGGGAGAAAGAATGGATGGTCTGTGGCAGGCTGGAGGATCCCGAAAGGGGTGATTCAGGTCTCACAAATGTACAAACTGGGTGTTTTCTACAGATAGTCTTGAGCAATTTCTATAATCCACTGCCAGCTTGCTAGACCTAAGTAAATTTCTGCTTGTAAACACTAAATGTAAGCCTAACAGTAACATAGATCAAATGGTTCATCTTATACAGTTATAGCCTACAGAAGGAATCTGTCGCAACAATGTGAAGAATTGCCTAGAACCAAGGAAGGATAGATAGATAACATCCTATCTAAAGCATACAAGTTGCATCTTCTAGTTTACCTCTTGCTTAAAACTGCTGAATTGCTGATGTCAAATCTGTTTTTGTTGTTGTTGTTTTGTTTTGTTTTTGTAAATCAGACAGTCAGATATTTATATTAGCTCAGTGAAATATTTTTTAAGTAAAAATGTGCTGATTCAGGTGACATTTATTTTGGACAGTTTTGCATGGGGGTGGATAGATCAGAACTGTAAACACACACACACACACACACACACACACACACACACACACACACACACACCACACACACACACACACACACACACAACACACCACACACACACACAAACAACACACACACACAACACACACACACACACACACGCACCACACCAGTCATAGTGACATACACACTAAACACAGTGACAAAATCGCATACATTCACAAAATCGCAAACTACAAAGTCCTCTCTATCCCCCCCCCCCCTCCCACCCTCCCTGTTCTCTGTTCTCCTGGGTTTCAATTATTCCGGACTTGGTTGACAGGTCTGGATGATGGTAGTCCAGCACTAGTACACAGTAGTACCAGCATGGCTGAGCCAACTCAGTCATCACTTTCAGCCAAAGTTGGTAACTAGGATCTGTATGCTTCTTGATTTTACGTCATCTTTTTTTACAAAGTGTCCATTTGATGCTGCTGCTGCTTTGTCCATGGATTTGACTGTTCAGTTCTTTAGTCAAGTCTCTTGAATTGTTAGTAACTTTTTATATTGTTAGTACTAATAGTAGTTTTTTTTAAAGTTGCTTTATTGAAATTCCACTGTCTTTAATTTAGGAGTTACCTATTTGAAATTTAAGTGTTCAGGACAATGGTAACTTTTTTGGAAATGTACAGAAAAGGTTAAGAATTTTTACCTTACTGAAGTTTGTTTTTACAATATGACTGTAGTTAAACGGGAAAGCTGGAGGGAAAAAGAGCACTGGGTAGACCCAGGGAGAAAATGCTGGACGGACTTGCAGAATGGCTGGGGACGAGGGGGGTGGGAGAGATGCTAGGGGCAACGAGAGATAGAGACAGATGGAAGTCCATGATCGCCAACGCCATGCGGCAGGGCACCTGATGATGATGATGATTGTAGTTACAATTTGCTGTTTTGTTTTGATTTTTTTTGTTTTTTTTTGTATTACTCGTTTAAAAACAAATGAATCGAAATGATAAGAAAAAAGATTTTTTCCTTAAAAAACAAACATATATATATAAACAGAATCATTAAAACAAAATCCCTTGATTTATTTTCTAAGTCAAGGACTGAAAAAAAGTAACTCATCTTTTTATTGGGGCAGTTGAGTTTGTGCCTCTTTCTGAGTTGTGTAGGTAGAGAAGATCCATACTTTTGAAAGAAGTATATCGAGGTTGTTGTTGCTTTTTGCGCTTTGTAGGCAGAACTTAACTCATACACATGTGAAAGTATAGCATATAGCCAAGGATAGGTAATTTTTTTTTTTTTTTTAAAGTAAGTTGAGGCGCATCAGACATGATGTATAATGAGACAGAGTTAGTTGGAAATATTCAAATTTCCCAACTTCTGTCACATTTGGCCTCCGAAAGTAGCAGTGGAGCCAAGTATTATCCTTTTTGCTTATCTCTTTATTTCATGTTTTTGTGACCTACCATCATGGAATGAGTCATTTGTCATCCTCACAGTGTTTGCTGCTGTCAGTTGAAATAGGAGGCAGGGATATCAAGACTCAACTTTGCGACTCAACTTCACGATTTTGATGAAACCAATATTGTAATGCTTCCTGTACATGCTACTACTGTACTAGTACTGCCTGAAAATTCCTAACATTATGATTCTTTCCATGTTTGAAGTGCTATTTGAAGTACTCAGCAGTTTTCAGCAACCAGTTACCTATTCAGATTCTGCAATAGATCCGTTGAAGTGCACGTATATGTAGTTGACAGGTGTGCAAAATTTCATGAAGATACTGGTTGGTTGTTGAGGAAAAATTCTTGCAGAGTTGTGGTTCCATTTTCCATGTTTTCCTCAAAATGATGAATCAAAGGGGGTACTGTGTTCCAAAATCCATATCGCAGAAGGTACAGATATGATTGTAAAATAGTTTTCACCTTTAGAAGGATCATGAAAATGGCATTAAATCTACAATGACTAAAAATGACTATTTCAATCTGCAGTAACTAAGTGAAAGTGACCATTTGGTGACAAATGAGTTTTTGTGGTGGAAAGTCACATTTATTTCATTTAATTTTATTCATGATTAATTCATTTACTGTTTGTGGTGGTGGTGACGGTGGTCATTGGTTTGATGTCTGTCCATTTAAATGATTTTAGACAAATGTGTGTGTGTATGTGTAATTTATATATATATATATATATATACATATGGTCTGTTTTCCAGTGGTCTTAACTGTTTACACTTTTTTGTATGTATGGATTGGATATGTAATAGATTAATATTATGAAAAACAATCTGGGCATCAGATATACTGATATTACCAAATATAATCTATCAGTTTATTTTGTTCTCTTGTTTGCAGTGGCGTCGATTCAATTTTTTTGACAAAGAATTGGTCAAAGATCCCTCTACAGATCAGCCCTTTGAATTACTGAAGGTGTGTGTGTGTGTGTTGTGTGTGTGTGTGTGTGTGTGTGTGTGTGTGACTTGTGTGTGTGTTGTGTGTGTGTGTGTGTGTGTGTGTGTGTGTGTGTGTGTGTGTGTGTGTGTGTGTGTTGTGTGTGTGATGATGTGTGTCTGCTTTGATGTGTTAAATATGTCAGGGGTAAACTGTAATGTTTCTGCATGTGCTTGTGTATGTCACATGATAGATTTGTCATTGTGTTTTAAGTAAATTATATGAGAGTAATGTATGTATGGTGAGAGTCCATTGTCATGATAGATTTGTGATTGTGTTTTAAATAAATTTGAGAATAATGTATGTATGGTGACAGTCCAATGAATACACAATTTGATTTCCAGATATGGATTGATAAAAGACTGTTGAATGAAACTGAATACCAGTATGTGTATATGTGCATATGTGTGTTTCAGGAGTGTTTGAGGGTGCGATTTTGTGCGCATGAGCATATGGGTCCATGTATAGAAAGTAATAGAATGTAATATGTAATACTGTGTATGTCGTAGGCTTACTTGTTTGAATTTATCTACACTCTGTTGTGGATTCTATAGGAAGTCAACATCTCAGCATGTACAAGTGGCGCGGTCATCTCATCATCGCAGACTTCGAAGGCAACATCTACTTCATCAACCGACAGTTGTCTTTGACGACCTTCAAGGCTTATGAGATCCGTGTGTCTCATGTTCACCAGATGAAACAGCATAATCTGCTGGTTACCATTGGGGTACAGTGTGATGGATTGATTTGTGTGTGTGCGTGTGTGTGTGAGTGTGCGTGTGTGTGTGTGAGTGCGCGCATGCATTCGTGTGTGTGTGTATGTGTGTTTGTGTTGTGTGTTTTCATAGACTTTGACAGAGTTGTGCTTATGTGTTGTGATATGTGTAGACTTTGCGTATGACGTGCATTTGTGTAGTGATGTGTTTTATGTAAACTTAGAAGCAAGTTAGAGTGAGTTATAGATTTGCATTTGTTGTGTTGATGTATGTGGGCTTGGAGTGAATGAGATGTGCATTTGTATGGTGATGTGTGTAGAATTCAGGCAATCCAAATGTCCGCGAATTCGCGGATATCCGCAAAAGTGAAAAAGAAAAAAAAAAAAAAAATCCCTTGAAAGTATGGAGAACCGGGACTGGGATCACTGAAACTATTCAAAACAAGCGCGGTTTCACCTTTGCAACTGACCGCGAGATTTGTGCATCCTTTTTCACAAGTGTCACTCTCTGTGTTCCATTGACACATTGAAATATGAGTATACGTAGGGACTTTGTTCCACTAAATGCTTCCGTGCTGACATCGTGAAGGCTTCAAAAATCGCTGGAAATGGGACTGGCTGCAGGAAGTGTACAATGGTAATAAGTTCGCTCGTTTCTTCGAGAAACTGAAGATCGCCGTTAAAGCATACTGCAAAATCACATTGTTGCTTGAATGGATTGCCTGGTAGATCAGAGAGAACGAGATAGAGTAAGTGATAAATTACAAGTTATAACAGTATGCTCATCCAAAATTTCATTGCATGCACAGTATCAATTTTGTACAATAAAGATGCACAGACAACCCTAGTCTTGCTTATCCTTTTTTCATCTTTAAATATTGCTGTTTGAAATAATTTTAACAGGTATAATTAATTAACTGTTTGTTAATTAATTTTAACAGATGTTGTAACTGCTGCTGAAAGAGAATACAGAATGAATCTAATTTTATGTTTATTGTGTGTTCAGGAAAATTAGTAGGACTGATAAGCGGTATACATAATAAAATCAGTTTTATGTTTGTTTTATTAGGAAAATATGCTTTGTCGATAAGCAGAATGTAATGTATGTATATATGTATATGTATATGAATATGTGTGTATATATATTAATATATATATATATATATATATATATATATATATATATATATATATATAAATATATATATATATATGTGTGTGTGTGTGTGTGTATGTAAGTGTATATATATGTATATATATATATGTGTGTGTGTGTGTGTGTGTGTGTAATAAATTTGATTGTGATGTGTCTTGTGTTTAGGAAGACGAACAGGGGGTGAATCCTGTCATCAAAGTATGGAATTTGGACAAGGTGAGTATATTGTGTGTGCTCTGGTCATTATTACATGGGTGCAACTCCTCCGGCTACAGACCGGAATCCGGTTTTTGAAAATCGATCGAGCGGACAGATCCGGTTTTTGAAAATTTGACAAGGAAAAAAAAAAAAAAGCCAATTAAAATCCTTCGATACAGTGAGCAACTCCGCTTCTGCTTGGAGTGTTCGTAAGCAAAGCGAATGGGAAAAAAATGCTGATTAAAATCCATCGATACAGTGAGCAACTCCGCTTCCGCTCGGAGTGTTCGTAAGCAAAGTGATTGGAGCTCTCCTGTGTTGGAGGTACAGAAGATCCGAAGCACGTGACCGGAATTAGCAGGCGACTTTTCGTTCGACGTTTGAGTATGCATTATCTCACGGAAGCAGATTTTTCGCGTCTTGCGAAGGTGGAGGAAGGGGTGAAAAACAAGTGGAGGTGAGAGTGGCTGAAGCAGAAAGACGAGCAGGACAAAGAGTACGGAGAGTGGTGTCGGAAACTTGACTTACCAGGAACATGTTTCTGCACAGTTTGCTCTAAGCAAATCAAGTAGCCTACGGCACGAGTGGAAAGAAAAAACTAAAGGAACATGCCGATCATCCCAGCCACAAGGAAAATGTGATGGTTAGTTACGTTTCCATGTTATTTCTGCACAGGCCACTTCTGCACAACCCAGTTCCAGCATCTACACAGTGCCAAAAGGTGGCAAAAGAGCTGCCGTGAAGTCATCACAAGACATTAGTTTCTGAAGAAATCTAGAATGGACATTTAACCATCTTCCACTTTTTTTAAACAATAATGTGTCTGAACTGTTACTGATGTTGTTGATTTTATGAAAAAGGCTACACTCATGTTGGCCTGGAAACACCTTATGAATGACTAGTGCTAATCTTCAAATGATTTCTGTCTCCTCATCACTTAGAGGATTGTCAGATACTGTGTTATGGTCAGTTTGGACCTGTGTTATAAACACAAGGATACTGTTTGGCAGATAAACTGTGAAGGAGGATTGGAGCAAAAGAGTGATATTGACTGGTTTCTGTATTCTTAAGACTGACTTTGACAGAATTATTCAGCTGTTGTTTCTTCTAGATTTTTCTTTCATGATTAACTAGTAATCTATCATGGTTAGTACTGGTGGTAACACTGCTATTCTGTTACCATGTAAGTCAGAAATATGTCAATTTTTCTGTTCATTTGTTCATGCTCAGATTAAAGGAGAGACCCCCCAAATCATCATAAAAAGGCTGCCCCCCTGACCCCCCAACAAGGGCTCTGCCCCTGTACCCCGCCGGGGCCTGGGCGGCCCCTGGACCCCTGCCTTTCAGGTTTTTTCTTTTTCAGGAGTTGCACCCATGTTATTATATTAATGGCATTTCTTTTTTTTTTTGCATGTGACTGTATGTTTTTTGCCTACAGGCAGTATGTTGCTGCACAGTCTGCGTACTCAGTATTTGGTGGGTATGCATGCTTGGGGTTTTCATGCTTCTGTAAGCCACCAAACACTTAGCATTTACAAATTTGATATTCTGTGAGTGTATAGACATGAAGAGGGTGCAGGCACTGGCCTGTCTGTGCACACGTTGACCTACCCCCATGGGGATGCTGGGGGCTCTTTTAGTATAAATAGTATCCCCATCTTCTGGAAATTCTGTGCTAGAAATTTCATCTTTTCTGTCACTCTCTTTATTTATTTCTTCCTCCTCTGCTTTCTGCCATTTCTTCCTATTATTTTCTGCCTTGCTGGTCCATTCACCTGAATGTGTTTGATAAAGTCTTACATACTTTCTCTTAGGATTGATAACTGGGTACATGTATGTATTAAGTGCATTTTTGGCTCTAGGGAAGTGAGATATGAGGAAGCAATTTTAGGTAATTTAGGCCCGTTTTTTTATGTGTGTTTTACTTTTAGTGTCCTTAATTATGTTTCAACTTGTGATCAGTTATGTTTTTTTAAATCTCCTGTGCAATAAATTGGATAGAGTGATCAATGCCGGGGGCATCTCCGTAGATTATGTGTGCAAATGCATTGACATGTGTACTTAATTTTCTGTTCCTTTTTTTTTTTCCTGTTGAAGTACTATATATGTTTTGAAACGAGTTACAGCCCTGAAATGGCTCTACGCTCTCAGCTGGGCTTTAAAGAGAAATAAAACAATTAGGCATGTGTATTGCACATGGAGGGGGTTCAAGCACTAATAGGTCTGTACTTCTGTTGACTTGGGAAGTTGGAATATTCTCTACCTGTTACCCACCAGGTTTGAAGTTCAACCCAGACCTCCCAGTTGGAAGACTGGTGTCCTGATCACTCAACTATGGCAACCGTCATTTGTCTCTAATTTGTTTGTTTTCAGATGGATAAAGGCATCCCATCATGTTCGAGACTCACAAGAGCCATCCCTGCCAATAAACCCACACCAGTAAGTTATCTGATTGTTTGTTTGAACTCTTTTTCGAAATGTATGTTATATGTGTTGCTCAGTTAACCCTTTGACTCCAGCACCCTATCCACCAACTACAAAAACGTAACCCTTTGACTTCCTCACCCTATCCATGCAGGAAGCTGGTGGATAGGGTGAGGGAGTCAAAGGGTTAAGGTTTTGCTTTACTAGCATGGTTGACAAAGCAGGATGATGATGAACAGGGTGCAGGAGTCAGAGGGTTAATATATGTCTTATCACAATGGAGTGAACATTCAGGTATTGTTTTATCCTTGATTGATGCTTTTGTCAGCATGAAAACTGGCCTGTTTGCTGACTCACTGCCCATTGGAAGTATGTGAAGATGTATGGCATTTTGTGGGTTAGTGTTTCTGATTTGTTGGTTTACTATGGGAGGTTATGTTTAAAACTTGATACAAAGAGTCTGCCAGATAATTGCTGGCAGATTAGGATGGAGTGCATATGGAATTGTCCGAGTGCAGTGAATCCCTTTTGAACAAACTGTGAATTTTACGTGACTCGTCAGTGTTGACAGTGACTGTGTTTGTATCGTACCAGGTGACATGTTTCACCGTTCACGAGAACCTGAACTACATGGCTGTGGGCTTTGAGAACGGGGCAGTGCTGCTGTTCAAAGGAGATGTCACTCGTGACAGGTGGGTGAGCGCTAAATAGTGTAATGATAGTTGCGTATTTGCATGCTTAGGTTTTTGGGGAAGGGGGTTGCTTAGTGTTTTTTTTTTTTTTAGTGTAGGCTAGCCTGCTGTATTGATGAAAATGTGAACTCAAAGGCTGATGTTTCGGGTTCGATCCCAGGTGACAGCATGTAAAAACTAGTCTGTTTGCAGCGCGTCTCAATGTTCCAGTCACTCTGGTGGTGTCAGCTTAAGTCTTTCATAGGTCTTGATCTCGATCTCTTCCCCCCCCCCCCCCCTCCCACCCCCCATTCCATTTCAAGACCTTGGTAGTGTCTAGGGTTGTGCACAGGCTCAAAGAAATACCCAAAGAATTACTGGCAGATTTAGGTGGAGCAGATATGGAATTGCCTTTAGTGCGAATGAATCCTTCTTGAAAACAGACTGAAAACCATACACATAGTAAAACTGACAGCAAATACATGTAGGTTGGCAAATAGAAATACAAGATAAAATGAGGAGGTACACAGTGGTGATGTACCCTCACTACATACATAGAATGTGGAACAACATAGTGGAGTGTGGCTAGCTCACAGCTTGAGTTCTCCACGCTGTACTAAAATGTTTGATTGTATGTAACGGTTGACTATGTGCAGTGTGCCTTGAGTCCAGACGAGTTTAGAAAATAGTGCTGTACGAGAGTGATTTATGATACTTATGTAATACAGTTTAGAAAGACACTGTGATGAGAATGATTTATGATACTTATGTAATACAGTTTAGAAAGACACTGTGATGAGAATGATTTATGATACTTATGTAATACAGTTTAGAAAAACACTGTGATGAGAATGATTTATGATACTTATGAAATACAGTTTAGAAAGACAGGGTGATGAGAATGATTTATGATACTTATGTAATACAGTTTAGAAAGATACTGTGATGAGAGTGATTTATGATACTTATGTAATACAGTTTAGAAAAACACTGTGATGAAAATGATTTATGATACTTATGTAATACAGTTTAGAAAGATACTGTGATGAGAATGATTTATGATACTTATGTAATACAGTTTAGAAAACACTGTGATGAGAATGATTTATGATACTTATGAAATACAGTTTAGAAAGACAGGGTGATGAGAATGATTTATGATACTTATGTAATACAGTTTAGAAAGATACTGTGATGAGAATGATTTATGATACTTATGAAATACAGTTTAGAAAGACAGGGTGATGAGATGATTTATGATACTTATGTAATACAGTTTAGAAAGACAGGTGATGAGAGTGATTTATGATACTTATGAAATACAGTTTAGAAAGACAGGGTGATGAGAGTGATTTATGATACTTATGAAATACAGTTTAGAAAGACAGGGTGATGAGAGTGATTTATGATACTTATGTAATACAGTTTAGAAAGATACTGTTATGAGAATGTTTTATGATACTTATGAATTACAGTTTGGAAAAACACTGTGATGAAAATGATTTATGATACTTATGAAGCACAGTTTGGAAAAACACTGTGATGAGAATGATTTATGATACTTATGAAGTACAGTTTGGAAAAACACTTTGATGAGAGTGATTTATGATACTTATGAAATACAGTTTGGAAAAACACTGATGAGAGTGATTTATGATACTTATGAAATACAGTTTAGAAAGATACTGTTATGAGAATGATTTATGATACTTATGAAATTCAGTCTGGAAAAACACTGTGATGAGAATGTTTTTAATACTTATGAAATACAGTTTAGAAAGACACGGTGATGAGAATGATTTATAATACTTATGAAATACAGTTTAGAAAGACAGGGTGATGAGAATGATTTATAATACTTATGAAATACAGTTTAGAAATACACTGTGCTGAGTAGTGCTTTGTTATGTGCACAGACACAGCAAGCCTCGCGTGGTGCACGAGGGAAGTCGGCCAGTCACAGGACTAGCGTTCAAAAGCTCAGGGAAGGACGTGTACCTGTTTGTGGTGACAGAGTCCTCCATCATGTCCATTAACATCACCAACAGAGACAACAAGGTAAGAGCAGAGGTGGGAAATCGTGGATCCGTGGATTTCTGCTGCAGAAAGAATCAGTTTCCTTGGAGTATGTGAATCCTTTTCCTTGAAAAATCCGTTAAGATATGTGTGCTTTGTTTGGACATACGGGAAAATTTTTCATAGCATTTTAGAATTGAAAGGCTAATCGTATGCTTTGTTTTAACTGTTGCCATTTTTTAATCAGACTTGGAGTTGTTGGTTAACTCACTCCACCCTGGCCGAGTGCTCATTCTCACAACCTCTCCCCCCTGGCCAAATTGTATATGTTACTAATAAATTTGTAAAAAAAAATAACTTGTAAAGATAGAGGAATGAAATTTTGTGGAGATGTTGTCATTAGAATGAACTAACTTGTGTGCAAGTTTGAGAGTGTTCGTTCGTGAAATAATAATGAAATTATTCAATTTTTTCCAAAAATTTGATTTTTTTTTTTAAATCGTGCAAAGGGGTATCATAATACTCAAAGAACAAAAAAAATCACAATATTTGTTTGATACACTCCAAAATTCTTTTATTTTGTGTATTTATGATTGGTTAGTGTGTATACCAAGTTCGGGAGTCCTGCATTTATTCGCCGTGCACAGCTAGCTGGTGTTTGACTCGACGCCATGTTGACCCCACACGACCACGCAGTGAACTTGAGCACCAAATCACTCGCTTTGACCTCGCCTCATCCGACGAACAAAGGTCGCCAGCACTCCGGAAGGGTAAAACACGTATTCTTGATATGTTATACAAGGGAGCCAGCGTGTTTAGTTTCGCGTCCAACCTTGACCCTGTCCCCCCAAAAATTCCCAAAGCTTAGGTACGCATATGCGCAGGTTCGGGCTGAAGCGTTGTGCGCATGGAGTACGCATATATGTATGTTCGGGTGGATAGAGTTAACATGCTGTTAGCCCTGACACGGCTGTAGTGATCAGTTGGCCAGTGAATGATATGATTATATGTCTTTCTGGACAGGTTACCCTTGAGGAGTTTGGGGCCAGTCGTGGGAACATTGTCATGAGCGACACCTCACAGGACAACCAGCTGGTTATGGGACGTCAAGATGTGAGTCCCCCACCCCCCACCCATCACTCTTTTTGTCTGTCTGTCTGTCTGTCTGTCTGTCTCTCCCTCCCTAGTCTCTTTTTTGTCTCTGTCTTTTCTGTCTCTATCTTTTCTGTTCTTCCTTCCTCGAAAAGCAGCGAAAACCTACGAGGAACGGACAAGGTGGAGAAAGACAGTCAAGACGTCCATTGTGGCTGCTATCATCACAGGTGATGACGCCAACCGGTGACAGGTGGTATGTATGTGTATATGTATATATAAACACACACACACACACACACATATACACACACTCACACATACACACACACACACACACACACACACACACACACACACACACATACACACAACACACACACACTCACACACACACAACACACACACACACACACACACACACACACACACACACGCGCGCATATACACACACACGCATACACACACACACACACACACACACACACACACACACACACACACACACACACACACACACACACACACACACCTGTGATGATAGCAGCCACAATGGACGTCTTGACTGTCTTTCTCCAATAATGATTGATACAAGTCACAAATTTCTTTCCGACATGGACAAAGCTGAAACTTTTGTGGAACTTTTTGCCCAAAATAGTAAAGTAGATGGTTTGACTCCTACCTGCAAACACTACAGGGAAATGGCAGCTAACAACCCTATCTACACTGATCCAATACCTCAGAATGATCTCTGGTTTAATTCTCCAATCACCTTAGAAGAGTTGAAAAACTCTATCTTGTCTCTACGCAACAAAAGGAGTTCGGTAGGTGTCGATGCTGTTTCAACTGAAATGATTAAACATCTTCCAGAAAACTATATTATTTTTTTACACAAAATTTTTCAGAAATGCTGGGTTGGTGGAACTATACCACAATTATGGCAAACGTCTGTTGTTATACCAGTATTAAAAGACAAAACACACACACCACACACACCACACCCCCACATACACACACACACACACAACACACACACCACACACACATACACACACACACACACACACACACACACACAACACACACACACACACACACACCAAACACACACACACACACACACACACACACACACACCAACACACACCACCACCCGCATACACACACACACACACGCGCGCACATACACAGCTACACACACGCATACACACACACACACACACACACACCACATGTATGTGTATGTATATATATATATATAGAGAGAGAGAGAGAGAGCGATATAGATATGTATATATATATATATGTATATATAGATATAGATAGATATTTATAGAAGTGTACAAATCTGTCTATCTATCTATACATATATATATATATAGAGAGAGAGAGAGAGATTAGATAGATTGGATAGACAGATAGATAGATATTGATAGATGGATAGATAGATATAGATAGATATGAATGCATCCATGTATCTTTTTTTTGTGTGTGTAAAAAACTGATTTCGTCTCATTTCCTATTTCAGGCGGTGTATTTTTACCAGCCTGATGGACGTGGTCCCTGCTTGGCCTTTGAAGGGGAGAAATTACAGCTTCACTGGTTCCGCGGCTACCTCATTGTCGTCGGCAAGGAGAGCAAGACTATGCCACGAGCTCCTCCCATGTACGTGTTGACGTAAAAAAAAATTTCCCCGTGGGGATGCCGGGGGCTCTTTCAGTATAAATAGTATCCACACCTTCTGGAAATTCTGTGCTAGAAATTCTTCTTTTCTGTCACTCTCTTTGTTTCTGCCTTGTTGCTTTGCTTTCTGTCATTTATACCTATCATTTTCTGCCTTAATGATCCATTCACCTGTATGTTCGATAAAGTCTTATGTACTTTTTCTTAGGATTGATAATTGGGTGCATGTATTAAGTGCATTTTTGGCTATAGGGAGGTGAGGTATGCGGAAGCAATTTTAGGTAATTATTGCCTGTTTTTATATATGTTTTGATATATGTTTTGGTGTCCTTATGTATGCTTATATTTGTATTCAGGTGGGTTTTTTAAATCTCCCCTGTGCGATAAATTGGACAGAGTGGTCAACGCTGGGGCATGTCCTTAGATTATGTGCGCGAATGCGTTGATATGTGTACTTAATTTCTTTTTTTTTCTTGTTAAAGTTTGATGTTTTGAAGCGGTTATAGCCCTGATATGGCTCTGTGCAGTCGGCTGGGCTTTAAAAACGGTAACAACAACAACAATAGCAACGCAAAAAAAAAGTTTTGAGGAGGGGAGAAAAGGGGCGGTACTAGTAAATCATGGGGCGACCGTCCCCAACCCAGTGCGTCCCCAGGTGGCGGATAGGGGTTCTTTTGATAGAGCCATGGACTCGAGATCCGATATCTCGAGTTCAATTCCAGCCTGCAAAATTAAAATCTGGCCTGTTCACTGCCCATCTGAACGTTTCCACCATTCTTGTGGTGTCAGCTTACTGTTTCAAAAGTCCCTCCCCCCCCCCTCCCCATCCTCCCCAATTTCAAGACCTTGCCAGCGCATAGGGTTTTGCGCAGACTTAGGGAGTCTGCCAGATAATTGTTGGCAGATTTGGGTGGAGCACATATGGAATTGTGTCCAAGTGGCATGAATCCCTCTTAAACAAACTCCGAACTCTCAGAATTGGGGGTTGGTTGCGAATAGTCAATAAGCAGTCACAGACCAAACGTCGACAGTATTTTAGGGGAGGCTGGGGTATAGGGTGGTACCTATACTTCTATAAAGTGGTCTCACAATCCTACAATGAATACTGTCAGGAAAGCATGGGCATGAGAACTCCCAGCTACTGAAGTCCTGGAAGCAGGGGATGGACGAATTAGGAGGTGAAGGCAGAGCACTGACAACGATCAGCTTCTACTTCACGGTCATGGGCAGAGGATTTCCAAGGAAACATTTGTATAGACGGAACCTGAATCTGATACCAACAGAATGTAGCATTCATAAAGATGGGCATTGAAGAGGCCAATTTGTATTCTGCTGGCTGCTAACGAACTCAAGATGTCAGATCTTGAGTTCTTGGATCTATCAGCTAGATGTCAATTTGTAACATCAACAGAGTAACACTTTGTAACATGTATCACCTTGTAACAGGGGCGCTTATAGTCTGGATCTGAACCTGATGATTGTAATACTAGGAAAGTAACATTGTGTATCGCTATGTAACAGGGCAGTCACAGCCTGGAGATGAACCTGGTGACAGTGTATGACATCAACAACAAGTTCATCGCCTACACCGCCCCCTACCCAGAAGTCATCGACATCATGTGTGAAGCTGGTGCCATCTACATCCTCTCTGGAGACAGAAAGGTCAGCGTTGTTTTGTTCTGTTATAAACAGCAGCCCTGTTTTCTTTTATCTTTACCTTTAGAATGGTCCCTTATCAGCCTGAAGGATTCTAAGAAGCCTTGCATCACTCAAGACACCAATGTAACTGACTGCTCACAGCGCACTGCAAATACCAATGGATTACAGGAAACGGCTGTCATGTCATACACAGAGTCAAACTGTGTCGACAGATGGCAGTACCAAGGCAACTGTTGACAAGTCTGTACAAAATATTTGCATAAGGCCACAATTTTCTGTTCAACATACAATTCAAATTTCAAGTCACCAATGGTTTCAGAAGTTTTTTTTTCAAGAATCTCTATCGGCACTGATGACAAACTCTTGAATCGAACACACCAACTTATCTCATTGATCTCCTTGTCGACTACTTCCATGAAGTCCACCAGCTTCTGAATGAACGTCCGTCGTATGTGCCTTTGGTGATCAGGGAATTGATATTGTGATACTTCTGGAACGGAAACAGCTGGATGGTGCAGGTGGGTCCCCCTTCAGTCACTTGCAGCGTGACTTCTTCTGACTTTTTTTACCTGATTGAAGTATGCATTGATATGTGTTCTTAATTTTCTTTTCCTTTTTTACCTGTTCGAAGTATTATCTGTTTTGAAATGATTACAGCCCTGACATGGCTGTACGCAGTCGCTGGGCTTTCAGCAAAAATAACTGTAATACAGGTTCAGTACCACCGTTCAGTACCAGATGCATTCAGTTTTTATTGCTCCATTGGGGATATTGGTCATGGTGAAACACAGAAACAGCCACACTGTACAGTTTTGTCGAAATGCGTATGTTCTGAAAACTCGTAGTGGGTCAACTTAAACCATGTAGATATGCTGATAAATGATGAAATAACAATCTAAAGGGAAGAATGCTTCAGAAGGGAAGGAACTGCTACAAAACTGTCTGGGGTGTCCCTGTCACAAGGTTTCCATTACACCATAAGACTGATTTTGTTACACACAAAAATTGTAAGTCTTTCACTTAAATGCAAGCAGAACAGCTTTGACACTAGGATCGTTCTCTGTATAGATGTATGAGTAGACCATGAGAAAGGTATTCACATACTATCAGTTGCTGTGTACTGATTCTCATTCTTTGTGTTGGTTACAGTTGTACCAGTTGCAAGAGAAAGACACATCCACAAAGCTGGACATTCTCTTCAAGAAGAACAATTACCTTCTGGCTATCAGGTGTGTGTGTGTGTTTCTCTGTATGTGTGTGATGTGTGTGTGTGTTTCTCTGTATGTTGTGTGTGTGTGTTTCTGTATGTTGTGTAGTGTGTGTGTTTCTCTGTATGTGTGTGTGTATGTGTGTGTTTTCTTTGTATCTGTGTTTTTCGTTCCTTGATTTAAGGTCTTTTCACTATAAGTGATATTAGACGATTATCTGTTGTGTGTGTGTATTGTGGGTGTGTGTGTTCTGTATGTGTGTGTATTTGTGTGTGTTTCTCTGTATGTGGTGTGTGTGTGTGTGTTTTGTATGTGTGTTGATGTGTGTGTGTTTTCTGTATGTGGTGGGATGTGTGTGTGTTTTGTATCTGTTTTTTCGTTCCTTATTAAGCTTTCACTAAATGAATTAACATTACGTGGGTTGTTTGGGTGTGTGTGTTGAGTGTTATAATGAAAACATTTCAGCTCCAAACTTACCGCACCTCCATCCCATACAACCACATCAAAGAACATATAGCGCGTGTCATGTGTGCGTGTGTGTGCGTGTGCGTGTGTGTGTATTGTCTGTGTGTGCATGCCTGTGTGTGTGTATATCTGTGTGTTTGTGTGTGTGTGTGTCTATGTGTGTGTGTGGGGGAGATGTAGAACCGGGAAACATGAAAAGACCTTTGGGAAAGAGTCTAAAGATTTTTTCTGGGACAGAACAATCAACAACAACAAAATAGAATGTAGACAGAAGGATTTTTTTTTTTAAAGTCCTGGAATTATGAAAAATCTTGCACCATATCCATCAGTATCCTGCATTGTCAACCATGCTTGCAAAGCAGAAACTGAACCTTTTGACTCCTTCACCCTATCCACCAGCTTCCCTTCATGTGTGTATGCACAAGTGTGGGAAGCTGGTTGATAGGGTGAGGGAGTCAAAGGGTTAAATTTTTGTTGTTGGTGGATAGGGTGCAGGAGTTAAAGGGTGGCCATAAGACTGAGGTGATACATGAAAGTGGGGTCGATAATGACAGTTCTGGGTGAGTCCCATGTCAGATTAAGACTTTGTGGCAGGGCTGTATTCAACTTTTCATGATATATCCTGGTGTCAACCAGGCCCAAGAAATACAGACACCTGTGGTGTTGACAGGAGACAGGAGCAGCAGCATCCACAGAGACATTAACATGAAATGGATGAAATTCTACTATGTGGTATCAGTCTTCCCACTTTGTGCATGGCACTCTCAGCTCTCCAGAAAACCAAGAACATTTATGATATTTTTGTTTCGTTTTTTCGGGGGTGTTTTTTTTGTTTGGTTGTTTTTTTTTACTTTTAAATCTCCTCTGATTTTTTTTTTTTATGTATATATGTATAGTCTTTAGAACAGTTTTTACCTGATATGATTTTACATTTAAGTACAGTTTAATTGCATTTCTGACTTGCAAGGTTAACGGTGAGCATAGTTTTTAACTGTTGTCTTTTATCTTAACGTGATTGTTGTTTTTGACATGGTGTTAGCCCTGATATGGCTCTGGTAGTCAGCTGGGCTGTAAGCAATATGAACTTGAACTTGAACAGAGAAAAATGGAGATTGTTAGAATTGTTTGATCTTCATCGTCATGTTGTTGTTGTTTTATATGGAACAGTCTGGCCAAAAGCCAGCAGCTGGATCAGGACGGCCTGATGGACATCTTCACGCAGTACGGTGACCACCTCTATGCCAAAGGTGACCACGATGGGGCCATCCAGCAGTACATCCGCACTATCGGCAAGCTAGAGGCTTCTTACGTCATCAGGAAGGTGAGTGTGTCGCGTACCTGTATTATGTGTGCGTTGAGGCTTTGGTTCAGTTGTATTACGTCTGCACACACAGCGCCTGGTCCAGTGCTGGGTGTTTTCATTTTCATTTGTTTCATTTTTGTTTAACTCTTTCACCACCAAGTTTCCCCAGAAATGGCACTCCTCAGTGCCAAGTATATTTCGGGCAGCCAATTTTGCAGCGCAGTATGCATTTTCAAAAACTTATATCTCAAAGACAATAAAGATTTTCATTAACTTTTTTTTTTTTGCTGTGTAAACGGCAGATGTATTTACATATGAATGCTTGCTTATGTTTATGTGCTTGATTGATTATTCCACAGATAATCTTATTATAAAGAAAAACAAACAATTTTTTTTCATATCGTTTATTAGTTGTACTACTGACCTTATTTCATGAGTTGTGCGCCAGATATTATAATAAATGTGTGTCGATTTGCAGCCATTTTGGAGAAAACGCTTTGGAGAAAACATGACGTAAATTCCGACAGTTAACAAAGCCACACTTCGGCCTTACTGCTGAAAAACTAGGTCGCTGGGTAAAGTTTAAAAATAGCACAGTTGCCTGCATTCACCAGTGGAGCTGACCGAAGCTTTGTACCCGCATGAAAAGTTATCGTTTAGCGTGACCCCTCCAAGTCGCACAGATGCAACCATGGCGGTCATACGGGAAGTCGCTTGAATGCGACCATAGCGGGAAAAGAGTTAAAGCCCAGCCGACTGTGTAGGGCCATATCAGGGCTATATCTTGTTTCAAAACACGCACAGTACTTCATCTGGGAAAAAAATGGAAAAGAAAATTAAGTATATATATCAATGCATTTGCACACATATTCTAAGGACATGCCTCTGGCGTTGACCACTCCGTCCAATTTATCACACAAGGGATTTAAAAAACATACCTGAATACAAATTGAAACATAAGTAAGGACACTAAAACATACATGAAAACGAGCCCAAATCACTGAAAATCGCCTCCACACATTCCACCTCCCTAGAGCCACAAGTGCGCTCAATACATGTACCTAGTTATCAATCCAAAATATGTAAGACTTTATCTAGAGAGTAAGTATGTAAGACATTATCGAACACATACAGGTGAATGGACCAGCAAGGCAGAAATGGATAGGAAGAAATGACAGAAAGCAAAGGAGGAAGAAAGAAACAAAGAGAATGACAGAAAAGAGGAAATTTCTAGCACAGAATTTCCAGAAAGTGGGGATACTATTTTTTCTGAAAGAGCCCCCGGCATCCCCACGGGGGTAGTGCTGGGTGTTGAGACCTCTCAGTACATTACAGTACTGTACAGAGCAAGGCAATTCAGTGCAATACAGTACAGTGCAGTACAGCTCCGTACAAGCAAGTTTTATTGGTATTTGTAAGCTTTCGTTTTTTTGGATGCTTAGAAATGCAATTCATGCTTAGAAATCAGTACATACTTAGAAATACAGTAAACACTTAGAAATGCAGTATTCTCAGAAGTACAGTATACACTCAGATATGTAATATATGCTCAGAAATTCAATGTTTGCTCAGATATATACAATATGTGCTCAGAAATACAATACAGCTGATTGTCGTACCATGTTGAAAACACTGGTTGTCACCAGATCAGCAAAATTAAGCAACATTAGGCCAAGTCATTACTTGGTCGGATTATCGCCTGGGAACACTGGGGGGCCTTTTGAGCATTTTTAGTTTTTGGATACCTTGAATAAATGAAAAGTATGCACAGAATAAAATACAGTGTCACACTATGCAGTGTGTGAATTATGTTGCAATTTTAATTAAGAGGTGAATATTGGAAGGGAAATAACTCATCACAGGCAAGTACAACCGATTTTTTCCCTTGTAGCTTCCCTTGCACCATCAACCAGGTCTGTGAGCGTAGCCACCACCGTTTTCAGGTTGTTACTATGTGTGCCAACAAGATGCAAGCAGCGAAGCAAAAATTACTAATACTTTAGCAAGCCTGTAAAAAGTAAGATGTAAAGAGTGTTCATATTTTCTTTCCAGTGTGTCTTGCCATTCAGTAAAATAGTTTCTGAAAATAGACCTCTTGGATTCTAATTTTGGATATGGAAAATGTGTGAATATGTGGCGCCATTTACAAAAAAAAATTTTTTTTCAATTTTTTATGATCAAATTTGCTGTGAGATAAAAAGAAATAAAAAACGTAAGTGGATTGTTCCATGTTATCATACAATAACAGATCAGGTAATGAAGTTTCCAGCAAACATTAGATACCTTTTTTATTATGATTTTTTGTAAATAGACAAAAATTGGCATTTCCTGGTGTAGTGACTGGTAGGAAACTCTTCTCCAGTGAATTAACACAATAGACGACCGACTGGAAGGTTGTGGGTTCAAATGCCATCAGTTCTGTCGGAATCTTTGTGGGATTTTTCGTTCCAAACAATTTGCTGTGGGCTCACTGGGAAGACTGGGACCAGACAGTCGAGTCGCATTCGCTTCAGAGATGTGTCAGTGAGGGTGTTGCTCAAATCACCTGACCAACTCCACAGGTGTCTGTATCTCTCGGGGTCTGGTTGATGCCATGGTATGGTATGAAAGTTAGTGTGCAGTGCAGCCTTACCATAATGTACAGTACTGCCTTGCCTCACAGTCGTAATCCAGAACGTAACTACATAGCATCATGAGTATCATCCCCATTATTATCACCATCATCATCTTCATGTGCCATGCTAGAAGATGTTGGCGATCATGGCCCTCCATACAAATCTGTCCCTTGTCACTGCAAGTACATCTCCCACCCTCTCCATCCTCAGCCACCTTACAAGTATGGCCAGTAATTCTCCCTTGGTCTACCTGATGCTCTCTTTCCCTCCAGCTTTCCTGTTGTGACCAGGTGCTCTAATTTCTCTTGCCTCAGAAAATGTCCAATAAATGGTGCTCGCCTTTTCCTAATCTTCTTTATTCATTATTTATGTTCTTCTATGTCTGCCTCCTTCAAGACTGTCTCGTTTGTTTTCTTCCCCCATCATCATGGTAGCATTGTGAAAAATTGTACCAAATTCTGTGGCCGTTAATATGGCATAGAAAATGGGAACAGAGAGATCGGGGGGGGGGGGGGGGGGGGGGGGGGGGGGGGGGGGGGGGGGGGGGGGGGGGGGGGGGGGGGGGGGGGGGGGGGGGGGGGGGGGTGAGAAAAGGAGTAAACTGCATTGGTGTGTGTGTATGATTCCAGTTTCTGGATGTGGAATAAATTGCATTGGTGCGTGTGTATGATTTCAGTGTCTTGATGCGGAGTAAATTGCATTGGTGCGTGTGTATGATTTCAATTTCTGGATGCGGATTAAATTGCATTGGTGCGTATGTATAATTTCAGATTCTGGATGCGGAGTAAATTGCATTGGTGCGTGTGTATGATTTCAGATTCTGGATGCGGAGTAAATTGCATTGGTGCGTGTGTATGTTTTCAGTTTCTGGACGCCCAGAAGATCCATAATCTGACCAAGTACCTGCAGGCCCTGCACAAGTCACAGCTGGCTACGGAGGAAACACACCACCCTGCTGCTCAACTGCTACACCAAACTGAAAGACGTCTCCAAGCTCGACGAGTTCATCATGGTAATGGGCTCTTAACATTCGGCATGCATAGTGTGCTGGTGTAGTTATTTGATGATGATAGCGATAGTAGATAAGTTATTTGATGACAATAATGGCAGTAAATCAGTTATTTGATGATGATGATGATGATAATGATAGTAGAACAGTTGTCTGATGACGATAATGACAGTAAATCAGTTATTTGATGATGATGATGATAATAATGATAGTAGAACAGTTGTCTGATGACAATAATGACAGTAAATCAGTTATTTGATGATGATGATAATGATAGTAGAACAGTTGTCTGATGACAATAATGACAGTAAATCAGTTATTTGATGATGATGATAATGATAGTAGAACAGTTGTCTGATGACGATAATGACAGTAAATCAGTTATTTGATGATGATGATAATGATAGTAGAACAGTTGTCTGATGACGATAATGACAGTAAATCAGTTATTTGATGATGATGATAATGATAGTAGAACAGTTGTCTGATGACGATAATGACAGTAAATCAGTTATTAAATGATGATGATAATGATAGTAGAACAGTTGTCTGATGACGATAATGACAGTAAATCAGTTATTTGATGATGATGATAATGATAGTAGAACAGTTGTCTGATGACGATAATGACAGTAAATCAGTTATTTGATGATGATGATAATGATAGTAGAACAGTTGTCTGATGACAATAATGACAGTAAATCAGTTATTTGATGATGATGATAATGATAGTAGAACAGTTGTCTGATGACAATAATGACAGTAAATCAGTTATTTGATGATGATGATAATGATAGTAGAACAGTTGTCTGATGACGATAATGACAGTAAATCAGTTATTTGATGATGATGATAATGATAGTAGAACAGTTGTCTGATGACGATAATGACAGTAAATCAGTTATTTGATGATGATGATAATGATAGTAGAACAGTTGTCTGATGACGATAATGACAGTAAATCAGTTATTTGATGATGATGATAATGATAGTAGAACAGTTGTCTGATGACGATAATGACAGTAAATCAGTTATTTGATGATGATGATAATGATAGTAGAACAGTTGTCTGATGACGATAATGACAGTAAATCAGTTATTTGATGATGATGATAGTGACAGTAGATAAGTTATTTGATGACAATAATGACAGTAAATCAGTTATTTGATGATGATGATAATGATTGTAGAACAGTTGTCTGATGACGATAATGACAGTAAATCAGTTATTTGATGATGATGATAATGATAGTAGAACAGTTGTCTGATGACGATAATGACAGTAAATCAGTTATTTGATGATGATGATAATGATAGTAGAACAGTTGTCTGATGACAATAATGACAGTAAATCAGTTATTAAATGATGATGATAATGGTAGTAAATCAGTTATTTGATGATGATAATGATATAAATCAGTTTTGTATAGTGTTATTCTCCTAAGTTATTTGGACTCACTGTACATTATACATTTTGCAAGACAGTGTACAGAAGTACTGATATATCACACATACACACATTTCAAAATGCGTAGTAATACATGTACAAAA
>JAPXFY010000033.1:29914436-29926936 GCA_030674185.1 Monoplex corrugatus
GCCAGATTTCATTAGTGGCAAAACACATTGCAGACAAACTAAATATTCCAGCAGACACCACCAGCCAAACCCACATGATC
The DNA here is from genome assembly GCA_030674185.1 of Monoplex corrugatus. Classification (NCBI taxonomy): domain Eukaryota; kingdom Metazoa; phylum Mollusca; class Gastropoda; order Littorinimorpha; family Ranellidae; genus Monoplex; species Monoplex corrugatus. The sequence goes on from JAPXFY010000033.1 coordinate 29,914,517, forward strand.
CTCCAGACAGAGTGGACTCTTATTCTCAGAGTGATGAAACCCGCCTGGAAGCAGTGGTTCAAATCAATGACAGACCTGTTTGCAACCAAGCCCAACTACTGTATTCATCTCTACCAAGCCCAACTACTGTATTCATCTCTACGTGTCAACCAAGCCCAACTACTGTATTCATCTCTACATGTCAACCAAGCCCAACTACTGTATTCATCTCTACGTGTCAACCAAGCCCAACTACTGTATTCATCTCTACGTGTCAACCAAGCCCAACTACTGTATTCATCTCTACGTGTCAACCAAGCCCAACTACTGTATTCATCTCTACATGTCAACCAAGCCCAACTACTGTATTCATCTCTACATGTCAACCAAGCCCAACTACTGTATTCATCTCTACGTGTCAACCAAGCCCAACTACTGTATTCATCTCTACGTGTCAACCAAGCCCAACTACTGTATTCATCTCTACGTGTCAACCAAGCCCAACTACTATATTCATCTCTACGTGTCAACCAAGCCCAACTACTATATTCATCTCTACGTGTCAACCAAGCCCAACTACTATATTCATCTCTACGTGTCAACCAAGCCCAACTACTATATTCATCTCTACATGTCAACCAAGCCCAACTACTGTATTCATCTCTACGTGTCAACCAAGCCCAACTACTGTATTCATCTCTACATGTCAACCAAGCCCAACTACTATATTCATCTCTACATGTCAACCAAGCCCAACTACTATATTCATCTCTACATGTCAACCAAGCCCAACTACTATATTCATCTCTACATGTCAACCAAGCCCAACTACTATATTCATCTCTACATGTCAACCAAGCCCAACTACTGTATTCATCTCTACGTGTCAACCAAGCCCAACTACTGTATTCATCTCTACATGTCAACCAAGCCCAACTACTGTATTCATCTCTACATGTCAACCAAGCCCAACTACTATATTCATCTCTACGTGTCAACCAAGCCCAACTACTATATTCATCTCTACATGTCAACCAAGCCCAACTACTGTATTCATCTCTACGTGTCAACCAAGCCCAACTACTGTATTCATCTCTACATGTCAACCAAGCCCAACTACTGTATTCATCTCTACGTGTCAACCAAGCCCAACTACTGTATTCATCTCTACATGTCAACCAAGCCCACTACTGTATTCATCTCTACGTGTCAACCAAGCCCAACTACTGTATTCATCTCTACATGTCAACCAAGCCAACTACTGTATTCATCTCTACATGTCAACCAAGCCCAACTACTGTATTCATCTCTACGTGTCAACCAAGCCCAACTACTGTATTCATTCCTACGTGTCCCAGTGTCGGATTCGGAAGCATGGGCAGCGGACAGCTTCTCAATTAGCTGGAGGACTCATTTGGCACAGGCCTTTAACTGATGATAGACTTGTTTGCAACCAAGCGCAACTCCCACATTCCTCTCTGCATGTCTCCAGTGTCGGATTCAAAAGCATGGGCAGCAGACGGCCTCTCAATCAGCTGGAGGACTCTTCTAGCATAGGCCTTTAACCCTACCAGACCTTAGCCCCTGAGCGTAATTGTGCCCCCTGCCTGGCCTCCTGAGCAAAATTTTGAAAAAAATGTATATACGTTAGAAAACTGTTCATATCATGCACTCCAATGGTTAGAATTATATGAAACGTGGAGAGATTGTAGAAAATATGCCTAACTTTCATCTAACGCCAGTCCAACCTCAATCACACAAGCATCTCCCCTATCACTTGGTTGGGGGGTACGGGCACGCCCCCTTCTTCCAACACTCTGTCTCGACCTACTTCTTTCATTGTCAGAATCATCACTTTCACTCAATGCTTCATCAACGTAATCATCGTCATTTGAATCGGAAACGTATTCCTGATCAAATTCTCCAATCTGCAAAATGTCCACCACTTGTTGAACTGTGAAGCGAGTTGGCCTCGCCCGTTTACCTGTTGAAGTGCTTGGTTCATCACTAGCTTGCTTCATGGTCAATTTTGCACCCAAATCACCTCAAAATACCATCAACACAAAGGCAGACATTTGCGATAGGCTGAACACACGCTCACGCGACGCTTAGCAACGGTTCGGTGGCTATTTTTAGCTCTTGATAAAGTGACGATCATATGAGTGTGCTATTCCCGCTATAGCGGGAACTCGGTATATAGTCATTTTCGTCATTCCCGCAATAGCGGGAACTCGGTCTGGTAGGGTTAACTGATGATAGACCCGTTTGCCACCAAGCTTGTTTCCTGTGTTCCTCTCCACATGTCTCAGTATCGGATTTGGAAGCATGGGCAGCGGACAGCCTCTCAGTCAGCTGGAGGGCTTTTCTAGCATAGGCCTTTAACTAATGATAGACCCATTTGCAACCAAGCATAATTCCCGTATCTCTCTCTGCATGTCTCCAGTCTCAGATTCGGAAGCATGGGCAGTGGACACCCTCTCAGTCAGCTGGAGGACTCGTTTAGCACAGGTCTTTAAGTGATGACAGATCTGTTTGCAACCAAGCACAACTCCCGTATCATTCTCTACATGCCCCAATTTTGGATTCAGAAGCATGGGCAGCGGACAGCCTCTAAATCAGCTGGAGGACTCTTTAGCATACACCTTTAACTGATGACAGATCTGTTTGCGACCAAGCACAACTCCTGTATCACTCTCTACTTGTCCCACTGTTGGATTTGGAAGCATGGGCAGCGTACAGCCTCTCAATCAGCTGGAGGGAAAGTCATATAGAAAGCAAGTATAGATCACGCAACCATCATCATGTTGGTGCGCGTGACGATGGCACCTGGTGGTGGACGTCTTTTCACGGGAGTTCTCGACCAGTCGGAAAAGGTGAAGCAAAGGAGTGATATAATAATGACTCTTTATGAAGGGCAAGATGGTCTGCAGAACTCTGATAATGTTGAAGCCATGCAGCAGGAGAAGCAGGCAAGCCAGACAGCAGAGAATTACAATAATCGATGCGAGACAATCAAAGAAGTAAATTTAAATGCTGCTGAAGCTGAAAGATAATGGCAAATAGAACTGAAAGTGTTTTGCAGTTAGTATGGTCTTCCGCATCAGCTGAGCTTATTCGGCTGTAGGATATGGTATGTGTCTTAAAAGGGGATTTGAATTAAAATCCCCTGTTCAGCCTTGCAGTCCACTCTGAGTCCATTCAAGAGGAGTCATCATGCTTAGAACAGTTGTATATATGTGAACCACACTGACCAGAAAAGTCAGTTAAGTCCACTTTGGATGTTTTTGGTTAACCCTTTGACTCCTGCACCCTATCTGCCAACCGCAAAAACTTAACCCTTTGATTCCAAATTGTGTTTCAGGCGGAGAGCAACCTGAAGCAGTATGGGAAGGTTTTGATGTCGGAAGCTCCACAGGAGACGACTGATCTGTTGAAACGTCTGTGCACTGACTACAAACCTACTAATCGTACGTATGGATAGGGGAGGAGTGGATTTTTGCTTTCTGATTTGTGTGTGTGGCTGTAAGGAATTTTATTTTACACCTTGCGTGTTTGAGATGAGAATATTGATAACAGTGATGATAATAACTGGACACTTCTATGGTGCGTTTTATCAAGGATGATACTGTACACCCCTCGTTTGTGTGAGGTGAGAACGTTAATAATAATGATGATAATAACTGGACATTGTTGTAGCTTATTTTATCAAGCACAAAGGGCTTTACACTTTAGGACTATTTGATAATTGTATAGACACGTGCGCGCCCACACACACACCCCACACCCACACACACACACACGCACCCACACACACACACACACGCACCACACACACACACCACACACACACACACACACACCACACACCACACACACACACACGCACACGCACACGCACACGCACACGCACACGCACACACACACACACACACGTACACACACACACACACACACACACACACACACACACACACACACACACACACACACACACACATATACACACCACACAGATGTGCCTGCATGCACACAAACACAAAAGGCATGCACACACGCACACATACGCATGCATGTACACAACACACACCCCAAAAAAATCAGTCTAATAACACAACATAATCTACAAAAATACATCAGCAACTTGGAAGGATTGAGGAATTGGGCACTAATGAAAGGATGCCAGAGATGAAATACTTTGAAGTTGGATGTGAATGAAGACAGTGAGGGACTGTGTGAAACAGTAAAAGGCCATAAGTTCCTGATTTTAATAGCAGATGGAATAAAAGCTCTGCCGCCATGCTTGTGTCTTTTAAATCTCAGGACTGGGAAAATGCATGGGTGCAACTTTTTCCGATTGATGATGGAATCCGTTTTTTCAAAAGAGTCAGAAACGGAAAATCCGTTTTTTGAAAAAATCGCCAAGCTAGGGTCGTTTTTTTTGTGGTCTAAATCTAAAATCGTTTATCGAACGTGAATGTTTTTTCGCGACGTTTTTTCTCCGGTGTAGAAAGGAAAGCAGAAGCACTCTTTTGTGAAGGAAGCTATGAAAGTCAATGCACATGCGTCGTTGCGAAATCTCGCATCAACTTCCGTGAAATCGTCGCCACTTTCGAGCTTCGCATGTTGAGCGAACTTCACGATGCCAGCGGTGAAAGAAGGCGAATATGTTGCTTAATCGACGCAACTGTCAAGAATAAATAGCGTTTGGAATGGCTAGAGGAGAAAGATACAGACAAAGATAATTCCCGTCGCCTGTGGTGTGTGAAAATCGACCAAGCAGTAATAAAGATACTTGAAATTGTCTGAAATAGGATGAAAAGCATCTGCTGTTTTTCTTGAATCTAATTGCAAGAGAAAGCTTAAGATTCAGTTTTATTTTTACAAAAGCTTCAGCGTCTGGGGGGGGCATACCAGCCCCCCTGGACCCCCTTTTCCGTTTTTTGACTTTTTTTAAGTTGCACCCTTGAAAATGTTATCTAGGGTGCACGGTGACACTTACATGATAAACTGTTTACAGTCAGATTGACGTTAAAGTTGTTCTGACAGTCATGTGTGTAGACTCATGCATACACACATACAGCCCCTCAGTGGGGATGTCGGGAGCTCTTTCAGTATAAATCGTAGCCCCACCTTCTGGAAATTCTGTGCTAGAAATTTCCTCTTTTCTGTCACTCTCTTTGCCTTTCAGTAATATGCCCCTTGTGGAAATTCTGTAGGAAATTCTCTTTCTGTCACTCTTTTGTGGAAAAAATTCTGTGCTGGAAATTTGCTCTTTTCTGTCACTCTCTTTGTTTCTGTTTTCCTCCTTTGCTTTCTGTCATTTCTTCCTATCATTTTGCTTTGCTGGTCCATTCACCTGTATGTGTTCATAAGGTTTTACATACTTTCTCTTTGGATTGGTAATTGGGTACATGTGTTAAGTGCACTTTTGACTCTAGGGAAATAAGATGTGTGAATTTTTTTTATATGTTTTAGAGTCCTTAGTTATGTTTAGATTTGTATTGAGGTATGTTTAACCCTTTGACTCCCACATCCTATCCACCAACGGCAAAAACTTAACCCTTTGACTCATTCACCATATCCACCAGCTTCCTGCAGGAAGCTGGTGGATAGGGTGAGAGAGTCAAAGGGTTAAGTTTTTGCCTTGCATGCACGGTTGACAATGCAGGATACTGATGGAGAGGGTGCGGAATTCAAAGGGTTAAACTGATAGAGTGTAGTTTGTTTGATAGAGTGTAGTTTGTTTTCAGAGCCTCTGGTTGATCAGACAAGTCTGGAGGGCGCTGTCCCCAGAATCCAACATGCGAACGCTGAAGAGTTCATCCACATCTTTGTCAACAATGCCGAACAACTGACTGAATTTCTTGAACACATGGTGGAGGTAATCTCTTCATTTTCTTTTTCTGGTAAACCTTTTTTGAACGGAAGATAACGATTATTCTCATTTAACCCTTTTGCATTTGTGCTGTAAAATGTGGAGCGGGCCGTAGTGTACACATTTTTTCAACATTTTCACAAGTGATAAAGTCAAGCCATAAAACACCACTGTTTACTTGCGTAAAACTACAGAAAAAAAAAGATGATTTTAACATGTTAACACAGCCATAGTTCCCCCCCCATGGGGATGCCGGGGGCTCTTTCAGTATAAATATTTCCCCATCTTCTGGAAATTCTGTGTTGGTAATTTCCTCTTTTCTGTCACTCTCTTTGTTTCTGTCTTCCTCCTTTGCTTTGTCATTTCTTCCTGTCATTTTGTGCCTTGCTGGTCCATTCATCTGTATGTGTTCGATAAAGTCTTACATACTTTCTCTTAGGATTGATAATTGGGTACATGTATTAAAGTGCATTTTTGGCTCTATGGAAATGAGATATGCAAAAGCAATTTTAGCTAATTTAGACCCATTTTTATATATGTTTTAGGGTCCTTAGTTTTAATTTGTATGTGAATGTGTTTTTTTAGGGTCCTTAGTTATGTTTAAATTTGCAGTTAGGTGTGTTTTTTAAATCCCATGTGCAATAAATTGGATGGAGTGGTCAACAGCAGGGTCATCTCCTTAGATTATGTGTGCGAATGCATTGATAGGTATACTTAATTTTCTGTTCCATTTTTTTATCTAAAAAGATATGCATGTGCCAGAAAACAAAAACTTTCCTGTAACATTGTAATTCATTTCCATAACATACTCCATCTTTCCACACAAGTTCAGTACCACATGTATTTCATTTTTCTGCTCCGCTGAGAATCAGTTATGGAAAAAAACACACAAACAGCTATAAAACCACACAAAGCTGAAACCCGTTCGGCCTGTGAGTCGCCATGTTGAAAAGTATGTGATTTTTGGATCTCACTGTTAGTATATTCGGTCATGGGAAAAACACAGGCCTGCCTACCGTCCCGGAATTTCCGTATTTTGTCCAGGAAATAAAAAAAAAAGAAGAAATGTCCCGGAAAATAAGGAAATTAGTATCGCGTCCCGGAAATTTAAAAAAAAAATCTTCGCCACAACTGACGCGATATCTGCTTTGCGGTAAAACCGAAAACGCTTCTGTCTCGCTTCAAGAACTATAAAGCGCTAAGATTTACTTCCCCTGCTGGATGTTCCCATGGTGATATCACCTTCGACCAATGAAACTTCAGAAAGTTGTTGCAAACGGAAAGTATCGAAGTTCTCGACCGAACATTGCCGAAGATACCATAAGTTTATTGCTTTCATGCAGGCGCACTCAAATTTCCATAACCTTGGAGCGGGAGATAAAGTTAAGATGCCGAAATGGGCAACAACTAGTAAGGCGAAAGAAGTGACTGATTGTGGTGTTAGGAAAAAAAGACTACAATGTTACGTAGAAGGTATACTGAGGTTTATCCTTGCATTGTGCCTGGAAAAGATCAAACACCGGGTTCAATGCACAGTGTGTGGCAGCGATTTTGGAATTGGCACTGGCGGCATGGATGACATCAGAACGCACGTTGAAGGCCCATGACACAAGGGAAATGCGGACAAAATTGAGAAGCAGAAAAAAGAACTGCTGAAGAACAAACTGATATCGGGATTTTTTCCATCATCTCAAACTTCATCAACTGGACCATCCACTCATGAATTGGATGTGATTAAGGCTGAAGTGAAAATGGTTGATCTCGTGGTTGAATTGAATCTGCCAATGGCCGCATTGGACAAATTCAGCAAAGGTTTGCCTGTGATGTTTCATGATTCAAAAATTGCGAAAGACTTTGGTTGTGGTAGGAGTAAAGGAACAGCTATTTTAAAAGAAATGGCAGCAAAGTCAACTCTATCCTTGGCGGACAGGATGAAACATCACCACTTTCACAATTTCTACAGATGGAAGTAATGATAAAGGTGGTTCCAAGTTATTTCCCCTGATTGTAAGGACTGTCCATCCTGACACAAAGGAGGTGCGATCAGAAGCCATCTCTGTACCTTCTATCCAGGGCTCAGCTACAGGTGTGAAAATCTTCGGCCTCATCGAAGCAGAAATGGATGCTCACAAGATTCCATGGGATAACTGTCTGGCCTTAGGATGTGATAATGCCAATGTCATGGTGGGAAATGATACTGGAGTGTATGGATGCATGCTGAAGAAGCACAAACAGTTGTTCCTGTCTGGATGTGTGTGTCACTTGATTCACATTGCTGCAGAAAAAGGTGCAGAATGTCTCCCATTCAACATCAGTCAGGTCTTAGTGGATGTCTACTACTACCTAAACAAGAGCAGTAAAAGGCAAGCAGCTCTCAAGTGCCATCAGCTGTTGCATGAGATTGCAGAAACCAAAATGCTAAAACATGTGTCCACAAGGTGGTTAAGTATTGGGAGATGTCTACCTCGGCTCATCGAATCGTTTGATGCATTGCACGACTTCTTCAAAGAGGAAGAAAGGATAGCCACCAACACCACAAAGAAAAAAGCAGAAGCACTCAAGGACATTTTCGTCTCTCGAACAAACAAGCTCTATGCCAAGTTCTTACTGCATGCAATCAGTCCCTTTGAGAAAATCAACAGTGAACTTCAATCAGATCAGCCTTTGATACCAGTGCTGAAGAACAAACTGGAGAAATTTCTTCGAGATCTGTTCATCCACTTTGTTAAACCATCAGCCATGTTATACAAGGGTGTGCTTGATGTGGATTTTCTGTCCAAGCCCAACATCAAGGTCAGGCAAGATCTGATCATTGGAGATACTGCTCGAGACTTTGTTGGACATCCAACTGAGAACAAACTGAAATCTACCAGGATTGAAGAGTTCTACACAAATGTTGTGAAGTTCTACCAAGCCAGCTGCAGCTACTTGAAGAAGAAGCTTCCAATCTCTGATCCTGTCCTAAAACATGCAGAAGTTGCCAACCCAGCCAAGCAACTGGACAGCACTTTTGGGAATGTGGAGTACTTTTTGAAACGGTTTCCAAAGATGGTTGGACCTGCTGTTTCCACAACAGATGTACAGATGGAGTTTGCAAACTATCAGTGCACTGATATTGGCTCATGTCTTCAGGAGAGAATGGACGAGACCTGGAAGAAAGTGGGTGAGCTTCAAGAGGATGGGAAAGTAATGTTTCCTCATTTGCCCATGGTCATGCTCTACATCCTCACTATCCCCCATTCTTCTGCACATTGCGAAAGGATTTTTTCTGTTGTGCGGAAAAACAGGACAGACTTCAGAGGCAACATGTCAGATGATACTCTTGAGGCTCTTGTTGTCTGCAAATCAAGACCTGGATGTGCTCTTGAGAGGAATCACAACAAAGAAGACCTCAAGGATTACAAAAGGTGCTACTACAGGAGTCTTCAGCCAGCAAAGAAATAAAAACATTGCAGAACACAGTGTACATAATGTAAGTACTAGACATTTGGACACCAGAATCAAGATTTTTCATAATGCTACCAATTTTTGAAGAACAAGGTCTCCCAACAGTATAAAATTTGCTACTCACAGTTCCGTAGATTTTTCATTGTTTTAAGTTGAAGTCGTCAAGTACCAATACAAACTTTTAAGTTGTAAAAAGTGCTGTGGTTGGGAATATTGTGTGTGTGTGTGTAGGGGGGGGGGGAATATGTGTGTGTGCCTCCGAACTTAGTGTCCAGGAAATTCAGATTTGGGGGTAGGCATCCCTGAAAACACAAAAACAGCTACAAAACCGTGCAAAACTTAAACTCCTTATGCCTGTGAGTGGCCATGTTGAAAAGTATGTGGTTCTGGGATCTCACAGTGAGTACAGTATGTTATTTTTTTCATACCAATGTCTTATTTCACTTGCCAGTTCTTCTTTTTTTTTTTCATATTTCTGTGTTGTGTTGTTGTGCAGGTGCAGCCCAACTCTTCCAGTCTGGTCTACAACACTTTGTTGGAGTTGTATCTTCACGATATGGTGCATCAGCAGTCCATCTCTGTGAGTTGTTAATCTTTGTGTTTGTTAGTCAGGCATGGGAATTCTCCTCGGATCCGCTATTTTCAGCGGAAATCAACCTAGCGTCCTCGGGAAAAAAAATTGAGCTCCTCAGATTCTCGAGAAAGGCAAAAAAAAAAAAAACCATTCGTAACCGTGCCGATCCAGAATTTTATAGTGCGCGATTCCGGTGTAGCGTTCAATCTTTGCAGCCGCCCGCTAATGCTGCTAGCAGCGTCCGCGCTTTCTATAGGTAGTTGCATCGCCGGGCACATCCGCTTTTGCGAGTGAGTCGGCGGCTTTGAACGCAGCAATACTATCCCTTCAGCGGCCATTTTTCTTTTTGAAGCATTCGAGGCAGTGAGCGGTTGCATGATTTAAAAACAGTCACACATTCCAGTGAGCGATTGAAGATGTCATCAGTGGCAAGAATTGTTAATCGAACGGACGCACTTGACGAAGAGGGCATATTAATCTTATAAAAGTGCCAAATTTGAATAATTTTACAATGGAAATATGCCTGAAAGTGATGCCCAGATTGCGCAGATTTTAATGTAGTTTCAGAGGATTCTCCTTATACCAATTCCCATGCCTGGTTAGTGTGCATCTTCAGCAGGCTATTTATGCAAGTTATTGTTGTGTTTGTTAGTGTGTATCTTCACAATACTGTTGAGAAATGGAAAAAAAAAAAAAAAAAAAAATGTAAACACTGATAAGAAAGGCATCAAAATTTACCAAAATATGCAGTGATGAAAAGAAAAAATTACAAACTACAAACAGACTCCAAGGATGTGAGATGCAATGAATTTTAGTCCTTTCACTCCCTAACCCTGTCCAACAGCTTCCTGCATTATCTGTCATGATAGTGAAGCCACAGTAGTCAAGTGGGTAAATGTCTGACTTTGGATATGAAGATCCTAGGTTTGACCTGCTTAGAAAACACCTTCTGGTGAGCAAGGGGAGGAGCTTTGTTTTCAATCACCCTGATCAGCATGTGTGCCAGCTCCTACCCAGAGTTGGCTGTGGCAAGGGCTCATTGGGAAGACTGGGACCACACAGTCAAGCCTCATCCACTTTACACATGCGTCATTGAGGGGTGTTGCTCAAATCTGACCAGCGCTGCAGGTGTCTGTATCTCTCGGGTCTGGTTGACGCCAGGGTATATTGTGATAGTAAGTTAGAGTACAGCCCTGTCATGTACTCTGTCCTAGGTGGAACTCCATAGCATCCTCATCCTCATCGACATCATCATGGTCCCATTGTGAAGACCTTGCCAGCTTCTGTGGCTAGTAAGGTAGCGTAGAAAATGGGACGAAAAGAAACGATGAACACAAAGGTGACCACCCTGAGTGCGATGATCCTTTAACTCAATCGAACTGTGCCATACACGGCTGTACGTCACCTTTCACACTGCATGGATCTGTGCCGTACGCAGGTGTACGTCGGAGTTTCAACTTTTTTTGTGGCCGTAATAAAGGAATAAGGGAAGTAAATCATGCACTAAAGTGATCTTGGGTCTTTTATTTCACAGTTCCTTCCCTTAGACCGTGTTGTGAGCTGTATTTTTGCTTTAGTAGCAGTTTTTCGATGCTGTATGCGGTTCTTTGTTTTCGTCTGACTGTCAAGATGGCGTCAAGAAGCACCCGCGATTTGCACGCAAATTCACTGTTCTTGATTACACCAAGTAAATAGGAGGTGGTGTTTGTGTTATTACACATAAACTGTACATTCCTGTGTAAATATTCCTGTGGATAATTGGTTTCATTGGTGGAAAAAAAACAACATATGGTGTAAATATATGGACTCGGCAAGAGGATATTTACCCCCTTATGGTCACCTGTTTCCTTGACCCCTTCTATCAAGATGAACAGACTACCAGTTTTGAAGCTAGTAATGTCTGTATGTGAACACTTCAATGTTTCCAAAATTGTTTTCCTTTTGTGTATGACATTTGCTGTTAATTTTTAATATTTTTTAAAAAATCATCCAAAATACTGCGATTTCGGGGGTTGTCGCGGTGCGAAATGTTGCGGCTTGAATGAGTTAATAAAAAAAGAAAAGTTTTTGCAAATTGTGGGTAGGGTGAAGGAGTCAAAGAGTTAGAGTGAGATGTATGTTCATGTATGTGAACATGGACAAAAGATTTGTACACATAAACATTGATGATGAAGTGTGCGTAATGGACATGGCGTTGTTCTGTGTTGTGTTGTGTTGCAGACACGAGTTGACATGGAGAGGAAAACACTGGAACTCTTGAAAAACCCTGATGTGAGTTTGCTTTTGGTGGTCTTCCTTTGAGCATGAGCATGTGCATGTACACACAGTACTCTCACACATACACACACGGCTTGCATGCACACCGCTTGATGCGCACACATCACACACACACAAATATGCTCACACACATGATGCACGACACATGCATGCGCACACACATACACAGAACATGCACTTCCCACACACATGCACGCACAAACATGCATCGACACACACACATACACATGTTCACACACATGTGCGCACACATGCACACACACACACA